>CAUYUJ010019726.1:797325-842325 GCA_963575745.1 Prorocentrum cordatum
GAGGAGGAGGAGGAGAGAAGCAGCAGCAGCAACAACAGCAATTCAGCAGCAGCAGCAGCGGCAGCGGGAGATTGGCCCGGCGCCGCCCACGACGGGGTGCCTCCGCCAGGTGCTGAGCGACGCCCACGGGCTGCGCGACGGCAGCGGCGGCTCGGGCGGCATCGCCCTTCTGGCCGGGCGCGTACGGGATCTGATGCGGACCCACGGCAGGGGTGACGCGGCGAGTCCAGACTTCCCGGCCCCATCCGGAAGGTTCGACGATGTCTGCGCGTGAGGAGTCGCCCGTTTCGGATTCTCCTCGGCTGCAGCGGGCCAGGGAGGACAGCATCACCACACGGCCATGACGGATCGCTGTCAGCCAAACGCGCTGCACGTGTATGGCACACATACAGTTATGCATGGCCATGCGCACAAAATGAACAAGGGACACCGATTACGTACGCTTGAAGAAAGCTGGCCTTGCCCTCGCGTGGCAGACAGCTGGACACAGGGGAGGAGGAGGACGACGACGAGAAGTAAGACGAGGAGGGGAAGGAGGCTAGGCATGCCCGCCAGCGGTTGGCGGCCAGACTCGCGCTCCTAATCGTCGTGGGCTGTTGGCACAGGGGTTCTGGGGGTGGGCCTGGCATGCGGACAGGGAGGATCATCGGATGTCTTGGCCAGGATGTCAGTCGATGATTTGTCCAGGCATGATGGTTGAGCAAAGCGTGGGCGTTTGCACTGGCTTTGTGCTACCAGACTTGAGAGCATACTTTGAGTGTGTGTGTGTGTGTGTGTGTGTGTGTGTGTGTGTGTGTGTGTGTGTGTGTGTGTGTGTGTGTGTGTGTGTGTGTGTGTGTGTGTGTGTGTGTGTGTGTGTGTGTGTGTGTGTGTGTGTGTGTGTGTGTGTGTGGGGGGGGTTGTAAGTGTGTCTAGCGTGCGTTTGCTGATCGCCTTCTCTGCATCCAGAGGCGAAGCTGCCACACAACTCGAGGTTACGGAACCTTGTTTGGAGACCGTGCCCGCGTTACATGGCATTATACAGCTGCCTGCGGCCAACCTCGCCACCGTGCCTGTGCAACATCGCAGCAGGAAGAAGGCCGACGAGTGGCTTGAACTGAGACGGGTCGTGAACTCAACCTCGTCTCCGACCGCGCTGTCGGAAAAAGGTCGAGTTCATGCCCCGCTGCCGTTCAGCGATCTGTCTGAACTTGAACGGATCGTGAACTCGACCTCGTCTTCGCCCACGCGGTAGGAATGAGGTCGTTTTCACGCCGCGTTACACTTCAGCGAGTGGTCTGAACCGGAACGGGTCGTGAATCGTCGTCCTCCACATGGTATGAGGGAGGTCGAGTTCACGCCCCTCTTGCATCTCAGTGCTTTGTCCCATCTGAGGAGGGTCGTGATCTCGACCTCGACCTGGTCCACGCGGTTGGGGGGGAGGTCAAATTCACGCTCCGCGGCAGTTCAGCGAGTGGTTTGAAGGGGTCGTGATCTCGGTCTCGCGTTCGCCCGCGCGGTATGGAGGAGGAGGAGGTGGAGGAGGAGGAGGAGGAGGACGAGGAGGAGGAGGAGGAGGAGGAGGAGGAGGAGGAGGAGGACGGCCCTCTCGTTGGGACTTCCTGGGAGCCTCCTCAGGGCATCTTGGCGGCAACTTGAGGTCCTCCTGAGGACTAGTGCATCTTGGCGGCAACTTGAGGTCCTCCTGAGGACTTGGGGGCCTCTTGGGGCTTCTTGGGCCGTATTAGAAGGCCTCTTGGCCTGGCTGACGCTTTCGGAGGCCGTCTTGGGGGCTTCACTGGGCCGTCTTGGTGCCAACCTGAAGCATCTTAGGGCCGTCTTGGGACCCTCTTGGGAGGCTCTTGGGCGATCTCGGGGTCCCCTTGGGCCGACTCGGGGTCCCATTGGGGGCCTCATGGGCTGTCTTCAAGCTATCTTGGAGGTCTCTTGGGCCGTCTTGGGCGGTCGGAAGCCCAAACGGGCAGAGAACATCAAAAGCCCTCAACAACCTAGGGAACATCAATGGCGTTTGCTTCTTCGGGCTCTCTTGGAGGGCCTCTCGGAGCCCTCTTTGGCCATCTTGGGAGCCTCTTGAGCTGTCTTGAGGCCGTCTCGGGAGGAGGAGGAGGAGGAGGAGGAGGAGGAGGAGGAGGAGGAGGAGGGAGGGCGATTTTCGGCAGGTGCGCGAGACGCGGGGGGGGGGGGGGGGGGGGAGGGGCGGCCCTAGAACACTAAAGAAGCCTCCCAGACAGCAGCAAGCATTTCAACACGTCCGCAGGGCACCAGTCTCGGTGGCGGATTGGTCCCGGGCCACGGGCCTGGAAATTATGGGATCCCTTCGAAACATGCGATGGGATCGCGTGAGTGAGCGTCGAGACCAGGCCAGAGTGGAGGAGGGGGAGGGGGAGCGGAGGTGAAAGAGGAGGTGAACGGGGAGGAAGACATGAGGAGGTGGATGGTGGAGGAGGAACACGTGTAATGGCAGGGAATTGTGCAGGAGGAGGGGGTCGAGGAGGGAGAGGGGGAGCCCTGGCACTCTGGAATCCCCGGCCACCCCCAGGAATGACGGGAAGCGCCCCTGGCGTGGAAATTTGTTGGTGGCAAAAATTACTAATCGGGCACGCGCCGCACTTTGAAACTGCGCTGGCGTTTTTTTTGTTTGAAAAAATTGCCGTTTATTTCGAGACATCCTCCAAAAATCGGCCCAAGAGGGGACTCCGCATCGACGTCGTGTTCGAATCGCTTTTGGAGTGTCATCCAACGGCCCAAGGGAGGCCCAAAAGACGCCCCGAAGAGCCCCAGGAGCGCCCAAGAGCGCCCCAAGAAGACCCCAAGAGACCCCCAAGAGCGCTCTAGGAGCCACCCAGACAGCTCACAAGAACCCCAAGACGGCCCAACAAGAAGGGCCAAGAAGGCCCCAAGACACTCCCGGGAGCGTCCCAGGAGGCCCCCAACGCCGAGACGGCCTAAGAAAGCTCCCACAGAACCCCACGACGCGCCCAGACAGCCCAAGAAGACCCCAGAAGCCCATAAGAGGACCCAAGGGGCCCCCAAGAAGCCCCCAACAGGCCCCAAGAGAACCCCGCGCGGCGCCAGGAGCAACGTCTTTCTCCAATTGCCTCGTACTGTCCTCTGTCGTCGTCGTCGTCGTCGTCGTCGTCATCATCGCCCTCCGCATTCCTCCTCGTAATCGCCCTCGTTCTCTTCGTCCGCGTCCTTGTGCTTCTCTTCCTCCTCGTTGTCCTCATGCTCCTCCTCGCTATCCTCACGTTCGCCACGTCGTCCTCGTCATCGACTCCTCGTTGTCATCGCCTTCCTTTTCTTCTTCGCCCAATGCGCCCATTTGACTACAGCGGCGCTTCCCGTTCTTGTCCGATCAGGTTCGTGCATCTTCCAACCTCCTTCAAGCCTGTCTTCTGTCGTCCTCCCCGAAAGCGAGGGAGTGAAAACAAGGCGCATGGTTATGCTCTTCTTCTTCGTCTCCTTCCTCCTCCTCCTCCTCCTCCTCCTCCAGAGTCCTTTGGAAAATTGCAGACACCCCCACTGCCACTGCATTTAGAAACTGTTGTAAGCCTCTTCCGAACACGTATCCTCCGACCCCCCCCGGAAGCATCCAAAAAAAGACGCCGAGCGCACGAGAACGGCGCTCGAACGCCACAGGCCCGAGTAGGAACATGCTCGAGCACGTCCTGCCCACCTCCTCCCTGCCTCGCCCCCGCCTCGCCCGCCTCCTCTCCTTGCGCGGCGGCGGTGGGGGCGGCGGCGTCGGCGTGGGCGACGACGACGACGAAAACGACAACGACGACGACGACGACGACGACGACGACGACGACGACGACGACGACGACGACGACGACGACGACGACGGCAACGGCGACGGCGACGGCGACGGCGACGGCGACGGCGACGGCGACGGCGACGGCGGCGACGACGGTCCGCTCTGCCGGAAGCGGCGGGCTTCCAGTGGCGCCTCTTTGGGGCGCCCGGGCGTGGCGGTGGCCGCTCTCGCGAGGGCGTCCCGCCCGAGAGGTGAGCCCTTGGTCGCCGCTGGGGAGCGGGGGCCTCGGCCGCCCCTTCGGGGGGAGGGGGGCTTGTTCTCCGCTCTCCTCCTCCTCCTCCTCCTCCTGCTCCTCCTCCTCCTCCTCCTTTTCGACGTTGCGCGGAAATACGTAGATCAGCGGATCGTTTAGTCTTGATCTCCTCCTCCTCCTCGCCTCCTCCTCCTCCTGCTCCTCCTCCTCCTCCTCTGCCTGCCCCTCCTCCTCCTCCGCCTCCTCCTCCTCCTCCGCCTCCTCCTCCTCCTCCTCCATTCCTTTTCCTTATAGATAACTTCTCCCTGTCGCACCCCGAGGCCAGTTTTTAGGGCGGGCCGGGCGTTTCGCCTCAGACCTCCTCACCATTTATCAATCCCATGTTTCAAAATTGCAGCAGGTTCACAGATGGAGGGCGGGTGTTTTTCAATTTGCGGCTCTCGCCTTAGCGCGGCGCACATTCGTTTGCATAAACTGCACGAGCTCCACAGATTGAGGGCGGGTCGATTTCAAAATGTTGTTCTCGGTCAGCGCCGCGCGCATCCCTTCAATTTTTTGCAAGGGTTTCACAGATTGAGGGCGGTTCGATTTCAACATGTTGTTTTCGTTCAGCGCCGCGCACATCCGTTTCAATTGTTTGCTAGGGCTTCACGGATTGAGGGCGGGTCGTTGTCAAACTGTGGTTCTCGCCTTAGCGCAGTGCACATACGTTTTAACCATTTGCAACAGTTTCACGGGTTGAGGGCGAGTGGCTTTCAAATTGTGGTTCTCGCTTTAGCGCGGCGCACATTCGTTTTTAGGCAAGAGATTCACGGATTGAGGGCGGGTCGTTTACAAAATGTGTTTCTCGCTACAACGCCGCGCACATCCGTTGTATAATGTTGCAAGAGTTCCACGGATCTCCATCACCAACGTACCAGAAACAGTGTTTTGGAATTGCGTGTTGAAGTCCTAGGAATGTCGTTGTGGCACGATCCAGGATCGTCAAGACGCAACAGTCAGGTGGATTCATGGCGTTGGAATCCCGAGGCAATTTTTTGAGAACGTTTCAGGGCCTTCAAACGGGTGTCTTCCAACGGGGCAGTTCCATCAATGGAAATTCACCGTTGGATGGGGCCTGCGAAAGGGCAGCTTGGAGGAAAGGTTGTACTCCCAACATCGTTGATGACCAAGGAGCTAGAGGACAATCTCCGGAGAACGCAACGAAAAATGCTCCGCATGATTGCGCGCTGCAGCAGGAGAGTTCTTGAGCCAGGCGCACCAGGACCCAGTTCTTCTTCTTCGTCTTCACATTCATCATCTTCTGTTATGTCTACGACTGGCCAAGGTGTGGAGTTGGAGCCTTGGCAAGATTGGATTCGTAGGGCGACGAGAGAAGTCGAACGCCACATGTCTAGACTGAAGCTACGAGATTGGGTCAGTGAACACCGCAAAGCGGCAGTTCTTTGGCTTGGGCGAGTGCGCTCGGACACCGGATCTTGGGCACGTTTTGCCTTCGACTGGAATCTTGACCGCCACGTTCGGCGACCGGGCCGGCCTTTCAAGCGCTGGTTGGAGACGACCGAGAAATTCCTGATCTTCAAGAACTGAAGGTGCCGAGGCGCCCCCGCGCCGCCCGTCTCGGGACGGCCTCCGGGCCGATGGTGCGCGTCTTGTCTTGTCTTGGGTTTACATTGGTCCTCCTCCTCCTCTTCTTCCTGGTCCTGCGATATTCCTTCCCATCCTCTGTAGCAGTTCGTTGCTTGCGAGAGGAATGTGGCCAGGGCGCTCCAAGGCGGCGAAGGACTTCAGGGCCCCCCAGCCGCCAAGCGGCCACACGAAGGCAGGACTCCATATATCCACCTCAGGGCATTGTTCACCCACGGGGAACATCCTCCGTAGCAGTTTAGGTTCAAGCCGCGGGACCTCGACGGCTTGAGCTTGATCGCAGCCGTGCGGTCTGGGCCAAGGCTGTCTGCCTGATCCATTATACTCCTCACGGTCCCTACAGTGAGCCGCCAGGCGGCGATGCGCTTTCGGCCGCGCCATTTTTGTCAGCGGCGATTGCGCGCGTCACTCCAGTCATGCCGTATAGAGGTGGCGGCCCACTGGGAGATGGCGCGCCAAGGATCAGCGCCTCCGTGCCCTTTCGCCTCCTCTTCTTCCTCGGCTCTTGAAGCTGATCGAGGTAATAGTCGCCGTGAGTATGATTGACGTCGTGACGACTACAACTCGGATTCGCGTGATTCTCGTGCCCGCTCAGGTCTCAGCACGGAGGCTGCCAACCGGCTTGGTTGGCCAAGCTCGGGAAGAGGGTCGAAAACCAGACAGAGACGATCATATACCTCGAGCAGAATGCGCGCTGACGTGCTCGCGCTCAAGCAGGACGTCTTCCTCCACACGCAGCAGATCAACGATCTGAACACCAAGCTCCAGCAGTCGTCCAAGTTCAGGCTGCCGACGTGGCCACCATCGTCGAGTTCTCTTTGAGGAGTCTCTCGCGGTCCGCTTTTCCAAGGTCGAGTCCATGATCACAGCCCTGCAGGAGCGTCCTGCCCCTCCTCCTCGTGCTTCTCCTGCTGCGTGCGGTGCTGGCCATGTTGATGCCGAGCAGCATGGAAATCGAACCCAGATCTGGATTGGCAGCTTCCATCGCCCGCTATTGAAGTAGGTGTTGGGTTGCTGCGCAGAGCAGTTTCGAAGGATCCTGCGGTGCAGTACTACAACTACGGACGGGAGCGCACATCAGACGGGATCGCCGAGGCATTGATACAACTTCTCAAGCTAGGCAGCGAGGCCTCCGCGAAGTGGTTTCTAGATCCGGCCAAGCAGGTCGGCCCAACATGGTTTGACGCAAGCAGTCGACGCTGATTGAGTTCCGAGCCATGTTTGACGCCCCTGCCGCCAATCGAGCTAAGCACCGTGTGTTGGATCAGCTTTTGCGGATGTGCATGGATCTCTGGCGCCTTCAGGGGCGTATATTGTTCCCAGTGGTAGACGAGACCTACGATCTGGTTCACCTCCGCATTCAAGATCGTGACCAGTGGACTCCTCGAGCCTTCCAGGTTGCGAAGGAAAAGGCCGACCCGATGACTGATACCGCCCTTGCTGCTGTGCAATAGGGATGTAGAACGTTGCTCGAATTCATGCTTGGAAGGGATGCTGACATCGTGCTGCCGCGGGGTGGTGGGGGGGCATGCACACAGGCCGACCTGCTGCGCGCATGCCCGCAAAGTGTTTCATAATGAGTTGCAGTTGTTCAGAATGTTACCAGCACTTACTACCACTAATACGAAAACTGCTAGTACTACGGCTACGACTGCTGCTGTTACGACTACGACTATTACTACTACTACTGCTGCTACTGCTACTACTGCTACTACTGTTACTACTACTACTACTACTACTACTACTACTACTACTACTACTACTACTCCTACTAGAATTGTGATTATCATTACTACGGCTGCTACTACGACGACGACGGCGACGACTACTACTACTACTACTACGACTAGTAATAATAGTACTAATAATAATAATAATACTCCTCCTCCTACTACTAATACTACTGGTACGGCTACTACTAACTGCTACTACTACTACTACTACTACTACTACTACTACTACTACTACGACTACTACTCCTACTACTATTACTACGACTACTACTACTACTACTACTACTACTACTATTTCTACTACTACTACTACTACTACTACGACTACTACTGCCACTCCTACTCCTACTACTACTACTACTACTACTACTACTACTGCTACTAGCACTACTACTACTCCTACTACTACTACTACTACTACTACTACTACTACTACTACTACTACTACTACTACTACTACTACGGCTACTACTACTTACTACTACTACTACTACTACTACTACTACTAACGACTACTACTACTACTACGACTACTACGACTACGACTACGACTACTACTACTACTACTACTACTACTACTACTGCTACTGCTACTGCTACTGCTACTACTACTACTACGACTACGACTACGACTACTACGACTACTACTACTACTACTAATCCTACTGCTACTACTACTACTACTACTACTACTACTCTTATTACTACTACTACTACTACTACTACTACTACTGCTGCTACTACTAAGGCGACTAATATTATAATTCTTACTGATACGATTACTACTACCACTTTTTATGACTAATAGTTTTACGCCGACTCTTGCTATGACTTCTGCGGGTGTTTTCTACCAATCGCACTACTATGACTACTGCTGCTACTACTACTACTACCACTACTACTACCATTACGACTACTACTACTACTACTACTACTACTACCACTACTGCTACTACTACTGCTACTACGACTACTACTATTATTACTACTACTACACCTACTACTACTACTACTACTACTTCGGCTACTACTACTACTACTACTACCACTATTGTTGCTGCTGCTGCTACTAGTAGTTGTTCTACTGCTACCACTACTGCAACTACCACCAGTACTGCAACTATTCGTATTACGTTTACGATTTCGACGACTTCTAGGGGTACTACTATTGCTACTCCTGTGAGTACAACGATTACTCCTACTCCTACTCCTGCTACTACTGCTACTACTACTAAGCTTGCCACTGTTCCTACTGCTTCTACGACTACGCTATCTAGTACCGGTACGGATACTGGCACTACTACTACTACTACCACCACTACTTCTACTACTACTACTACTACTACTACTACTACTACTACTTCTACGACTACTACTACTACTACTAGTACTACTACTGCTACTATTACTACTACTACTACTACTACTACTACTACTACTACTACTACTACTACTATTACTACTACCACTACTACTACTACTACTACTACTACTACTACTACTACTAACAACTACTAATACTACTACTACCACTACTACTACTACTACTACTACTACTACTACGACTACTACTACTACTACTACTACTACTGCTACTACTACTGCTACTACTACTACTACTACTACTACTACTACTACTTACTACCACTACTACTACTACTACTACTACTACTACTACTACTACTACTACTACTACTACTACTACTACTACTACTACTACTACCACTACCACTACTGCTACTACTCCTACTACTAATATTACACGGTGCCTCTTCCGCCCAGCCGCAGACGGGGGTTAATTATTGCTGGCGTTCCCCCGTGCTAAGATCTCGATCCGGGCGGGCTAGGTGGGGACGAACATGAACTGTACACTTGGGATTGTAAGATGCGTCATATAGTACACGGGCGGCGAGGGAAACAAGAAACGGGACAGGAAGGAGAGGCGGTTAGGACGCAATAGCTTTTGTCGAGGGAAGGAGAAGGAGGAGCATTTACGGCCTGCTCACGATAACACAGGGGGGTTCTTAATGGCTTCCCGGGGCTGTAGGCTCTTCATTCTCTCGCCTTTCGCGTTGGTTTTTCCCGTTGGAGTTTTCCTCCGGGTCGTTGACATGTTTCTTTTTCCTTATATTTTCTGTTTTGTTTTCACCTGGTGTGTCAGTAAGGTGGGTCGTTCGTTAATGTCGACAGGAGGGTCTTCATAACGTATTGCCCCAGTGCTTGAAGGTTTCGATGGTTTTGCGGGAGGCGGGGGGTACGGTGAGGGGCCGATTTTTTCAAACAGCCCGTTTGACATCCTTTCGCATTCTGTGATCCCGAAAGCCGGCATTTGCGCGTGCAGTATCGCACTATCGCTTATTTAGTCCGCGCATATTCGGTGACACATACTAGAGTTCAATCAAACACAGCTGCTCGGATGGAGGGCGGCCTATTCCCAAATCAACCCCGCAGAGCCAGAACCACGGCGGGCCCCCCTTCGAGAAGCTGACCCGCAAATGCTGCATTTCGGCATGCATCTTGCAGACGTCGGCAGGAGGCGGAACACGCTGGTGGAGCTTCCTGGGGGCCTCCTGGGGGCCTCTTAGAACCCTTTTGGTTAGTCTTCGGGCACTCTTGGCCCGTCTGACACCGTCGGAGACCGTCTTGGGGACCTCTCTCTGGTGTTTGGGGGCCTTCTTGGGCTGTGCTGAGGCCGTCTTCTGGGCTTCTTGGACCATCTTGGAGCTCTCTTCGGCAGTCTAAGGGCGCTCTTGGAAGCTTCGGAGCCTCTTAGACCGTCTCGGGATCATCTCCTCTTTGGGCGTCTTGGGCGGTCATAGGATCGAAAAGGCGAGAACGCGGAGGCGCTTCAAAAACTTGTTGGAAAACATCAGTTTTTGCTAGTGGGACCCCTTTGACAGGACCGCTTGGAGCCCTCTCAGGCCGAATCGGGGAGCTTCGGGCCGTTGAGACCCCCCCTCCTTACTACAGCCTGCTAGCCCATTGTCCTGCCTTTCTTTGCCCGGGCCTTTTCGAGCGTTTCACACGGCCAAGGCCACCTGGCGCTCGCAATCTCGCCCGCCAGGGTCCGTCGAATACTTGACGTGCCTCTTTTCCCCATCGGGCCATTCAGCGACGCTTCTTGAGCGAGATGCCTTGGCTGGGGAAGTGCAGGCACACAGCGGGGGACCTTGGCCAGGGGTCCCCCTGGCCGCTGCCTGGAGCATCATATGTGGAGCCAGGGCCCCCTGACCAGGACTGGCAGGTTCCCTGGCCAGAAACTAACACTGCCCCCATGCCAGCCGAAGATCGTCCCCAGAAGGCGCTGGGAAGGCGGCCCGACTGCACCGAAACACTGTTCCACAATGTTCCAAGACCGCCCCAGCGGCTCCCAAGACCCAAGACCCAAAACACCCCAAGAGCGGCCCTGGATAGTTTTTGACGAGGCCCCTGAGTAGCCCAAATCAGAAGCTTTCCGCAGGTTTTGAACATTATTGCGAAGGCCTTACGGCCGGTGCCGCCGACCCTGAGAACGACGAAGATAAAAACGAGTGGGGAGCAGGGGGAGGAGGATGAGTGGGAGGTGGAGGAAGGGTGGAGGAGGTGGATGAGTGAGGTAGGAGGAGGGGGGAGAAGGAAGAACAATCCGTAAGGGCTTCGCCCCCTGCCGCCGGCCCCCTCTCTCGGAGAATGGGGCATGGAAGAGCGAAGTCATGAGGCTTTGGCTTCACCATGAAGCAGCGTCGGAACTTCATGCGAAGACGATGGGTAATTGGCAAGACGAATGGAGATTGCGAGTCTATTGTTGTACTCGCTGTTGTATTTTCCATTTGCTCCCGTATGCTGTGCCCAAATCTTCTCCCCGAGTTTGAAAATGTTGGAAGTCTCTTGTGTCCTGACCGCGCGGAAGTGCGTGAGGAGTGCCCCAGAAATTCAGACATGTGGCATCTTCCGTGCGTTTTGGACCCTGACCCCGCCGATCTGCGTGAGGGGTGCCACCAAATTTCGGAAATGTGGCAAATCCCTTGTGTTTTTAGACCCTGACCCCGCCGATCTGTGTGAGGGGTGCCACCGAATTCTAAAACATGTTGCAAATCCCATGTGTTTTTGGACCCTGACCCTGTCGATCCGCGTGAGGGGTGCCACCGAATTTCAGAAATGTTGAGAATCCCGTAGGTTTTCGCACCCTGATCCCGCCGATCTGCGTAAGGGGTGCCACCAAATTTCAGAAATGTGGCAAGTCCCATGTGTTTTTAGACCCTGACCCCTGCGTGAGGGGTGTCACCGAATTTTGAAAATCTGGCAAATCCCATGTGTTTTTGGACCCTGACCCCGCCGATCTGCGTGAGGGTGGCCAACGAATTTCAAAAATGGTGCAAATCCTATGTGTTTTTGCACCCTGACCCCACCGATCTGCGTAAGGGGTGCCACCAAATTTTAAAACATGTTGCACATCCCTTGTGTTTTTTGACCCTGACCCCGCCGATCTGCATGAGGGGTGCCATCGAATTTCGGAAATGTGGCAAATCCTATGTGTTTTTGGACCCTGACCCCGCCGATCTGCGTGAGGGGTGCTACCGAATTTTAGGAGTGTGGCAAATCCCATGTGTTTTTGGACCCTGACCCCGCCGATATGCGTGAGGGGTGTAAATTTTTACCCACCCCAGCAATTCAGACAACACGCTCAGGGCGTGGTAAAAGTGCCTGTTTTGGGCCTCCCCCCTTGCGCGGTCCATCAACAAGGAACAGTAAAGCAGCAAGAAGTCAACAAGGAACAGTAAGCAGCAATGTAACAGTGGGAACTGGAAGCTGCAATTGGTACAAGAAACTGCGAAGTTTCGGCCTACAGCCTGGTGGCCCCACCAGGAGGCCGGCGGATCTTTTTTTCCGCGCGGCTCCTGGCCCGGCCGACGCCATCCGAAGACATCGTGAAGACCTGCGTCGGACGACTTGGGGTTTCTTGGGGCGCTGGACGCCGTGTTCTACGACATCTTGGGCGTCTTGGGGGCTTCTCGGTCGTGTTGGGCTCCCTTGGGGCGGTGTAAGGGGTGTCCTACTGGCCTTTTGAGCCGTAGTGGGCTCTTGGAAGGCCGAACTGGAACAAAAGCCGATACGGGTCAGAAATACAAAAACAAGAAATTTGGCGTCTTCGGGCATTCCTGGAGACCCTCCTGGATAACATTTGCGTCGTCTTGGAGGCCGCTTGGGAGCGCGCCGTCTTGGGTGTATTTGGGCCGTCGTGGAAACATGTTGCAGCCATCTTTGGCTCTTTTGGGGCCTTCGTGTCCCTCTTGGAGACTCTTTGAAAGCCATTTTAGGGGAATCTTGGCCGGCTTGGCGGCCATCTGGCAGGTCTTGGAGCCGTCTTTGTGGCCGTTTTGGGGCCTTCTCGGGCTGTCTTGGGGCCATCGTGGAGGCGTCTTGGGGGCTCCTGGGTCAATCTCGGGGGCTTCTTGCACTGTCTTGAAGGCGTCTCGGGGCAATCTTCGCTCGTCCAGAGGCCTGTTTGAGCTCCGGGACCCATCCCTGAAGGGAAACGACGACGGCGGCGGCGGCGGTAGCGACGACGACGCTGATGTGGGTTGAGTCCTCAGGGGTGTTTCTTCGGGTCTCTTCCGAGCGCTCTCGAAGGCCTCTGCAGGGCAGTTTGGGGGCCCCTTGGGAGCCTCTTGGGGTCTCTTGGGGCTTCTTCGGGGCCTCTTGGGGGCCTCTTAGGGCTGAGGGCTTGAAATGCCCGTTCGGGTCCCCCGTCTGGGCACTCTCCTGGAGCCGTCTTGGGGGCCTCCTGGGCCGTCTTGGAGGCGTCTTGGGCCGTCTTGGGGCCCTCTCTGGCCGTTAGGGGACCCTCCTGGGGGTCTCTTGGGCCGTCTCTGGGCGATCTTGGGGGCCTTTTGGGCCGTCTTGGCGCGTCGGGAAGCGGAAGAGGCAAGAACGTCAAAATTTGTCAAAAACGTAAAGGGGAAATGCATGATTTGTGCCTTTTAGGGCTCTCGTGGGAAAGCTCCTGGAGGCCTCTTGGGGCGCTTTGCAGGCCTCTTGGGCCGTCTGGAGGCCGTCAAAGCGTCTTGGACAGATCGTTCTGCGATTCGGGGTTCTCTTGGACTGTCTTTGGGGCCTCTTGGGGCACTCTTGGCCCGTCTTGGGGCTTCTTTGGGCTCCGGGACTCACTCCCCGGGTGGCGTCGTTTCTGACCCCACCCCCCCTCCCGGACCCCCCCCCCCTCCCCGCGACCCCCCGCCCCCTGGGACCCCTCCCGGGACTCCCCTCCCCCCCCCGGCGGGGGAGGGATCGGAGGGAAGGGCCTTCCTTTCGACTCAATTTAGACGTTGCTCAGCTTCGCTTTGGCTGGCGCGCTGAGGAGGTCCCTGGGAAAGGGGGGAGCTTCGACGAGCCCAGGGAAAGGGGGGAGAAAGGGAATGCGGACGACAGAGACGACGACCAACGAATGACGGAGATGACGACTTGAACGGAAAAGCCCCTCACACACGCCAACAGGGGCGGCGGATTTTCGCATTCTCGCGTTTTCTTTCCCAAGATTGGCCCCAGACGAGCCCAAATGGCCGTAGGATTGCCCAAGCGTGGCCCAAATTAGTCCGGAACGACCCAAGATGGCGCTGAGAGATTGTTGCACGTTAATTATGTTGGTCCAGCTTGGGCTCAATGATACTATCTTGGACGCCACCGTGGGTCATGTCGTTTGCCCATCTTGAGCGCACGTTGGCACTCCGACTGCCACCACCCCCACACCCCCTTGGCTCTAGACCCGTGTGACGGGCAAGGGCCGGGGCAAGCTCCTTCCCGAGGGGAAGGACTGGAGTTTGAATGAGTTGCCCCCCTGAACCCCACCGGCGCCCGGATGGCTGGTGTGGTTTAGGTTTTCGCGTGATGCGCCCTCACCGTCATGCCTCCGAGTGCCAAAGTCGATCCCTCGCTTGAGGTTTGCTTGCAGCGTGCAGGGCTAGCGATCAAACTCTCCAACACCCCCGCACGGGCCGAGGGCGGGCGCGATCCGTTTGCCTGATTCGCGCTGGCAGTGCGAGGAGGGCGAAGATGCTGGAGTGCTGGATGAGGGGGAGGAGTTGCAGGAGGAGGAGGAGGAGGAGGAGGAGGACTGAGGAGGAGGAGGACGGCGCCCGCCCCTCCCACGTCTACTTTTGTTTCCTCTTCGATGTAGCGATGCCAACGGTTGTACCTTACGGCGCCGTCGATCGGTCGATCTTTCGGTTCCTCCCGCACCCCTCGCCCCGCCATCCCCCGTCGCGCCGAGGAGCGGGGCGCTCGACGCCTGATCTTCGTGCCGTCTTCCCAGGGGCCCTGGCTCGCTGTGGACTCGCCGCCCAGCCTTGCACGGCGTGTGCTGGGGCAGCCCCCTCCGGGCTTGAGTGTGAACCGACATCTCAAAGCCTGAACATGGATTTCGGAGCTCCGCGCGGAGTTCTTAGATCGGCGCTGGACCCCCCTCCCTTGCGGAGCGTGCCAGGGGCGGCGCCAGAGGCGCTGCCAGGGGAGTCCAACGCCGATCCATAAACCCGCGCGGATTTTACAACATGTAGGTTTACGTATTAGTTCTTCGTTGTTTGGAGACGGAGGAGTCCGACAACGGGGCCAAATTCTTGTTTTTTTAATGTTTTTCATTTTGGGCCTGCCGGCGAAAGGAAGCGGATTCCCGCCGCCGCTGCTGCCGCTGCTGCTCCTCCTGCCGCACAAGCCGAGGCTGGAGCGAGACGAGGACGTCGGAGCGCTCATGCAGTGCATGCGGCGCTGCGCCGTCTTGGTGGAGCGGCTGGAGCGAAAGCGCCCTGGCCATCCGAAAGCGGTTGCGGAACACATGCGCATGTGCATGTGTGCATGCGTGTAAGTCAGGAAGTGAGTAAGTAAGTGTGTCTGTCTGTCTGCCTGTCTGTTTGTCTGTCAGTCTGTCTGTCTGTCTGTCTGTCAGTCTGTTTGTCAATCAGTCTGCTTGTCTGTATGTACGTATGCCTGTATGTCTGTGTATCTCCGAATGTCTGTCTGCAAGTATGTATGTATGGATGTATGTTTGGATGCATGTATGTATGCGTGTATGCTTGTTTGTCTGTATGCTTGTTTGCGTACATGTATGTCTGTGTGTTCGTTTGTATGTATATATGCATGCATGCATATCCGTATGTATGTAAGTATGTATGGATGCGTAAGTGTATGCATGTGTGCATGTACGTATGTACGTATGTATGGATATATGTGTGTATGTGTGCAGATATGGATGCATGTATGTTTGTATGTATGCTTGTGTATGTGTGCATGCATGTTCGCATGTATGCATGCATGCATGTGTGCATGCATGCACGCATGTGTGCATGCTTGGTCGTCTGACTGTATGATTGTTAATGTGTATGCATGTATGTATGTATGCATGTATGCATGCATGCATGTATGCATGCATGGTTGTATGTATGCATGTATGCATGTATGTATGTATGTGTGTATGAACGTATGTATTTGTACTATGTATGTGCGTGGATGCATGTATGTGTATGTATGCATGCATGCATGCGTGTATGCATGTATGCATACATGTATGGATGCATGCATGCATGTATACATGTATGTGTGTATGTAAGTAGGTGGAACATGTATGTATATATGCACATGTGTTTGTCGGTATGGTTTTATGCATGCACGTGTGTATATATATATATATATATATATATGTATATATATGTGCTTGCCCCCACATGATCATACATATTATCCCCTCCCTCATCTGCTCCCTGCTCTCCGTCGCACTTCCTCATCCTCTTATCCTCCTTCAGCGGGGTGCGTTGGGGCCTGTCCCGTCAGCTGCTCCTCTCCTTGGGCGGCAAGGGCAAAACGATCGAGTGATCGGCGTTATATTTTCTCTCGCTTGCAAGCTTGCTTTCAGTCACTGCCTTGATGAGCGTGCCATCCATCCATCCATCAGCGGGGCAGTGCAACCTCGGGCTGAGGGCGGCGGCGGGGCACTGCAACCTCGGGCTGAGGGCGGCACGCTTTTCAGTATTCTCTCGCGCTGGATCCCCGTCCCTCTATACCCTCAGGAGGGGAATGATGATGAGGAGGAGGGGGATCAGGAGAGTGAAGAACTCGATAATATGAGCGAGCAGGAAGAGGAGCTAGATAAGACGAGTGCGATCCCGACGATGATGACGAGGATGGTGATGACGATGATGATGATGACGATGATGATGATGCTGATGATGACGATGACGATGATGATGGTGATGATGATGATGAGCAGGACTGCAGAGGATGAGGAATTGAACGCGCTGAGAAAGGGATCCTCTTGCACAGGCTCCCAATAGGAACCCATTGTGCACAGGCTCTCAACAGGAATCCTTTTGCACAGGCTCTCAATAGGAAGCCATGTGTATTGCGTTTCGATAATATTTTTTTGTATTCGCTTTCAATCGGACTCCTTTTTGCAGAGGCTCTCACTAGGAATCCTTATGTAGAGGCTTTCAATAGGAATCGTTGCGAAGAGGCTCTCAATAGGAAACCTTTTGTAAGGGCTCTAAATGAGAATCCTCATGTGGAGGCTCTCAACAGGAATCATGTTGCACCGGCTCTCAATAGTAATGCAGTAGTCTTGTGTTTCAGTCGGGATCATTTTTTGTATTGGCTCTCACTCGGAAGTTTTTTTTGTAGAGGCTCTCAATAGGAATCCTTCTGTAGAGGCTCTCAGTAGGAATCGTTTTGTAGAGGCTCCCATTAGGAATCATTTTGTGGAGGCTCTCACTAGGATTCTTTTTGTGGAGGCTCTCAGTAGGAATCCTTATGTAGAGGCTCTCAATGAGAATTTGTTCGTTGAGGTTGTCAACATGAATGGTTTTGCACAGGCTTTCAATAGGAAGCCATTTGTATTGCGTTTCAATAGAAATCCTTTTGTATGAGCTTTCAATGGGAATTCTTTTTGTAAGAAGCTCTCATACGGAATATTTGTGTGGGGCTTTCAACAGGAATCATGTTTTAGAGACTCTCAATGGGAATCTTGTCGTGGAGGGTCTGAACAGGAATATTTTTGCACAGGTTTTCAACAGGAAACCATGTGTATTGACTTCCAGCAGCATTCATTTTTTATTAGCTTTCAATAGGAATCCTTTAGAGGCTATCAATAGGAATCCTTTTTGTAAAAGGCTTCCACCAGGAATCCTTTTCGTAGAGGCTCTGAATAGGAATCCTTTTCGTAGAGGCTCTCAATGGGATTTTTGTGTGGAGGTTCTCAACAGGAATCCTTGTGTACAGGCTCTCAATAGGAATACATGTGTATTGGTTTTCAATGGGGAACTTTTTGTAAAAGGCTTTCGTTCGGATCCTTTCGTCGAGGCTCTCAGCAGGAAGCCTTTTGCACAGGCTCCCAAGAGAAATCCATGTGTATTGGGTTTCAATGAAGCATCCTTTTGTAGAGGCTTTCAACAGTTATAGGTCTCTCAATAGGAATCAGGTTGCAGAGGCTCTCAATAGGAATTCATGTGCACTGCGTCACAATAGTAATCATCTTGTATTGGCTTTCAATGGGGACCCTTTATGTAGAGGCTCTCACTCGGAATCCTTGTGTAAAAGCTTTCAATCGGAATCTTGGTGTAAAGGCTTTCGATAGGAATCCTTTTTTCGTAGAGGTTCTGAATAGGAATCATTTTGTCGAGGATCTCAGCAGACATCCTTTTGCACAGGCTTTCAATAGGAATCCATATGTATTGGGTTTCAGTAGGAGTCGTTTTGAATTGGCTTTGAATCGGGATCCTTCTTGTTGAGTCTCTCACTAGGAATCATGCTGCATAGGCTCTCAATAGGAATCGTTGGGTAGAGGCTCTCAATAGGAATCCTTTTGTAGATGCTCTCAATAAGAATCCTTTTTTGCAGAGGCTCTCACTAGGAATCCTTTTGTAGAGGCTCTCACTAGGAATCCTTTTGTGGAGGCTCTCATTAGGAATCCTTTTGTAGAGGCTCTCAATCGTAATCCTTGTGTAGAGGCCTCAATAGGAATCATGATGTAGAGGCCAACGCGACGTGAAAAAACAAAAACAAACACAAGGAAATACAAACCAAACCAAAGACACCAAAGCCTTAAGACGGGAAAACTAAAAAGCCGTCTTGCAAGCCGTCTTGCCCGCTAAACGGTCGATGCCGACCACCCGCCCGAAGGGCTTGCGCGATGAGACAGAACGCCGTTTGAAAGTACAGCAAAACAGTAACTGCGACAGGAGGAGGACGAGGAGGGGGAGGAGGGGGAGGAGAGAGGAGGGGGAGGAGGAGGGAGGGGGGAGGAGGAGGGCGAGGAGGGGGGGGGGAGGCGGAGTGGGAGGAGGAGTCAACGAAAACGCCTGAGAGAACCAAAACAACAAACAAACAAACAACACATATGATTTCGGGAACACTTCTGGGGAGTGGGGGGGGGGGGGCAAGGTTCTCCCGAAATCCTATTTTTTTGATTTATTTGTTTTTTTTTGGTTGTTCCAAGGGGGTTCGCTGTTTTTCGCAATACCGATCATTTCTCGCAGGTTTTCGAAGGCGTTCGAAGAGGAGGGGGAGGAGGAGGAGGAAGAGGAGGAGGAGGAGGAGCGACGACGAGCAAGAAGCCATATACTAATAACATGTATGATCATGTTTGGGGGGGGCTAGTATATATATATATATATATATATATATATATATACATGTATACATATATACATATATACACATGTATAAATATATATATATATACATATATACATATATCTACATATATAAATATATATATATGTATGCGGGCCTCGGGTCCGTAGCACACCAAGCGCACCCAGGGTACACTGAGTTCCCGTCCCCTCGGGGGCCTCAGGAGCCCTCCTGGAGCTGCCCTGGCCACCCCATAGAACCTACCGAGAAATCCCAGCGGAGCCTAGGTTTCCGGGCGTCCCCAGGTGGATTCCAGACAGCCCAAGGTGACTTCAAAACGGTTTCAGATGCCTCCCCCACCCCATGATGGCTCCGAGAGAATCCCCCCGACGGGCCCCGCGATGCAAACATCGCCCCATTCTTTAACGGAGACGTCGATGTCTAGCTTATTATCTCTTTGGGTCCGAGCTGCGTCCAAGACGGTCGACGACGGCCCCCAAGACCGCTCCAAGACGGCTGAAGAGGCCCAAAGAGGGCCCCGAGACGGCGCTCTCCTGGAGACTCCAAGCAGCAAGTCAGAGGCCCCCCCCGTGTCTCGGAGAGCTATTGGGCAGACTGCTGCTCGAGGGGCTCTTTCTCATTGCCCTCCTCCTGGGCGCAGCATAGGAGGCGGACGCGCGGTGATCCGCCCGACCACTGGGCAGCTGCCTCGGGGGTGAGTTAGTTGGCACCTCCTCGAGACAGCGGCGTCCTCGAAGCCGCTCAGCAGCGTCTGCGCCAGACGTGAAGGGGAGGACACAGAAGCATGCAACGCATGCACTCAATGACGACCATCATTGTCCTCCTCATCCTGCTCCTCGCGCTCCGTGGACTCCCGTGTGCGCCTCGTGGGCGCGTCATGCGTCGGCGAAGGGGTCCGGAATTTTCCGCCCGAGGCTTGCACCGCATGCGTGGCACCGCACAGTTGGACCACGTGGTTTTCTCACCCAAACAAGCCTCACAGACTTAAAGACTCCTGACGAGTGAGGTTCACCACGTGTATCCTCCTTTCTAAAACAAATTCTACCATCCCTCCGCGCCCGACCACAGGGTTAACGGTCCACCCGTTTGCACGGTCATTTGCACAAGATGTCGTTCCACCGCTCGTTTCCTATACGAAAGCATACCACCCCGCCCAGACCAGAATTCGTATTCCTCGCCACCCATGTCAAATAACACGAAGGGCGCACCTTGAGAAGATCATGTTCCAATTATCCCTTTCAACCACTACCACCAAATCCACACGCGCGCGCACATGTCGAATGTCAAACACATTAGTTTAGCAAGAGCTTCAACCTCACATGTTTATGCACCTATGGGTGTCCATAAAGTATATGACAGATGTTCTGCCCGTGCGGGCTTAACGAATCACGCAATCCCGTTCTGCCCGCGCGGGAAAACCGATGATGTTTCTAAAGATGTTGCCCACATCCCGCATTATGATGCTACCACGCGCTGCATCCGTGCCACTGCCCGAGTCCGAATCACATAGCACCATGCAAGCCACGCACGCCAGAGACGCCACTTAACAGAGGCTCCCAAGATTTCAGATTGACGCGACAAGCTCGTAACACCAGGTCTCCCAAGAGCGATCGGTGACGCAAACAACTTTTAACACCAAGGCTCCCAAACGCAAGCGGTGACGTGACAAGCTTTGCACACCAGATTCTCAAGAGTCCAGATTGACGTGACAAGGTCTGAACACCAACGCTCCCAAGAGCGAACGGTGGTATAACAAGTTCTGAACACCAAGGCTCCCAATCGCTCACAGTGACGTGACAGGCTCTTAACACCAAGGCTCCCAAAGGCGAGTTGTCACGTAAACAATTCTGAGTACCCAGGCTCCCACGAGCAAGCAGTGATGCAGAAAGCTCTTCGCACCAAGGCCCCCAAGAGCGAATGGTGCCATGAGCTACCTCGGGCAAGTTTCTGAAGCGCTCTTTCCGCTCCCGTTGCAGCCCAGGTGTACGTGCGTTGATCGAACAGTTGCGCTTTGCCAGCATCCCGACCAAATAACTCCCTGCGGGCCGCATGCGTGCACCCCCGCGCGCGCATGTCAAACACGTCCAACAATCGATGCGCGTCCAGCAACCCGGTCAAATAAACACGCGGGTCACACGCACATCTTTGCACGCACGTTTAGTTCTTTCCACACACCGTTCTTGGTGTTCTCAGAAGTTTACGGCAGATGTGTTTACGATTGGGTTTTCGCACCAGGGGGCATCATGGAGCCACCTAGGGCAAACCCTCGACGCTTTAAATGGTCGCGACACCCCGCCCAGATCTTCGCAGGAAGACGGGGTTGATTTGGAACAGTTTGTTATCTAAGCCCTCCTCCTCCCTTTCCTCCTCACGCACCGTGAGTCTTCGTTCAGCGGCAGGAGGACTCAGGGGGCCCTGTCGCGCAAGGCTGGATTCGATCGACTTCGGTCGCCCTTCGCAGCCGCGCTGGATTCGGCTGAGCGGGGGTCGCAAGGGGGGTCTCCGCCCACGCCCGCGGCGCCGCCCGCGTCCGGGGCGGGGTACCAGGTATTGGCGACGCGAGAAGCCCGGTCGGGCTGGCAGGGCTTTGGCGGGCGTCTCGAGGTCCTTTTACAGCGGAAAGGTGCTCCCGAGTATTCCCCGTTCTCTCGCGCTGTCGCGCAGTGTCAGTCCGTTTGGTCTGGCAGTGCCCTTTCGGACATTTGGGTCGCTGCAAGCAAACCCAGGGGTCAGTGCAAGCGCAAACAGTTCCCGCAGTACGCGGGAGTATTCCGAGTATTCCCCGTCCTATCGCGCTGTCGCGCAGTATCGGTCCACTCGGGCTGGCTGCGCCCTTTCGGACATCTGGGTCACAGCGAGCAAACCCAGGGGTCACTGCAATCAAACCCCGCAGTGCGCTGGAGTACTCCTTGGTATTCCCCGTCCTCTCGTGCCGTCGCGCAGTGTCGGTCCATTCGGGCTGGCAGTGCCCTTTGGAGCATTTGGGTCGCTGCAAGCAAACCCAGTTGCCACTGCAAGCAAACCCCGCAGTACGCTGGAGTACTCCAGAGTATTCCCCGTCTGTTTGCGCTATCGCGTGAATCTGTAGTACCTTTAGTGGACCACGGCGCCCATCAACCCTGAAGGAGGACGAGAGGCAGCGAAGTGCAGTCAAACACGCAGCCAACACGATCAGCCAACAAGAGAGCCAAAGGGGCAGCCGGAGGGGCAGCCAAGAAGGCAGCCAAAAAGGCAGCCGGGGAGGCAGCCGAGATGGCAGGCAAGATGCAGCTCAGAAAGCAGCCGGAGAGACAGACAAGAATGCAGGCGAGAGGCAGCCAAAAGGCAGCCAGAGAGAAAGCCAATAAGCCAACCAAAGGCAACGGGAAGGTATCCAGAGGCAGCCAAGAGGCAGCTGGGAAATGGCAGCCGAGAGCGCATCCAGAGAGGCAGCCAAGAAGGCAGCCGGAAAGAAAGCCAAGAAGCCAGCCAAGGGGCAGCCAAGAAGGCAGCCAAGAGGGCAGCCAGAGAGGCAGCCAGAGAGGCAGCCAAGAGGCAGCCAAGAAGACAGCTAACTGGCAGCCAAAAGGCAACCATGATGGCAGCAAAGAGACGGCCAAGGTCAGCCAAGAACGGAGTCAGACAGGCAACCAAGAAAACAGCCTGAAAACAGCCAAAGGGAGCCAAGAAGGATCCGAGAAGGCAGCCGGAGAGGCAAGAAAGAAGGCAGCCGAGAGGTTGCCAATAAGGCAGCCAAGAAGGCGGCCACAAGGCAGCCACGAAGGCAGCCGCGAAGCAGCCAAGAAGGCAGCCAAGAGGCAGCCAAGAGGCAGCCAAGAAGCAGCCAACACGCAGCCGAGGAGGCCGCCAGAGAAGAAGCCAGGAAGGCGGCCAAAAGCAGCCGTGCACTCGGGGATGCTCGTTCGGCGATTCGTTGGTAATCGCCACGGGCCGCCATGTTTCAGGAGGAAGCTTGCGGCCGGCTGGACGGCTGATGCAAGCCAACCACAGTCGCCGCTGAGTATTTGGGGGAACTCCGTCGCGCGAGGGCCAAGGATAGTCCTCCCCTTCCTCCTCTTGCCTTGATCAGCCAGCGCATTGTTTCATGCATTTCCTCGGCGTCACCCCAACATACTAATATTATGTGTGCGTCGCCCCCTGAGGGGCGACCCGCGCACCGAGAAATCATTTCGTATATACATAGTGGCCGGCGCTTTTGGGCCACGCCGCTCGGGAAACGATGCACTACAGTATGAGTATACGGATGCGCGCCTCCGAGGAGGACGTATAGTACTAGTATGTCTTTCTGCGTTCCATTTCCGCTTGCGAATGCTTGAGCTTCGTTTCTTGGCCACACGGCAGACAGTGTATGGTTTGTAAGTAAATGCGTGAGCGGTGTTCCAAGACCAAAGATTCCCAGAGACCTTTAATATTCGTGGTCGCTGAGCGGCCATGCCGAACATGGGTTTTGGATTGTTGGGGCCAGTTTTTGATTGAGCTAGCCGCATTAACCCTGAGTCCACGCAGGTACAAGGCCGGACATGTGCTCCTCGTGACGCACGGGGGCACGGCTTTCGGTATCATCCAGGCGCTGACGAGGACCCTGGGTAGCGGAGCAAAGCTGTCGTCGGGGTGGGTGGAAGTGTCAGTCAGCCAGAATGACGGTCGTCCTGACAGTCGCATGGCAAGCACAGCGAACAACAACTTTTATGTCGGGCGTGACCCCCTACAGGGGGATGTTCGACGAAAAATAAAACATACCCCAGAAATGCCCCAAAAAGGTCAAAACATATTCAAACAATAGTCCCCAGACTATTTTTGGACTATTTTTGGATTATGTTTGGGTTTTTTTGTTTCGTCGAAAATCCCCCTGTAGGGGGACAGGCCCGACTTAAAACAACTTCTCCCCTTTCCCGTTCCCTGGAAGTCGCCCAGACTGCAAGTCGAGCGTAGTGTCACGACACCGCGCAGGAAGGAGGAAGGGGAGCAATGTAAACGACGCCAACACAGGATTCATACATATACCTGGATAACACGGGGGGCAAGAGAAGGGAAGTGAAAAAGGAATTTGATGAAGGAACACGTAAACAAGGAGGACTATTGTTGTTGTAGTTGTTGGGGTCAGGAGGCAAGTGGGCGTGTCAGAAGTGTAGAGGGGTTCTGGAGGTTCAAGGGAGGGAGGCTGGGCATGGAGGAGGAAGAAGATGAGAAGAGACGGTGGTGATGATGTTGGTGATGAGAATGACGATGCTGATGATGGCGGCGATGATGATGATGATGTTGACGATGCTGATGATGCTGTTGATGATGATGACTGGGATGCAGATGATAATGCTGATGATGCTGTTGCGGATGATGGTGATGCCGCCTATGATGATGACGATGATGTTGATGTTGACGATGTTGATGCTGACGATGTTGATGTCGACGATAATGATGATGATGATGATGCTGATGATGATGATGATGATGATGATGATGATCATGATGATGATGCTAATAATGATGGTCATGATGGTGTTGATGATGATAACGATGCTGATTACGCCTTTGATGGTGATGACTATGCTGCTGATTATGCTGATGGTGATGATGATGATGCTGCTGCTGATGATGATGATGCTGCTGCTGAGGATGCTGCTGCTGCTGATGTTGCAGCTGATGATGATGATACTGATGCTGCTGATGCTGATGATGATGGTGGTGATGATGATGATGCTGATGATGATGATGCTGATGATGATGATGATGATGATGATGATAATGATGATGATGATGATGATGACGATGCTGATGACGATGCTGATGATGATGATGATGATGATGATGATGATGATGATGGTGGTGGTGATGATGATGATGATGATGATGATGATGATGATGATGATGATTGATGCGAAGGAGGACGGGGAGAAAAAGGAGGTGGAGGAGGACGAGGAAGAGCAAGAGGAGGGATGGTGCAGGAAGGAGGTGATGAGGAGGACCTGATCGGGGGGGGAGGATGAGAGGCGGGAGGAGGAGGAGGAGGAGGAGGAGGAGGAGGAGGAGGCCGAATGGTTTTGTTGGGGTGAACGCGTAAATGGTCCACACGTATCTGGAGGGGCTTTGGAAGTTCTAGGGATGGAGGGTTGGCAGGGAGGTTATGAGGAATGACAATGAGGAGGGGAGGGGGGCAGGAAGGAGCTGATGATGAACATGAGGAGGGGGAATAGGATGAGGAGGAGATGGAAGCAGGCTAGGGAAAGAGTCGAAGGAGGAGAAGGAGGAGGTGGAGGAGGAGGATCGATAGGGAGGGATGGGAGGCTTGTGGAGGGGGAGGGAGACGGGGGGGCGGAGGGGTCGATTCATGTGCCGACTCCGTGGGTGGCAACCCGATCTGCAGACGGATGTTGGTGTGTTGTCCCGTCAGGGCTATGCCATTACGCGTCGTTCTTATCGAGTGGTCCCAGGGAAGAAGAGGAGGGTGAGGAGGACGACAACGCGTGGCCCTCCTGTCCTGTCTGGTTCGCCGAGAAAGATGGCAACCACTTACCAATCCTTGAGGACGTCGTTTTCTGGTGGCGTCCGACGCCGTCCCTGGTGGACTCTTGATGCGAGGCCCAGCACCTCCCCATCCATCTCGGCGCGTGGATGGCACGAACGCTTCAGAGCGTTCCAGGGCGCTCTGTTTATTCTGGTCCTGGACCCGACTCGATAGGCTCAGGGGGCAATGCTTGGATCCCCGTAGCAAGTCCCCCCCGTCGTTGGCCCTCACTCCCGAAGCCTTCCTCCCCCCTGACACGCCGACGCTGGTGGTCCGTTTGGGGTCTCTGGGAGCGACGCAGCCCAATGCGCCCCAGCCCCGCCGCGGGGAGGAGGCCAGGGGGTGCGGAGCACACCGCTCAAAACGATCCCTCGGGAGGGGAGGAGGCGACCGAGAGTACCGCAGCGGGGGCTCGCTAGTGGTCCCAGCCCCGCACCGTCCGCCCTGCAAGGTTTCGGGCTGCGCACAGGCAGCCTCCCCCGCCAGCCCCCCCAGGCAGCCCTGGCTGGCCTCAACAGGCCCCCCGAGTTGCCCAGGGTGGTCTCAACGCCTTGGCGCCGCCTCTGGCAGCGCTCCTGGGGCGCGGAGCGCCCCAGGGTTGGGGTGTTGACACCGCCGTGGGCAGCTCAAGGGAGGGGCCTGCTGAGGCCATCCGGGACTCACCGGGGGGGGCTGGGACGGTCGGAGCTCCGCGCGGCTCCGCGGGGTTGCCTCTTATCCGTAAGGGCTTCGCCCCCTGCCGCCGGCCCCCTCTCTCGGAGAATGGGCCATGGAAGAGCCAAGTCATGAGGCCTTGGCGCTGTCGTGAAGCAGTATCGAAACTTCATGCGACGCCGAGTCGCAATCAGCAAAACCAACTGATCACAAGAGGGGTTACCACACCTGGCGATTGGTAAGACGTGTATGGTTTAAGGGCTTGGTTACCACACCTTGCGATGAAAGGGCCGAGGGAGTTCTCGCAGTTTGGGTTACCACGCCTTGCGATGGATGTGCGTGATGGGTTCGAATTTCAGAAATGTGGCAAATCCCATGTGTTTTTGGACCCTGACCCCGCGGATCTGCGTGAGGGGTGGCACCGAATTTCAGAAATGTGGCAAATCCCATGTGTTTTTGGACCCTGACCCCGCGGATCTGCGTGAGGGGTGGCACCGAATTTCAGAAATGTGGCAAATCCCTGTGTTTTTGGACCCTGACCCCGCGGATCTGCGTGAGGGGTGGCACCGAATTTCAGAAATGTGGCAAATCCCGTATGTTTTTGGACCCTGACCCCGCGGATCTGCGTGAGGGGTGGCACCGAATTTCAGAAATGTGGCAAATCCCGTGTGTTTTTGGACCCTGACCCCGCGGATCTGCGTGAGGGGTGGCACCGAATTTCAGAAATGTGGCAAATCCCGTGTGTTTTTGGACCCTGACCCCGCGGATCTGCGTGAGGGGTGGCACCGAATTTCAGAAATGTGGCAAATCCCTTGTGTTTTTGGACCCTGACCCCGCGGATCTGCGTGAGGGGTGGCACCGAATTTCAGAAATGTGGCAAATCCCATGTGTTTTTGGACCCTGACCCCGCGGATCTGCGTGAGGGGTGGCACCGAATTTCAGAAATGTGGCAAATCCCTGTGTTTTTGGACCCTGACCCCGCGGATCTGCGTGAGGGGTGTCGATTTCGAGCCCCCCCAGCAATTCAGACAACGCGCCCAGGGGACGCTGGAAAATCCTGTTTGGGCCTCCCCCCCCTCGCGCGGTCAATCAACTAGTTACAGTAACCAGCAAGAAGTCAACTAGTTACAGTAACCAGCAAGAAGCAGAACTGTAACACTGGAAACTAGAAACTACAACTGGTACAGGAGACTGCGAATCACGCGCCTCGCAGCCTGGTGGCCCCACAAGGGGGCTGGCGGATTCCAGTTACCGGTCCAGTCGGGTGTGCTGGGCTTCTGGTTGGCTCCGCGTGGTCGTGTGTGTGTGTGTGTGTGTGTGTGTGTGTGTGTGTGTGTGTGTGTGGGAGGGGGGGGGGGCACTTTGTGGTGGCAGTGCGAATTCTTTCGCTGTGCTTGCTGTGGTGTAATAACACATGCTGGGGCTCTGTTCTAAGGGAACTCAAGCTACGGGTCCAGTC
The DNA here is from genome assembly GCA_963575745.1 of Prorocentrum cordatum. Classification (NCBI taxonomy): domain Eukaryota; class Dinophyceae; order Prorocentrales; family Prorocentraceae; genus Prorocentrum; species Prorocentrum cordatum. The sequence continues at coordinate 824,944 of CAUYUJ010019726.1, forward strand.
GACGCTGGGGTATCGGAAAGCCGCCCATCAGATCAGGAGGCATCAGTTTGTTTGGTCTGAGACCTTTGTCAGGACATGTTATGATTGAGCTGAACAATTAGTCTCCACCTGTTTTCTCGTTTTAGCCAGATCAAGATGTCACGCCGTAGCTGTGAATAATAGTGCGACCACTTGAGCCCAATCACTGCACACGCCAATGAAGACCTGCTCTGCGGCGTGATTGCACACACGGTACACTGGACCAGCAGACAATACATTCAGAGAGCAGTCTGCCGAGCACCATGGTGACCACAATATATTTTCCAGCCTGCATTTTCAGCACAATGTTGGGCCTAAGGCGGGGGCAATGCTCTGAAGTATGCGTATAGCAAGCCTTGTTCTGTATGCGACCGTCAGCAAGGCCAGATATACATGCCGGCCGCATAGGCAGCATTGGTAGCCACCGCGCCTCGCACTCACAATCTCTGGCTTACTCCAGACTCGTCCGCCGCGCCTGGGGGACGGACAGGTTTCACGTATTTGCTGCCATTGTGTTGCGCACCTTGCAATCACACATCATCTCATTCAATCGGTGGCTGGGGGCACGATCGGCTGTGTCAAATACACGCCTCCACTTCCAAGGACTCCACCCCGTGCCTTCTGCCACTCCCTAAAATTGTATTGGTGTAGAGCGTAGAAGGGCGTCGCAATGCATCCTGCAGCATTGCTTCCCAGACACGCTGATGTAGTGTTCCGACCTTGTATGACATAGACGGGTTTGCCTCTATACAGGGCAGATGCCACAGGCCCAGGCTGTCGCGGACGCAGCCTGTCTGGCACGTCATTGGGACCACGAGGCGCAACCAGCAGTGACCAGGCGCGCAAGCGCCCCTCACCGTGCCCGTTCCCATTAGAACGAGGACTCAATCAGACCTTGGACGTCACGATCTGCTTTCCTAAGCGCGGCCCACTGGTCTCTCGACCCCCTCGCGGGGACCGGCTCTTCCTCCCCGATCGCCTTTGCGAAGGTCCCAGGGCCAGGCACGGGCGTCAGAGGCACGAGATCGACGGACGCCGCAGCATTGAGAACATGTTTACGCCTGAGGTTTGGGGAGGAGCGCATTCGGCGCCCGAGGAGAGAGGTGGTGCCCTTCAACAAGGCCGAGTGCCCAGAGATGGGCAGCGTGACGCAGGTGGCTGGCCGGTCGTCGACGGGTGGGCGGTTCACGGGGCGGCGCCGAAAGATTTATGTTTGTTCTCTTTTTCGGGCGCGGGTCAGGGGCCGTTATGCCAAGTTTTCTGTTGTTTTCGCATCTTCGGCATTCGGGGGCCACTTGCGGGCCCCAGGCTAATCAGACAACGACTGGGTCTGAACAAGCAACCGCATGGAAGTTGCTAAATGTCAAGAGCTCTGGGGGGCCAGCGGCTTGAAACACATAACGATGTCGGAGGTCTGGACTTTGGGGCCACATTTAGGTAAATTTGAGGGCGGTCCTCATGTCCCCCCCCGTATCAAGAATTTGCCTGCATTTTAGCCAGGTGTCTTAGGTTTCTTGTGTTCAAAGGCGCTGGCGGTGAGAGCCCCAGAAGGCCAGGGCTCCCGCGTCCTGAATCAATCGAAGCCTTTGGGCCTACGGGTCAGCTTTGTAGTGGATGTGTCTTTGCTGAACTTGTATGTTTGCCAGACCTCCGAAGTTGTTTTTTACCTAACAGCGAAGACTGATAGGTTTCTAATAGGGTCAAAAGAGAGCATCATGACTCCCCAGGGGGGCCTGGGCGGCATCCGGACAGGGATCCGCGGAAGTCGTTTTAATCAAACAGTTACACACTTCGTGGCCTTCGAGGTCCCAGAACTCGATTCCTGGGCATGATTTTGAATGCCCGGAGCCAACTGTAGGCCACTTCGTGTTCTTCGGGTTCTCAGAACTCCATTCCTGGGCATGATTTTGAATGCCCGGAGCCAATTGTAGGCCACTTCGTGGTCTTCGAGTTCCCAGAACTCCATTCTTGGGAATGATTTTGAATGCCCGGAGCCAACTGTAGGCCACTTCGTGGTCTTCGAGTTCCCAGACTCCACTCCATTCCTGGGCATGATTTTGAATGCCCGGAGCCAACTGTAGGCCACTTCGTGTTCTTCGAGTTCCCAGAACATCCCGGGCCACATGCTGATGCTGAGACAGGCTGAGGCTGAGGCTGAGGTTGAGGCTGAGGCAGGCTGAGGCTGAGGCCGCAGCTGATGCTGAAGGCATGAGGCTGAGGAGGCTGAGGCTGAAGGCTGAGGCTGAGGCTGAGGCAGGCTGAGGCTGAGGCTGAGGCTGAGGCTGAGGCAGGCTGAGGCTGAGGCTGAGGCAGGCTGAGGCTGAGGCCAGGCTGCAGGCTGCTGAGGCAGGCTGAGGCTGAGGCTGAGGCTGATGAGGCTGAGGCTGAGGCTGAGGCAGGCTGAGGCTGAGGCTGAGGCTGAGGCAGGCTGAGGCTGAGGCAGGCTGAGGCTGAGGCTGAGGCTGAGGCGGCAGGCTGAAGCCGAGGCTGAAAGCAGACTGAGGCTGAGGCTGAAGCAGGCTGAGGCTGAGGCTGAGGCAGGCTGAGGCTGAGGCTGAGGCAGGCTGAGGCTGAGGCTGAGGCTGATGCAGGGTGAGGCTGAGGCAGGCTGAGGCTGAGGCCGAGGCTGAAGGCAGACTGAGGCTGAGGCTGAAGCAGAGAGGCTGAGGCTGAGGCTGAGGCAGGCTGAGGCTGAGGCTGAGGCAGGCTGAGGCTGAGGCTCTGATGCTGAGGCTGAGGCTGAAGCCGACTGGCTGAGCTGCAGGCTGAGGCTGAGGCAGGCTGAGGCTGAAGGCTGAGGCTGAGGCACTGGCTGAGGCTGCAGGCTGAGGCTGAGGCAGACCTGAGGCTGAAGGCTGAGGCTGAGGCTGAGGCTGAGGCAGGCTGATGCTGAGGCAGGCTGAGGCTGAGGCTGAGGCTGATGCAGGCTGAGGCTGAGGCAGGCTGAGGCTGAGGCCGAGGCTGAAGGCAGACTGAGGCTGAGGCTGAAGCAGGCTGAGGCTGAGGCTGAGGCAGGCTGAGGCTGAGGCTGAGGCAGGCTGATGCTGAGGCAGGCTGAGGCTGAGGCTGAGGCTGATGCAGGCTGAGGCTGAGGCAGGCTGAGGCTGAGGCCGAGGCTGAAGGCAGACTGAGGCTGAGGCTGAGCAGGCTGAGGCTGAGGCTGCAGGCTGAGGCTGAGGCAGGCTGAGGCTGAAGGCTGAGGCTGAGGCAGGCTGAGGCTGAGGCTGAGGCTGAGGCCGAGGCTGAAGGCAGACTGAGGCTGAGGCTGAAGCAGGCTGAGGCTGAGGAAGAGGCAGGCTGAGGCTGAGGCTGAGGCAGGCTGATGCTGAGGCAGGCTGAGGCTGAGGCTGAGGCTGATGCAGGCTGAGGCTGAGGCAGGCTGAGGCTGAAGCCGAGGCTGAAGGCAGACTGAGGCTGAGGCTGAAGCAGGCTGAGGCTGAGGCTGAGGCAGGCTGAGGCTGAGGCTGAGGCAGGCTGAGGCTGAGGCAGGCTGAGGCTGAGGCTGTGACTGCGACTGTCGTTGCCACTGCGACTGTCATCGCGAATGCGACTGCGACTGCGAGAACAGCAGAATTCTACAACTGGATTCTCATCTGAATCTTAAGGGGAATGCTTCCAGATATGCTCCTACACATCGCTGTTAGGGTGCTTTGCCGGGATAAGTTTCTCCATGCGCGGCCTCCAGACTTCTCTACTCCTTCCCCCGGCGCCAGTTGTCCAGCCTGGGTTGTTTTTGAAGGTCCTGGGGTACCGATGCGGGCCTTCAGAAGCCCAGAAGTTAGAGGGAGGTCAGAGAGAGAGAGAGAGAGAGAGCGTGTTCTGATTACGCTTCTCTCTTGCACAATCCCAACCTCCCCCGCTCGGGACCCGGCCGGCCCCCCCCCCGCCCACCCTCGAAAATCTCCCCCATCCTTTCCAGAACCTCCGTCCCTCCCCTGTGAGAGCCCCGCCCCATCCTTCGCCCCCTCCCCCTCCGAAAATACGATGGGAAGGGTTTCAACTTCACCCACCACCCCTCGCCGCATTGTCGTCGTCTTCGTCCTTTGCCGGCGCCAGACGTCATTCGGGCAGGCGGGCGAGACACGTTGTCGACGTCTTCGTCTTCCAGTCTGTCGGGCGGGCGGGCGGGACACGACGTCGTCGTCGCCATCGTTGTTGTCGACGTAGTCGTCGTAGTCGTAGTCGTTGTCGTTGTCGTCGTCGTCGTCGTCGTCGTCGTCGTCGTCGTCGTCGTCGTCGTCTTTGTCCTTTGCCAGCGAGGGGGTCGGTCGGGCGGGCGGGACACGTCATTGTCGTGGGCAGTCGGGCGGGCTAGACACGTCGTCGTTGTCGTCGTCGTCCTCGCCGTCGCCCTCGCCGTCGACCTCGTCGTCGACCTCGTCGTTGGCGTTGGCGTCGGCGTCGGCGTCGGCGTCGTCGCCGCTGTCGTCGGCGAGTCGGTCGGTCGGGCAGGCGGGCGGCATAAGTCAGCGACGTCATTGTTGGCGAGTCGGTCGGGCGGACGGGCGCCACGTCGTCGTTGTTGTCGCCGTCGCGGTCGGGTCCTTGTCGTCGTCGGCGTCGGCGCCAGCGTCGTCGTCGTCGTCTTCGTCGTCGTCGTCATATTTTGTCGGCGCCAGGGAGGGAGCGCCTGCGCCCGTGGGGTGGGGTTGAACCTTTTTTGATCTTCATTTTGGACTGGTGGGGGGAGGAGTTTCGAACCCCCCTCTCGATTTTGGAGGGGGGGCCCCTGACCTCCTCCCAGCGAGTTCAGAAGACTCGTCCAGAAATCACGAGGACGGAGGCAGGTCGGGGTTGAACATCTGCTCAAATCTACCCCTGGACTTCTGATAGGGGTACTTCTTGGCGAGGATTTCGGGGGGAATCCAGGGCAGTGGCCACGAGGACACCCCAAGGGCCCAACAAGTTAGAGAACGCCTTCCATGCATTCAAATTCTGACGGTATTCCAGAGCCGTGGCCATTGGACATCCTGGCGGGCTCAGCGAAAGCCAGGAAGCGCTCAGTGACCTCAGTCCTGCATCGTCGATCCTTTGGGCCGTGGCTGTCTCCCTTCCCTCACTAGAGTTCCAAGGGGAGTGCAGGGCCGTGGTTGCGAAGACACTCCCATGGGCTCAACAAAAAACAGAAGACGCTCCAGAGTTTCGATCCCAGACAGAGTGCCAGAAATCGCACAGGAATCATCAGAGAGCGTAGGGAAAGCGTCCAGGAATTTGCCTCCGATAACAAGTGAACGTTTGATTATGTCCAGGGAGCTGTCCCAAAGAACCAGAACACGTCGGAAGACATATCAAAGCCGTACAAAAACCTCAATCCTGGATCGTCCATCCCGTGGGTCTCCCCTTCCCGCTTTCACTGCGGCGAGCTGGAACTCTGACGTAGGCGAGCGCGGCGCCGTGACGGCTAGAGGAGAGAGGATGAGCCTCCTTCTCCACCTCCTCCTCTTCCTCCTCCCCTGCGCCTCCTCTCCCTCCTCCTCCTTCTCCTCCTTCTCCTCCTCCTCGTCCTCCTCATCGTAGAGCGCTCCCAGGCGTAATGAGAGGAGCGAGGTGGAGGATGTGGACACGGAGGGAGGGTGGGGGGAGGAGGAAGGGAGGGAGGAGGAAGGAAGGGAGGGAGGGATGAGGTTGCAGGGAGGGATGAGGTTGTATGGATTAGCTTCCACCCGAGGTGGAAGAGGTCGACGGCAGGTGGCGGGTCGCCTGGTGCCTAGTCTGCGGCCCCGGGCGCTTGCCGGCCCCGATCGCGTGATCTCTAGAGGCAGGCTGAGGAGTGAGCAGGGAGGAGGAGGAGGAGGAGTGGAGGAGGAGTGGAGGAGGAGGAGGAGGAGCAGGAGAACGACGACGTCAAACAGGGGCTGGCAGGGGCGATGAGGATGATGAGCAAGCGGGCAAGGCAAGGCGAATATCGGATTAGGGCGGCCCTCGACAACGACGAAGACGACGAAGATGCCTCCTCGCTCCTCCTCGCGCCTCCTCTTTCTCATGTTCCTTCCCCAAAGGCCCGATCCTCTTTCTGACCCTCTCCATCTTGCTCGCTCCCCGGAACTGCTCCTCGTGTGGGAGGATGGAGGGAGAGGGAGGGAGGAGGAGGACCATTGTACTCCCAAGACGCATCAACGATGTGGCAATACACCCTCCCTTCAAGCTCCCTCTTCACAGGTCCCTAGAAAGATAGATTGCGAGGGCCTAACGACTTGGGCCGCCGACCCTGAAGGCGAGACCTCCCCCAGGACTCCGCTGGCGACCTCCCCACCCGCGACCCTGCCAGACCGACCCCTGGGGAGTGGGTATTCTGACCCGGGACCCCGCCCCCCCCCCCACAGCCCCCTCCATGGCAGGGAAGGACAGTTGTCCTTGCTCTTCAATTTCCGCGGGACTGGCGACGACGATCACGACGACAGCGTCTCTCACACGCCGAAGGGTCGGGTGGTTTCTGTTGCGAGAAGTGCCTTGTTGACCGCAACCCATTCCTGGGACGTCAACGCCGCGAGTCGACGTGACGATTACGTCCTGACAGACCTAAATCCTGACAGAACGCCATTCTCTGGAATTTGAACACTGCGAACCAATGCCGTTGTGTTCTGACAGATATACACCACTTTTGAATACCATTCCTGGGACTTCTGCCATTTCAAACCTGGAAGCTGTTTCACTCTGTTGCGCATGTTTGAGACCAATGTGCGCGACGCTGAGGCGAGAGCCACATTCTGAAAATGGGCCGCCCTCTATCCTAGACGCCGTTGCAGCCTAGAGACCATTGTGCGCGGTGCGAAAGCGAGAGCTTCCGTTAGCACATTGGCCACCCTCATCCTCGAAGTGGTTGCATATTGTAAGTCGAATGTGCGCATCGCAGAAGCGAGGTCCACATGTTGACAACGGGCCGTACACCATCCTTGAAGCTATTGCAAACTTTGAATGCAAGTGTGCGCAGTGCTAAGGCAAGATCCACATGTTAAAGCTGGGCCCTCCTCCATCCTTGAAGCTGTTGCAAACTTTGAGAACTAACTGTGCGCGGCGCTAAAACCATATCCACATTCTGCAAGCGCGGGCCGCTCTCCATTCATGAAGCTGCTGCACTTTTCAAGCTCCAGAACCATGGATGGTGCGGAAGTCTCAGGCGAAACGCCCATCCCGCCCAAATTACGGACACGCCTGGGGGCACAACAGGGAGGAGTTATTTAGATTGAAAGGCGATGGATGATGATGATGATGATGATGACGAGGAGGAGGATGTGGAGGAGGAGGAATAGGAGCAGCAGGGGAGGAGGAGGAGGAGGAGGAGGAGGAGGAGGAGGACCAGGACGAGGACGAGGACGAGGTGGAGGTGGAGGAGGAGGGGAGGTGGAGGAAGGAGGTACAGGAGGAGAAGGAGGAAGAAGGACGAGGAGGAGGGAGGACGAGGAGGAGAGGAGAGGAGGAGGTGAGAGGTGGGGAGGGGAGGAGGAGGAGGGAGGAGTGACAGGAGGGACGAGGAGGGAGAGGGGACGACCATGAACGAGTATGAGCGAACAGGGGGTCCCAGGCAGAGGGAGGAGGGAGGGGGGAGCTGGAGGAGGCCGCCTCTGCCCCCCCTCCCCCGCACTTCCATCCTGCCGCCCTCCCCCCCTTCTGCCCTTCGCCCCCCTGCCCCCCCTGCCCTCCGCCCTCCCCTCCCACCTCGTCCCGCCCTCTCCGCTGGGCTCCGACTGTGGCCGTGGCGGGGCACGGTCGGACCGAGGTATCGGTTTGAGGTCGGTTCGTGGAGGGTAGCCTGATGTTCTTCATGTTTGTTGCATGTTCTTGTGCATCCCCAGCATGGTATATACACTCGAGTGATCCTATGGTTCGGGGTGTTTTGGCCTGCGGAGGGTCTCATGTTTTTGGAGGGTATTATTCTGCCCTAGGTCCGTGCGTACCCAAGGCGCGCAGGACGTGGCAACGGCTCTCCTGTGCCGTGCTCGGGGCCGAGCTCCCCCCCCGAGGGGACGAACTCTCATCCCTCAAGGCTTGGCGACTTTTCGCCAGTTGACCTGCGGAGAGCAAGCCAGATAGATCTAGATACATCCAGGTGAATCCATGTGCAGCCAAATACATCGAGGTAAGTCCATAGATCTCCAGGGATATGTGGAGTAAATCGTGGACGCTCCAGCGCGAGTCGAGGGCCGAGGGACAGCAGAAGGCGTTAGCCTCTGGACGATGTCAAGAGGAGGAGGAGGAGGAGGAGGAGGAGGAGGAGGAGGAGGAGGAGGAGGAGGAGAGGATGCAGCGAACCCAGCCTCCGCCTCCCGCACCCCTCCCTGCCGAGGCCGGCAGCACGTTCCCGGCCGCCGCTGCGGGCGGCGGTTGGGAGTGCCGCTGGGAGTGCCGCGCGTCCGGCGGGGCAGACCGGGGGAGCAGCGATTGGGTCTGCCCGCCCGCGCGGCCCCCCATCCCCTGCGGGCCGGAGTGGTGCCAGGGTCGGGTCGGACGACATGGGGGGATAACCTCAGGAGGTCTCTGGAGTTGCTCCCCGCACGCCCCCTGTTTCTCTCGGCGGTGGAAAAAACTGGTCCCTTCTCCTCCTCTTCCTCCTCCTCCTCCTCCTCCTCCTCCTCCTCCTCGTAACTCAGGCCGTCCTCTTCTGGTGAAACGATGAGGCATCCAGCACCCAGAAGCTTTATCCTGGCATCGTGAGGAGAAGGTACTGCTAGTCAAAGGTTTCGGTCGCGGGGGGCCAGGGAATACTGATTTTTGCCTGCGGTGCTAAAGATATCACTGTGCTAAATCCGCCCCGCGAATTATTGCTTTTCGTTTCAGTGCTAACGATCACCCAGGGGGGGTCCTTAATTGCTTCCCCGGGTTAGTCCTCCTCGTCGTTGTTGCGCGGCGGGTGCCGCGGAGAAATATTTATGTTCCACTAGTTGTGGGGCCCGCGTCGAAATAAGAATTAGTTTCCGCTATGGCAGGGGTCTAAAGGCTTGGTAGGTATAAGACCGAGGTCGGTTCGGGGAGGGTACTCTAATGTTCGTTGGGTCGGACGGAAGGGGGGACGGGGAAAGGGAGGGGTACGAAATCATGCAGCTGGTTTCGGCCACCCCGCCAGGCGCTCTCCTCGATACATTTGCGCCTCCGCCGCCAGGAGGCGCCGGGGAAATCAGCTGCGTGAGCTGATTCGCTAATCACCCCTTTTCTATCCCCCCCTTTCGTCCGACCCGATTGTGCATCCTGGTGGAGGCCACCCTCGAATGTTTTTCAGTTTGGCAGGCGGAGGGTCTCAGGCTCTTGAAGGATGCTCTTCTGCCCTGTGTCCGGCCGTGGGCCACGGGGGGGCAGAGGAGGTACGACGTCTGCTGCACGCAGCTGGTGTCGGCTCCGCCGCCAGGCGCCTTCCTCGATGCATGGGCACCGCTGACGCTGGGAGGCGCCGGAGAAACCGGCCGCGTGAGCCGATTCGCAGACTCGCCCGCTGACCTCCTCCTCCTCCTCCTCCTCCTCCTCCTCCTCCTCCTCCTCCTCCTCCTCCTCCTCCTCCTCCTCCTCCTCCTCCTCCCTCCTCCTGGAGTGGCGCCGCACGGGGGCCAGGGGCCACGTCGGGGGGATCGACCCCCAATCGCCCATGGATCGCCGAGGGGGGGCCCGATGGTCCACCCCACCCAGGACCTCAGGAGCGTGGGGTTCTGCTGTCGTGGACCTGTCGCCGAGGTCTGCACGGGTGCGCGTTGGCCTCGCGGTGCCCTCGTGATTCCACGATTCGGCCCGGCCAGAATGGACATCCGAAGCACTGGGTTGCGGGTTCGGGTCTGGGTCTCTTCTCGGCGCCACAGGTATCCCACGTCGCCAGATGTGGCTAGATGATGGGGTCGGGGAGAGATAATCACATCTCCTGGAGTGCCCGTCAGGGGAGGGACTGCATAATGTGAACAATTTCGGCCTCCTGAGAATCTCCCCAAGGTGTTATTCACCACCTCTTCTTTTGTTCAAGAGGCTTACGCCATTGCGCCGACCTCCAGGAGGAGCAAAGTCGCGACACTTGATTGGACGGTGCGGTTGCGACTGCATCATAGTCAGGGGGGCCTCTTTGTGGTCCGGGGTTTCCGGGTGCACTTCTCGGGGGCGTTTATATGTGAACATCGTTCACGAGTGTACGGGGTCGGGAAAGGGGGGGTCTCCTTGGGAAAGGATTTTGCAGATCTTTGTGGGGGCTTCGTGGAACCGGGAAATCTCGGTACCCTCTTGATCATCTTGGGACTATTCGGGGCCTCTTTGGGCTCTCTGGGAATCTCTCGGGGGCCACTGTCGGGGCCTCTTTGGGGGCATGTTGGGAACCTGGTGGGCCATCTGGGGGGGTGAACTCGTGGAGCTCTTTCGAGCTCATCATCTGAAGGCCCTCTGGGGGCCTTCTTGGGGGCTTCTTTGGCCGTCTTGGCCGCTTCGGCCGTCTTGGGCCGCCTTGGGGCCCTCAGGAGCCGTCTTTGGTCAGTCTACCAGCCTGTTGGGACGTCTTGAGCTTTCCGAAGCCTGGAGGTGAGAGAACACATTCATCTTTCAAAAGCGTATGGAACACCAATGCTTGTTGCCTCTGGAGGCTCTCTGCGGGTTCTCATTATATTCTCTTGGGGCGTGGAGCCTTTTAGGCCGTTTTGAGGCCATCTTGGGTCTGCTGCAGGGCTCTTCGGAGTGTTGGAGGCTTTCTTGAGCGTCTTGGAAGGTATCTAAGGCACAATTCAGGCGTTGCAGGTTGCATTTGGAGGCCACGGGAGACCACCCTCAATCTGGAGCTTGAACCCTGGGGGAAGGGGAGCCCAGGGGGAGGGGGGCGGCCAAATGACACGCATTTCCATCCCAGCCCAGCGAGTGTCGGCGGACATTTCCATGGCTAATGGCTCACCAGGGATGTCCTCAGAGGTCCAGAGCAGTTCACTGTGTTTGTTCACCGATATCGTCTGTCCTAGATGGAGGCAGGGATCAGGGAGAGCGGAGTGGAGAGAGAGACGGGGAGGGGCCTCTTCGCCCCTTTTTATTTCTCATTTCGCCCCATCCACGCATCTCGGGAAACAGTTCGACGACCTCCGGGAGGTGTTGGCGGTCCCAGGAGGCCCGCAGGCCCCGAAAGTCATTCGAGGCCTCACGAGGTCTAACAGGAAGAGTGGCACCTGCGGACAGCATCGTGGACTCAGTCGCGGTGGACATCGTGGTACTTCTCGACGCCGCAGTGCTGCATAGCGATGTAGTGCTCAAGGACGTCGTGGACACCATGCTAAGCTATTGGGTGATGATCTTTAGTTTAGAAAAGAATCGGAGGACAAAAACCTCGATCTTCAAGGGGGTTTGACCACAATCCGTCCAAAGTTGATTACCAGAGCCATCCCGGGGCCTATCTTGGCCGTGGCTGCTAGAAATTTTAGAGATGTTTTCAAACATCCCCGAAACGAAGACGTCGATACTCGATCCTCAACCTCTGAGCCTCCGACGTCAAGCCAACCCCCAGACCCCTCCCAGGGCCCACACTGGTCAGTGTTTCGTCTCAGGCCTGAGGTGGGCATCTCAGGTCGAACATCGAGCAAATCCCTGTCCTCGGGTTCCCCGGGCGGTGCGGTGACCACACCGTGTGGTGAGTCATGGTGGATCCGGGTGACCGCAGGATTTTGGCTCTGGGTTCGTCTCCGCAAGTGTCCAGGGCGACTGGGGCCTCCAGGGTCCCAGAACTGCGCGGTGACGCGCCGCGCGGTGACGGACCCGTTTGGGGGGATTCCGAGGTCACCGCGCGGTCTGTCACCGCACCGTTTTGGGGCCCCCGAGATCCTCGTCATGCAGGGGAGCGGGGGCCCGGGGCGCGGCACGGGCGTGCGCTCTGGCTGCTCCCCGTCAGACGCGGCCAAGCTCTGACAGCGAGTGGCGTCGACGACCGCCCGCAGCCCGCCTGCGTGCGGGCCCGGCGCTGGTCGGCCCAAACAGCGCTGGGCGGGCATCTTCTTCGACGGGGGAGGAGGAGGAGGAGAAGGAGGAGGAGGAGGAGGAGGAGGAGGAGGAGGAGGAGGAGGAGGAGGAGGAGGAGGAGGAGGAGTAAGGGAGTAGGAGGAGGAGGAGTGAGGAGTTAGTAGTAGTAGTAGTAGTAGTAGTAGTAGGAGGAGGAGGAGGAGGAGGAGGAGCAGTATGGATGGAGGAGGTGGAGAAGTGTTGAGTGAGGGGCGAGGAGTGAAGAGTGAGGAGTGATGATGATGATGATGGATGATGATGATGATGATGATGATGATGATGATGATGATGATGATGATGATGATGATGATGATGATGCTGCTGCTGCTGCTGCTGCTGCTGCTGCTGCTGCTGCTGCTGCTGCTGCTGCTGATGATGATGATGATGATGATGATGATGATGACGATGATGATGATGATGATGACGATGATGATGATGATGATGATGATGGTGATGGTGATGGTGATGGTGATGGTGATGATGATGATGATGATGATGCTGATGATGATGATGATGATGATGATGATGATGATGATGATGATGATGCTGATGATGCTGCTGCTGCTGCTGATGATGATGATGCTGATGATGATGATGATGATAATGATGATGATGATGATGATGATGATGATAATGAGGATGAGGATGAGGATGAGGATGAGGATGAGGATGAGGACGAGGATGGAGAGGAGGAGGTGGAGGAGGAGGAGGAGGAGGAGGAGGATGCGAGGGAGGAGGAGGAGAGTGGAGGGAGGGAGGGAGGCGGAGGAGAAGAATCGGATCCTTGACAATGTCAGATTTATTGTGAGCAACGCCCCCCGACCTGGAAGACCCGCAGGAGGAAAAGGAACACGAAGTGCCTGAATTGGAGGAACAGTTTCACGGAGACTGCATGCCACCATAGTCGAAACCGTAGCGCTCGTTTGACTGCAATACTCAGTTCCACCATCAATTGCAGGACGTTGCATTCCATTTCACAGCACCACCAGTTGGAGAATGTCACTGACGATAGTCCTTCACCTTAAGGATTAAGCGACTAATCTCATGTCCTTCGGAACCTTTCCGCACAGGAAGACGGCTCCCAGAACGTAACATGAATTGTGTGAGACGCTCCGCTGGCAGGATACAAGGTGAAGGGTGAAGCCCATGCAGAAAGCCTAGGCATGTGCTAGAACGCGGCGCCACATCCACATCGTGAAAATCACCTCTCAGATTACCAACGGACGCAACTCTCACCACACACCACAGTCTAAAGTGGTACTATGCACGGTACTGAACACTTTGAATCGATTTGACCAAGCACATTGAGGATGATTGCCTCACTCTTTGAAGCCCGTTGTTGCCAGCAGCCAGTTGCACCACGCCGCTAGAAAACATATTGTAATACCCTCCTCTGGTGGACATGGGAGATGCTTGCCTTGAAACGGATGATGTAAGACCCAGCTGGACGCCCAAAAGAACACAAGATGTATACCCGCATGTGGCTGTGTTAGAATGCCAAACATAAGCATGCAACAAGCCCCAGAGCATTGAAACCGCAGACGCGTACACCAATACAATTAGGGGGCCTCCTGTAGATGTGTAACGCCGGAACCAGCACATGTAGGACACGACGAAAAACAACTACCAGACCACACCGGATCGAATTCTGTACAGCAAACACGGCCAAGTTTCCAGGTTTGTGGGCCACGCTCCAAAAGTGAACGTGCTAACAGCCCTGCCTGCCATGATACCTTGAACAAGATGTTCGGGAGATGTGCAGTCAACCGCCATTAGAGAATTCATACGCTGTGAGAGTGAAGCTCCCGCCACTGCGTCTATTGTTACGCAAACAAGAACTAAGCAATGCCCATGCTGAACATTATACTTTCGCCCGCCCTAGCCTAGTAATTGACTGAGGGGGCGGAAGCGGCCCCCATGTTTTAAACATCCAAGTTCGGAACACGTTTGAGGCCAATGTTGTTAGACAGTTCAAGTTCAAAGTTGCGATGACCCTGGAGTCCAGAGAAAGTTCGGACACAGTTCGGCGGCGATTGTTTTCGGTCTTCACCTGAATGTTCGAACTCGTTTCGAACTCTTGCTTTTCTTCGTTTCCGAACTCGAACTTCTAACTTTCCTCCTGCCCGAACCGAAGCCCTAACTTTCATTGTTTTCCAGGAAAGCCCCTCTCCCCCCTCACCAGCCAAACATCCCACGACAAAGGCCACGGAGAAATGTGACAAGCAATACGGCTGATTATTTGGTGGGAGGCCCCCCAAGCGCCAATGAGAAGGCAATGCGTCGGGAGCCCCATGGCAAGCTCGAGCCCCAAAGGGTACGATGCCTTGGGCCACCCATGTTTGAGAGGAGGAGGAGGAGGAGGAGGAGGAGGAGGAGGAGGAGGAGGAGGAGGAGGGGGAGGGGGAGGGGGAGGAGGAGGAGGAGGAGGAGGAGCAGAAGGGGCAGGAGGAAGAGGAGGAGGAGTGAGGAGCGAGGAGTAAGTAAGAGGGAGGCGGGCATATGGAGGAGAAGGAGCAGCAGGAGGAGGGGAAGGATGAGGAGAAGGAGGACCTTGCGCGAGCGCGCCAGCAGGATGAGGAGGAGGGCACAGAAGGAGTGCGTACTTTTCGCGCAGAGGTCTTTGACGTGCTGGCGCGGCGGCGAAAGCGGTCTGATCTTGGAAGCGCAGCCCGCATCTGAGCCGCGATCGGAGGTTTGTGCGCGAACTGGTGAGAGACGACCCCAGAGGGACCCCTGATCCTCCGGGGCGCCGGAAGTGCCCCGCGGCCTGCGGCAAACCCCCCGCCACCGTGCCTCTTCAACAGCGCAACAGGACGGAGCTTGAGTGTAAAAACAGCACAATTCTTTACGCTTCGCGTATCCCCACCAGCCCATCTCACAGCAGCAACTCTCGCGAAGCATGCCGACAGTCGTGTTTTTCAGGCGTGTGTCCGCTGGGCTCCGCATATCTCCCCTGCTCCTCCTTCCTCCCGCCTCCTTGTCTATCCTCCTTGTGAGGTGAGGCGTTCGGGCACCTCGTCCGCGTGCGAGGTGATCGGGGTCTTCGCAGGTGGAGTCGTAGTAGTCGTAGTAGTAGTAGTAGTAGTAGTAGTAGTAGTAGTAGTAGTAGTAGTAGTAGTAGTAGTAGTAGTAGTAGTAGTAGTAGTAGTAGTAGTAGTAGTAGTAGTAGTAGTAGTAGTAGTAGTAGTAGTAGTAGTAGTAGTAGTAGTAGTAGTAGTAGTAGTAGTAGTAGTAGTAGTAGTAGTAGTAGTAGTAGTAGTAGTGGGAGTACTGGTGGTGGTAGTAGTCGTGGTTAGTAAGTAGTAGTAGTAGTAGTAGTAGTAGTAGTAGTAGTAGTAGTAGTAGTAGTAGTAGTAGTAGCAGTAGTGGAGTCGTAGTCGTAATAGTAGTAGTCGTAGGAGTAGAAGTAGTAGTGGATGTCTTTTGGTCGGAGGCCTCTGAGGGCGTCTTCGGCGCCTCTTGGGGCCGCTTGGAGACATCTTGGGGGCATCTTGGGGCCCTCCTGGGGACCTCTTGGGGCCATCTTGGGGCCTCTTCGTGCTTTCTGGGCGCTTCTTGGGGCCATCTTGGAGGGAAGGGATCAAAGAAGAGGGGAGTTTCAATGAGCGCTGCCCCCCCAGAAGGGCAAAAGGAGCCCCAAACCTTCGGAGAATCAATGATTTGGCGTTGAAGAAAGAGAGGATCTTTCATGAGCGCAGCCCCCTGAGAAGGGCCAAAGGGGGCGAAAACCGTAGTACAATCGATGATTCTTGCTTCACGGAAGAGGTAGTAGTAGTAGTAGTAGTAGTAGTAGTAGTAGTAGTAGTAGTAGTAGTAGTAGTAGTAGCAGTAGTAGTAGTAGTAGTAGTAGTAGAAGTAGTAGTAGTAGTAGTAGTAGTAGTAGTAGTAGTAGTAGTAGTAGTAGTAGTAGTAGTAGTAGTAGTAGTAGTAGTAGTAGTAGTAGTAGTAGTAGTAGTAGTAGTAGTAGTAGTAGTAGTAGTAGTAGTAGTAGTAGTAGTAGTAGTAGTAGTAGTAGTAGTAGTAGTAGTAGTAGTAGTAGTAGTAGTAGTAGTCGTAGTAGTAGTAGTGTAGTAGTAGTAGTGGCCGTACCACCATGCGTAGAAGTAGTAGTAGTAGAGGTAGAAGTAGTAGTAGTGTGAGTCGTTCGGGGCCCGCGTCGTGGTGTGAGTCGTTCGGGCTCCTCGTGGTGTGAGTCGTTCGGGCGCCTCGTCCTGGTGTGAGTCGTTCGGGCCCCTCCTTGTGGTGTGAGTCGTTCGGGCTCTTCGTGGTGTGAGTCGTTCGGGCCCCTCGTCCTGGTGTGAGTCGTTCGGGCTCCTCGTGGGGCCTCTTGGGGGCCTCTTGGAGCCTCTTGGGGCCTCTTGGGGGCCTCTTGGGGGCCTCTTGGGGGCCTCTTGGGGGCCTCTTGGGGCCTCTTGGGGCCTCTTGGGGGCCTCTTGGGGGCCTCTTGGGGGCCTCTTGGGGGCCGCTTGGGGGCCTCTGGGGGGTCTCTCGGAGGCCTCTTGGGAGCCTCCTGGGGGCCTCTTGGGGACATCTTGGGGCCTCTTGCGACCTCCTCAGAAGCGCAAAGAAGAGCTGCCCCCTGAGAAGGACAAAATGAGGCCAAAACCTTCGTAAAATCAATGATTTTGCTATGAAGGACGATGAGCGCTGCCCCCTCAGAAGTCCAAAATGGGGCCAAAACCCTAGTAAAATCAATGTTTTTGGCTTCACAGAAGATGAGAGGGACTTATCTCCGCCCCCCCGTCGGGGCCAGAGTCCTCGTGAGGGTCGTCGTTTTTTTGCCCTCCCAGGAGTCGAAATTGACCCCCCTGACGACCCGCGGGACCCCCTCTCCAGGCCCAGGGGGAGGGGGTAGGGGGAGGGGTAAACCTTTCCCCGAAGGGGAAGAAGGGGGGTTGAGGACAGAGAGAGCTCGCTAAACCACTCACGCCCAAAGGGCTGGTGGGATTCCGACGACTGGTCTTAACTGGGGTGAGTCGTGAACTCGACCAGGATCCATCTAGATAGTGCTTCATTCCATATAGAGTGTTGGCGGCCCCGGCTCCGCAACGGACCTCGAGGTTGCTGATTGTTGGCTTTAGAGGCTTGTGCCATTCCGCCGACGAGGGATGAAGTCCACTGGTGAGGCTTTTTGCGCCTCCTGGGGGCCCTCTGGGGGCATCTATTGGGCCTCTTGGGGGCCTCTCCGAGCCTCTTGGGAGTTGCGCCTGCCAGCGGTCTCGAGGGTCCTCTTGCGGCGGAGGGCTAGGAATGTCAGTTCGAGTTGTCCCTCTTGGGCCCCTCTTGGGGCCCTGTTGGGGCTCCGTTGGGCCGTCTTGGGCGCGCCTTGGGCAGTCTTGGGACCCTCTTCTGTCGTCTTGGGGCCCCATTAGGGGTTTCGTGGTTCGTCTTTGAGCGATCTTGGGGCATCTTCAGCCGTCTTGGACGCTG
>CAUYUJ010019726.1:847325-1004825 GCA_963575745.1 Prorocentrum cordatum
GCACGAACGAAACGAAACGATTCCCCAGTTTGAAGTCTCCGTTCCACTGCGATCTCACCCCCCCAACCTCCGATACATATACCTATACGACCGCCCTGAGGGTGATAAGGAGGTTGGGGGGAGGGGGCCAGCAATGGGCAACAGTGGTCTGACGATGCCAGTGGAGATCGATAGTGATATCGATTTTGATATCGATCTCGCTATCGATCTCACTATCGATCTCGCTTTAGATCTCATTATTCATCTCACTATCGATTCCACTATCGATCTCGCTATCGATCCCACTCGATCGATCTCACTATGGACCTCACTATCGATTTCACAATCGATATCACGATAGATCTCACTATAGATCTCACTATCGATCTCTCATTATAGATCTCCCTATCGATCTCACTTTCGGTCTTATTATCGATCTCACTATCGATCTCACTATCGATCTCACCGTCGATCTCACCACGGGACATCACGGGACAACGACGGGACACCGGCGGGACACCAGCGGGACACCGGCGGGACACCGGCGGGACACCGGCGGGACACCAGCGGGACACCAGCGGGACACCAGCGGGACACCGGCGGGACACCGCGCGCCACCGGTTGCCGGGCGGAGAACCCTTTTGGTCCAGCCGCGGCCCAGCCACAGGAGAATTTCCTTTCCCCCGCCTACGCAGCTTCGCCTCGCCCGCACGCACGGCACGAACACGAAACCGAAATCGATTTCCCAGTAGGGGGGCTCTCCGTTCTTTTCGATCTCACCCCCCAACCTCCGACATAAATATTTGTAATATATACATATAACTATATACATATCTATATATATATATATATGGCGGGCCACTCGCGTATGTCGAAATCACCGAAAACCATTGGTTCCCCGATTAGCACGCATGTGTTCCAACGCACTTGGGTGACAGTTGTTTTCCAGAAGACAGTGCTAGTTTTTCTGCGCGAGCTAACTTCTTCAGCATCCTCATGATTTCCATCGTCATCATCTGCGCCATCGTCATCATTTTTGTCGCCATCACCACCACCAGCGTGCGCATCACCACCGTTGTCGTCATCATCACCACTTTGGTTATCATCGTCATCATGCGCTGGCAGGGGTCATGCCCAGTGTGCGGTCGGCACCCAAATCGTCGCGACTGTGTTCTGGGACTGGCTCAGCCCTTTCTTGGGAGGCCCAGGGGCATGCGCAATGGCCTATAACAATGCCTCTCCCTTGCGAAGACGCGCCCCCCTCGCCGCCGACCGAAGTGTCGTGCTCCCGAATGGAAGTTCAATCTTCTTGGAAGTACCGCTGGTTCTGACCTTTCTGTGTGGGGGGCATATTCGCTATCATACGCACGCACGAGCGGGCGCACTGCTTGCGCGCGTCGTCAGGCGCGGCCGGCTGCGGCTTATCAAGTACGCCGCGTGTGCAATCGATTCATGCGAAGACGTTGCGCGCAATATTAAAAGAGTACGTGCATTGTTTGTCCTGACCACGCGCATTCCGCATGTCTCCTCTCTCTCTCTTTCCGCTCCCGATTTCGTTCCCCTTCTCCTTGTCTTGTTTGTTGTGTTTGCTCGGGTGTTCATGCCTGCTCGAAGGCACATCTGTGGCATAGATCCCTCGGGACCGCGAGCCTTTCGACGGCCGCACCTCAGATGGCGTCGCCTGGCCTGGCTGCCACCTGCGTGCTGGCTGCGCTTCTGCAGGCCAGGGCTCAGATCAACGTCATGTCGCCGGCAACCCTCGCAAAGGAGTTCCCCCAGGGACGAATAATGGGCTCCACCACCACGATCGGCGCCCCCTTCTACGGAGAGCGCGTGCTCGGCCAGCTCGTGTGGGGAGAGTCCAGCGACAGAAAGGCACCCCATTGCACGGCAGAGGACTATGAGCTGCCTCAGCCCAGCAGCGACGGCGGCAGGGGCATGCGGCTGATCAACATCGCGGTGGTGAGACGCGGAGGGTGTGCATTCTCAACAAAGGTGCGGGTTGCTGCCGAGAAGGGCGCGCATGCCGTGATCATCGTCGACAAGGAGGACTCCACTTACACCAGGAAGCAGATGAACGATGTGATCGTAGCAGAAGACAGCTACGCAGAAGATGTCCACATCCCTTCCATTTTTGTATGCAAGCAAGATGGCCAACTTCTCATTAGCCAACTCAGAAAGCCCAACGACCCGGTTGTCGTGGAGCTCGCGTGGAACATACCCGCGAAATCTGTGGTGACAGTAGACCAGTGGATGAGCTCTGCGTCGTCCGAGAGTATGAATTTCCTTAAGAGTTTCGCGCCAAAGAGGAAAGTTCTCAACCAGGTGCTCAGGTACCAGCCCCACTTCCAGATTTTTAGCATGGGCAGCGGAGGCAGTGCACAGACCACAAGCAAGCTCTGCACTGACTCCTCCGGCAAATACTGCGCCGAAGACCCCGACGGCGAGGGCCCGGTCCAGGGCAAGGACGTCATCGAGGAGGACCTCCGCCAGCTGTGCCTTCACGACAAGACAAAGAAAGTGGACCGCAGCCGGGATTTCGAGTCGCATGTGATGCCTCCCGAGTACGCGGTCGCCTACTGGGACTACATCGAGAAGTTCCAGGAGAGGTGCCCCATCACGGCGGACACCAGCCTGGCTGAAGACAAGCGGTACGGAACGATATGCTCGTTCGCGTTGATGCGGGAGGTCGGCCTCAGCGAGCAGCAGATCAGGCTCGTTGAGAGTTGCGCCGACGTGAGCCGCAACACCGAGGAACTGGAGCTGCAGAAGAGCCACACCGCGTGGTCGCCGAGGGCGCTCCGCATCAACGGTTGGAGGTACAGCGGCATACTGGATCCAGAGCTCGTGGCCACCGCGGTGTGCGCTGGGTTCAGCAAGGTCGGGCGTTGAAGTCTATACACATCCACTGCTCCCTGGCCAGGCCCATCCTGAACCCAGGAGCCGTGTGTACGCCTTCCTGGTCAAACCAGGAGGGCGTGGCGTGTGCACGTTGCTGGGTTCAGGATGGGCCTGGCCAGGGAGCAGAGGATATGCATTGATTTCGTCGCCCTACAAGGAGCCCCCAGAGTGCAAGCTGGTGAAGGCGGCTGGCCGCGACTTCTTCGTGCCCTTCCTTCCATCGAACATGCGTGGCGGGGTCAGCTTCGCCACGCTGTTCAAGTCGTTGTTCGTGGTGTTGGCTCTAGTCTGGTGCGCTTTTTATTTGTACAAGCGCTACATGCAGAGGGAGATGCGGGCCACCATCAGGGAGGAGGTGATGCTCGAGGTGGAGTCCCAGATGGCGCAGTACGGTAAGTTGAGCGGGTGAGCGAGCACGTTTCACGAACAGCCTCTCATTCTTGACAGTCAGCGCATGCCCCTGGATCGCCAGAATGCAGTGGTAGCTCGACAATTCTGCGTTGCCGTAAAGGCAAGCTATGTTGCCTATTCGCGCTCACTCAGCCATCGTGCGTGATACGGTACTGCTGCCAGCGTCCCGCTATTTGTTTGGTCTGAGCTTTGGGGTGGCTAAATGTAAGCGTCAGCAGCAGCCCACGATCAGATCTTGGTTGCGTTGGCATTGCTGTCGAACCTATGGGAGACGGGCAGCGCACGAGCTCACCTATTCTTCCTCCCCTCCTCGTCCTCCTCCGCATCTACCTCCTCCCCTGACGCCCGATGTCGTGAAACAATTCGACGTCAGCATAAACACGGCCAGAACTTTCGGCACACCCTGGGGGGACAGACAATTTTGTTTCTTCTCATGGCGCCCAGATCTGAGCGTTCGTTGTCAGCGTGGTTGTCTGCGTTGTCGCCGTCCTCGCCGTCGCCGCCATCGCCGAGGGTCTTCCGGCATCCTCTGGCGCACTGGGACGCCCACCGAGACTCCGACACCGGTCATGACAAGGCCGATCCCTGGGCCCCCGGCCGGCGTCGTGTGGCTTCGGGGCCCGGCCAGGCGCCGACCCTCCGGGCAGCAGGCGGCCCGACGTCTCCCGGGCGTGAGCCCCGGACCTCTCGACACTCTCCTCGGTCTCGGGGGCGGCAAAGAGGGGGGTGATGACTGGGGGTGGGTGGGTATCATGGCGGGGGCCATGATATTTCCCCAGATTTCATGGCGCCTCTTCTTACTTCATCACGTCCCTGGCCCCCCCGCTGGGCCGCGCACATGCCGCCAGTCATGGTTTGCACCCCCCCTCTTGGACACCCCCCTCTTGGCCGATCCCGACGGTCGGGCCACGCGTAATGGGAGGGTGATAAATTGGGGAGGGCATCGAGGGCTGCAGAAAGGAGCCCTCCAGGGCCCCCAAAGGGGCCCGTTGGGGCCCTGAATGGTTTATCGTCCCCCCATGATCACCGAGCGCGTACCCACAGAGTGCCTACCCACAAACGTCCGAAAAGCACACGTCTGCCTCGATGTACTGGATCGTGAATCCCCCGCGGCGGATCCAGGCCATTTACCACCATCTATTCTGCGAGCATGTACTGCTCGCCCCCCCACGAAGCGTTGCCCAACTCGAGGATCAGCTCTTCATCCCCAGTCGTTTCTTGATGGTTCCTGGGGGCAAGACGAGCCTCCCGAGGCCCAGACCTGGAAAAAAGCCAGCCGCCCTGATTTTCGTCGAGCTGCCAGATGTGTGGGCGAGGGCCTCCCCTCCTCCTTCTCCTCCTCCTCCTCCTCCTCCTCCTCCTCCTCCTCCTCCTCCTCCCCACCCTCGCCCTCGCCTTCCTCCCTTTCTCCCCCCTGTTGCCGTCGTCGTGGCGCCGTGCGTCGTCGTCGTCGTCGTCGTCGCCGTCGTCAATGACGCCCCGTCGCCGCTGGGGGGGACCTGTTCAGGGGTGCGTTCCGACCAGAATCTCGAGGTGGATCCAGGCGGGATGACGGAGTCTCCAGGAGGCCCCACGGGAACGCATCATGTCCAAAGTTTCGATCCTCGAACCTCGGAGGACCCAGCCTCGGTGGCAAGAAGCCTGCTGGAGGCCCAAGAAGACAAACAGTCCAAGAACTTTTGTCATCGAATCCACGGCAGTTTTGAGCCTGTGTTTTATTCCGTGGACCCGTAGCGTCCGTCACCAGGGTTCCAGCCTCCTTCCCTTCCCCCCCTTGCTGGAGAGCCAAGAATGGCGACAAACCGTCCAAGAACCTTGCTTCTCGAATCCACGGAAGCATGGAGCCCCTGTTTCATTCCGTGGACCCGTAACGTCCGTCACCAGGATTCCCCCCCTTCCTTGCCCCCCCGCAACGGTCGGGATCGCATGGTGCCCCCCCCACGGTCAGGCACACGGGGTGGCGCTCGCAGGCCTTGGTTGTGGCCATGCGCACCTTCTGGTGTGCACATGCACGCTGTGCTGATCGCGAGCCGCTGTGGTGCTCACAGGCATGTGGGCACTCGCAGGCACACTGCGGTGCGCACAGGCATCTTGCGGCGTTCGCAGGTTCTTTTGGTTCGCTCAGGCTTACTGCCTGCGCTCGCAGGCAAATTGAGGTGATCGCCAGGTAGTGTGACACTGGTAGGGTCTGGGTGCTGTTTCTCATACGGTTGGCAGTCTCAAGCTAGTGTGGTGTTGGCGCGGGCTGGCTTCTCTCACCGTCTGGCAGTTGCAAGCGCGCTGTGGCCTTTACAGGCACTCCAGGGTGATCGCAGGTGATTCATGCGTTCAAGCGGGACCAAAAGGAGGAGGGAGGGTGGGAGCAGGGAGGTTATGGCAGTGAGTGTGGAGTAGGCAGTCTGCTGGTATATGATGTACAGAGGAATGTGGCGCTCACAGGCACGTCGCGGCGTTCGCACGCTCCGCTGCCCTCACGGACAAGTGTGGCATTCATTGGCGTTCGTGCTATTGGCAGGGTATGGGATATTGTTGTGCATGCACGTGCGAATCTTGCTGTTCGCACGTGCACCGTGGTGTTCGTAGGCACGGTGTGGTGTTCGCAGGCTAACAGTGTGCCCATTGGCATGGTTTGGAGCCCACAAACAGTTGTGTCAATGGCAAGGATCAGCATACTGTTGTGCAGACGTGTGTTGCTACTGATGGTCGCATGAACATTGTGGTGCTCGCAGGCTGTCGCTGTGCTTGCACGCAGATCGTGGTGCTGGCTGGTTATTGTGGTATTGGCAAGGTATGGCGTCCTATTTAACACTATGTGACGCTCGTGTTCGTAGGTACAGCGTGGTGCTCGCAAGCACTTTGGGGGGCTCGCAAGATTCTACGGTGCTCACATGCATGATGGTGGCCTCCGAGACCAACAACATGTGTCCACATGCGCCGTCAGCTTCCGCTGGACTTCGTTTGGACGCGGACACTCGTGCTTGCAGGACTGCGGAGGGCGTACACGTATAGTACATGCGTCTTTGCCCGCTCAAGATTATGTTTGCACTGGCACGGGTCGGGGGTATTGTTCCGCATACGTGTGTTGATGAGCTCACAGGCGCGATGTGGTGCTGGCAGGCACGCTGTGGCTCTTGCGTGCTACCGTGGTGCACGCAAGCATTGCGGCGGTCGCAGCTTGTCGCAGTACAACCCAGGTCCGGCATACTGTTGTGCATACGTGTGTTGGTGTTGTGGTTCGCAAGTTTATTGTGGCGCTCACAGGCACGTTGTGGTGCTCGCGGGCTATTGTGATGCATGTCCAGCTTGGTTGTGTGCATATCGTGGTGCTCGCAGGCGACTGTGCTACTGGCAGGAACCAGGCCCCGTCGCCGTCTGCTGCTTATAAGCGCACCTGGTTGTTCTCAGGCGCGTTGTGGTGCTCGCAGGCCGCCGTGGTGCTCACAGGCGCACGGCGGTGCCCACGGCCTTGCGGTTCCACCCGCCGCTTTGTAGACTCACTGGTTGTGGTGGCGCTATGGGGAGCAAGCAACGACATACTATAAACATAACAACAACTGGGAGGTCGGCGCACATTTCTCGGATCGGCGCCGCCCCCCCTGCTTGGCGCGGGGAGCGAGCCAGGGGCCGCGCCGGAGGCGCCGCCGGGGGGCTCCATCGCCGATCCGAGAAATCTGCGCGCACCTCGGAGTTGTTATGTCTATGTCATGGTTGTTCCCCTGGGTGCGTAAGCCTCCGGTTCGTCTATCCACCGTCTCCCCTGCCATCCACGCCCAGATGGTCATGGCGGCCGGCTGCTGCGTGGCCCTACAGTCAACCCGCACAGCAGGGATGGGCAACCTTCCCAAAGGCACCCTTGCATCCTTGCCTTCTCGGTCCATCCTTGGCTACTTTCGCTGGCCGCGCCCCGCTCAGAAAGCTCCGACGTGGCCTTCCAAGGCCCGGGCATCCTTCCCGCGTGTCTTTCTGCTACGGTTTGACTGTAAGTGGCCACTGAGGGTTCCGGCGGTTCGTGGCGCGTGCGGCCTCGCTGTCGTCGACCTTCTGCGCCTCGACGCTGCGCGCGAGGCCGCGACGCCCAACAAGGTAGAGCCTCCGGGGTGGCGCGTGCTGGTGCGCGTCGGAGGAGGAGGAGGAGTAGGAGGAGGAGGAGGAGAAGGAGGAAGGAGGAGGAGGAGGAGGAGGAGGAGGAGGAGGAGGAGGAGGAGGAGGAGGAGGAGGAGGAGGAGGAGGAGGAGGAGGAGGAGGGAGGAGGGAGGGCCCGCCCGGGTTGCCCGCGCGCCCGCGGGCGCCCCCGGGGGCCGGCGCGGCCGCCGCCGACCTGCCCGCGCCCCCGGAGGGGCCGCCTGCGGAGGTGCCCAGCGGAGGTCGAGGCGCCCACGCCGCTGCCCTGCCTGGGGGTCTCCCTCTCGGGCGTCCCGGGAGGCCTCGTGGCCCATGCTGGATTCGCCTCGACACGGTGGGGGCGTTGGGCTAAGGAATGCGCCCAGGAGGCGGCAGGCTCTGGAGCAGTCCTCATCTGATGAGGACGGCGGCGATGTCCATGGCCAAGCCTCGATTGGAGTTCCACCGGCCTCCAGACCCTGGATTCCTAATCTAAGGGCTTTTTCTGTCCAATGCCCCCACCGTATCCAGGTCAGAATGCACCCCGCGAGAGGTCCGAGGAGTAGCGGTATCGGTACCTTGTGGTTTCCCCGGGTGCGGGGGGCGCGACGACAGGATGTGCTGAGGAGGAGCCTCGCAGGCGATTTGTCTCCCCCAGTCCCCGAGTTCCGCCTGAAACGGTAGGCCGCTCATCATTTTGTCCGTCGCAGCGCGGCAGAGGCAATTCGCACGCGCGGTCGAGCAGCCGGGGGCGCTCGGCACGCTCATTCATTGTTCAGCTGCAAGGGGAACTCACGGCTGGGAGGAGCGGCCGCGGTGGACAGGAGGAGGATGAGGAATGCACCCACCGCGGAAAGCATTTCAAGATGAGCGCGCCAGTGCGGCCAGCCGGGGCCTAAGTGACCTGGCAGTGGGCGCGGGGCGGCATCACGACCACACCCACGGACCGAAACCAGGGCGCGGCAAAAGAGTCACACGTCAGAGGGGCCACGGGTCATGTGATACTGATGCGCGCCAAGACTCAAGGTTTCCAGGGTTCAACATAGCTCCTGGTGTTCTGTATCCGCCCGCGCCGCCAGGCTCTTCTAGGAAATCATGGAACGACGCATCCTGATTCAACCTCACCATGATATCGTTCTCGCCACGACACGTCCGACGATCCTCAGACCTCGAGCGGCGTCCAGGCAGGCCCCCCCCCCGGCCAGGCGCACCGCCGGCCTGGCGCGCGAGCCGTCGGGCGCGCGGCTGGTTGTTTCCCGGGCGGGTCTGCAGGGATACGCCCGACCTGGGTCGAAGTACACCAGAGAAAACCCCAACCATTGGATGATTTGGAAACCGCTGATGTGGATACTGAGATCGATTGTGGAACCGATAGTGAGATCGACCGTGGGGTTGGTAGCGAGGACGATAGTACGGTTGATCGTGAGACCGATCGTGAAGTCCATTCAGTGATATCCATAGCGAGATCGATCGTGGGATCGTTCGTGCGATCTACAGTGAGATTCAGCTTGCCGGACTTGAAGTTGTCGACTTCACTGCTCGCGCAATCATCCCACCCACCCACCCGCAATTTGGTTTGCAAAACCCATGCGGAGGCGATTGCGATGAGTGTTTCGTGTTGGCTGGTGCATCTCTGCGGCCACGCTAGCCCGCGCATGCTCGCGCGCGCAACGGCCAGCTCGTTTGGCGCCAATGACGCGAGAGCGTTGGCGCTGATCGTTCGGCACA
This sequence comes from Prorocentrum cordatum, assembly GCA_963575745.1. Taxonomy (NCBI): domain Eukaryota; class Dinophyceae; order Prorocentrales; family Prorocentraceae; genus Prorocentrum; species Prorocentrum cordatum. The sequence goes on from CAUYUJ010019726.1 coordinate 856,446, forward strand.
TCCCAGCGGGCACTCCAATGCGAGTCGGCGACTTGGGCGGGCGCGGTATCATGGCAACGTCGACAACAGTAGGCACGATGAAACTGGCAACGATGCTGGCGACGATGCTGACAGCGACGACGGCACGGCCAGTCACGGCGCAGATGCTGATCACGCCGACGACGATGACGTCGTCCTCGCGTCGGTGATGAAGGTTTTGGAAAGAATTCGACATGCTCGCGCGGCCGACGCGCGAGACTGGCTCATATTATTTGACACGGCCCGTGTCCCCCCAGCACGCGCACAGATGCGTGCGAATGATGGCGGCGCCAGAGGCTCGTGTGGCAAAATTCCATGGACATGTTGAACATTCTATGGTTTTCTCAAGGGCTCGCAAGAACGCGAGCGCACGCTTTTTCAAAAACGAATGTTGTGAAACCATGTCTTTTTTTATATGCGTCTTGGACAGTCGGCTGTGGGAGCGGTACAACCCAACAGGTTTTTGACGGATTTCGGCATGCGCGCGCGAGGACGCGCGCGTGTGCACTGTGCCCCATTTTTTTGCACAAGGATTCTCGCGACGCCACGCGCGCAAGGGCGTTCGAACGATTTCGACATGCGCGCGCGCGAAGCCCGTTTGGTAGCGTTTCCGTGAACATGATGAAACACAAATGGTTTTCGTAAATATTCGCAAACGCGCGCAAGTTTTGGTTTGAAAACCCGCGTTGCGAAGCCTGGTGTTTTTTAAATACATTCTATGTGCGCACTCGGTTTTGACATCTTTGCAAAACCGAGGGCATTTGAAGAATTTTGGCACGCGCGCGCGACAACGCGCGCGTGTGCATTTCGTCTCGGTTTTTTCCGGGGACTCTGGACAACCAGTGGGTCTTGATAAACACACAGGATGGCGGGGGGGGCGATACTGGTCCCCTTGGGATGGTGCAAATTCATGGACGATGGGGCTGAATCGTACGCAAATTGCAATACGAAAAGAGGATGTGACAATCCATTGGGGGGGGAACTTAAAGAAAAACAAACACATGGAAATTTATTGTGAGATCGATAATGAGATCGATCGTGATATCGGTAGTGAGATCGGTAGAGAAGTTGGCAATGAGATCGAAGGTGAGACCGGTCGATCAGGAGATCGACCAGATCCCCGAATCCAGGAACCCCGCCGCCCACCGAAATCGGCCCAGAAGCAGCAACCAGGAACCAATAAAACCGGAACCGGGAACCCGAGAATTCGTCCGCCTATCGAGATTTTGAGATTTTTGGGGGTCTTCGTTCGAGATTTTTGGGCGTCCTCGTCGGTTCCTGCCCACTCAGCTCACTCTTACACAACACCAGTCAACATGACTTCTCCTTTCTCTCCTATCGCTCGTGGCACGCGTGCGGCAGGTACCCCAGTCGGCGGCTTACTGAAGAACGATGTCGCGGCCAAGAAGACTCGTGTGGGACACGGCCCAAATTCCCCCCTCGACGATATGGATGAAGAGCCAAAGCCAGGTGTCATCGCGCAGTCCGAGGGCGCCAGCGCTACGTTCCTCGATCGTCTGGACGCTGCTGCGGACGACGGTCTTCCACCTGCTGAGCCGGAAGAGGTTCTTCAAGAGCCGGTTACAATGCGGGGCATCGCCGCTCTGCTCAAGAACCAGCTCCGCCCCGTGACGTCCGTAGTTGCACAGTTGCGTAAGGACTTCGTCAAGCTCGAAGCGAAGGTCACCGCGATGGGCGACACGCTCTCCGACAGGATGGAGGGCGTTGAGACCGAGCTGGCAAAGAACGACTTTCGCATCGAAAAGCTGGAGCACATGTGCGAGGTGCTGGAGAAGCGGCCGGGCTACAGCATGGACGAGATCGAGGACAAGATCCAGGAGAGCATCAGGATCGCCTTGACGAATGAGGCCCTCTCCCAGGAGCCCGGCCTCCAGAACCCCGTGATCACAGACAAACGCACAGTGACCATGGTCATTGGCAACTTGGACGGCTTCGGGGATCTGAGCTGCGCCATCGATTGGCTCCAGAAGAAGCTTGATCTTTCTTCCGGCCCCCGCCCAACAAAGGTGTACGCGAAGGGCGACTTCAAGAGCATCTTGTTCGCGGAATTCGCTTCCACTGCTGCTCGCGATCGGGCGGTCGATGCACTTCGTGGAGCCGCCCTGCCAGTTGGAGACAAGAAGGCGTGGGCCAGCCAGGACAGGTCCCCGCCCGATCGTGCCGCTCGTAACTTTTGTTTTGGTTTGAAACGCATCTTTAAGAACGATTGGAATATTCCTTACATTGTCCAGATTTCAGATGAGGCTCCCTACAAGATGACGGTCGGTGGGGAGGACGCCGTTACGGTGCACATCGAGGGCAACAGCATCAGGTATGAGTGGCACGGAGACTGGAGGACGTGGGATGAGCTTCACGACAATCCGAAGGTGAAGGAGCTTATCCAGAAGAACGCTGACATGTTGTCGCGTGCGGGGCAGGGTATGAAGGGCGGCGGAGGCTTCGCGAAGGGGAGCGCCAAAGGGCGCTAGGATGCACCGCGCATGAGCACGGTTTCACCCAATGTTTCACCAGAGTTCGCGGGAGCAGTCGGCAATACTGCACGCCCGCCTATGGATTATCAAGCGAATTACTCATCATATGAAGCACATGTTTTTCGAGGTGGGAGGCTCGCGGTGGCAAGGCCGAGCCTCCAGCTGGGTACTTGGAACGTGGAGGGCCTCACAGCAGCGAAAATTGTGGAACTGCAGAACCACATGTTTGAATTGGACATCGACGTGTTATGTTTACAGGAGACGCACAAACCTAAGTCGGACTACTTGGTCACAGATGAAGGGTACCTGCTGGTGCTTTCAGGTTCTCTGGATGATAGCGAGAGTGCCGGCGTTGGATTTTTGGTTTCGCCACGGGCTCGACGAAGTGTCGTCGGCTTCCGCCAAGCGACATCGAGAATGGCATCTCTCAAATTCCGGGTCAAAGGTGGCAAGATCGTGATTTGCAGCGCGTACGCCCCCCACAGCGGGAAACCGCCAGAAGACAGACAGCACTACTTTCAAGAGCTGACGCAATTCATCGGGTCGCTGTCTTGCCATGGGCCGGTGTTCCTGTGCGGCGACCTTAACGCCCGGCTGCATTTCCAGAGGCCCGGCGAGGAGGCCATCATAGGAAGATATGTTTTCGGCAACCCTCATGCGCAGCACAATCCGGAGTCGAACAGGTCTCTGCTCGCAGAGCTCTGCTGCACAAGGGAGTTCGCAATTGCCAACACGTACTTTGATGAGCCAGCAGAGCGGCAGATCACTTGCTACGATATTGGGTCGTCCCCAGCAAGCCCTACAACACACAACCACTTCGGCCAGATAGACTTCATTGCTGTTTCCTCTTCGTGGCTAGGTTCGGTGCGCAGGGTGTGGAGCGACAAGTCCCGAGCACTTGCTTCCCATCATTTTCTTGTCAGGGCGTCTCTCACGATGGAGGTTCCGAAGACGGAGCCCCGCGAGGGCCGCAAGAGAAAAGATGTCGCTGCTCTCCGGGAGCCGGACGTGGAGCACACCTTCGCGGGCGCGTTCTGCGCTCACATGGGGCCCATAGTTGGGTGTCCCGAGAGTGCGCAAGAATTGAACGAGAAGATGGTCGGTTCTCTGCGCGCAGCAGCTGACGAGACTCTCCCGGAGGCTCCACTGCGCCCGAAGAAGCCGTGGATCTCGGGAGGCACGCTGGAGCTCCTGCGCCAGCGCAACCTGGCACGTTCGAGTTGCGACGTGGAGAAAGAGAGAGACCTGCACAGATCGCTACGTGCATCCGTGAAACAGGACCGGTCGAAGTGGCTAGAAGAACAACTCGCGACGGGGGACTGGTCGCAGGTGCGGAAGCTCCGAAAAGGCGTCGCCCCGAAGCAGGGCCGTCTCCGAAACGCGGCAGGGGAGCTCGTGGACTCCGACTGTCGAGCGGACACGTTGGCGGAATATCTCAGCCAAGTCCAGTGGGCCGTGAGGCCGACTGACGCAGCTGTGGCCGACGATGCCCTCGGCGCCGAGCTCCCTGTTTCGTGTGCGCCCGTGTCGGAGGAGGAGGTCGTCCGGGCGGCTTCCAGATTGCGGCTGGGCAGAACTGCTGGTGAGGACGAGATCCCGGGTGAGTTCTGGAGAGCAATATGCAGGCCTGGATCCGAAGCTTGCCAATGGGCGACTGCACTCTGCAACAAGTGTTGGTCTGGCCATGTCGTTCCAGATGGCTGGCACGAGGCGGTCGTGAGCGCCATCTTCAAAAAAGGAGACGTTTCGCAGTGTGAGAATTACAGACCGATATCATTGGTTTCTGTGGGATACAAATTATTTGCTGCAGTTCTTCATTGTGGCCGCGCGCGGCGTCGGACGGAGCCGGTTCGGACCCCTCAGTTAAACTCAGTTCCCCTCAGTTACACTCAGTTTCCCTCAGTTACACTCAGTTTCCCTCAGTTACACTCAGTTTCCCTCAGTTACACTCAGTTTCCCTCAGTTACACTCAGATTCCCTCAGTTACATTCAGTTTCCCTCAGTTACACTCAGTTTCCCTCAGTTACACTCAGTTTCCTTCAGTTACACTCAGTTTCCTTCAGTTACACTCAGTTTCCTCTCGGTTACATGTAGCTTTCCTCGCATTGCGCTTGCGGCTTGGGTCTTACAACTGCAGCCTCTTTCTGACGCAAGAAACTGAGACGAAACTGAGGGAAAACTGAGGGGGACAGCGGCGCCCCTTTGTCAACACCTCCCTTCGCCCCCTCCTTTCAGTTTCCCTCAGTTGCACTCAGTTTCCGCTCGGTTACATTCGACTGTCCTGGCACTGCGTTTGCGGCTTGGTATCCTACAGCTGCAGCTTTTTTCTGACGCAAGAAACTGAGACGAAACTGAGGGAAAACTGAGGGGGGCAGCGGCGCCCCTTTGTCAACACCTCCCTTCGCCTCCTCCTTTCAGTTTCCTTCAGTTGCCCTCAGTTTCCTCTCGGTTACATTTAGCTTTCCTGGCACTGCGTTTGCGGCTTCGTATCCTGCAACTGCAACCGCTTTCAGACGCAAGAAACTGAGACGAAACTGAGGGAAAACTGAGGGGGGCAGCGGCGCCCCTTTGTCAGCACCTCCTCTCGCCCCCTCCTTTCCCATCTTTTTCCGCCATCCTTCCTCGCTGCTCTGCCTCCCTCCTGTTCCTTCGTCCCCCTTCCCTTATCCTTGTCCTGTTCCTGCTGTTGTTGCTCCTCCTCCTCCCCTCGTGCTTCGGGGCGTCAGGCTTTTTCGGGGTCGCGGCCTATGATGATGATGATGCTGCTGCTGCTGCTGATGATGATGATGATGATGATGATGATGGTGATGATGATGATGATGATGATGACGATGCGTATGACGATGAGGAGAGGAGGATGATTGTGACGGACGGCGGGGATGAACAACATGTTCGGTCGAGGACGACGAGGAGGAGGAAGAGGAGGAGGAGGAGGAGGAAGAGGAGGATTGCGGCGGTGGTGATGGTGAGGGGGAGGAGGAGGAGGAGGAGGAGGAGGAGGAGGAGGAGGAGGAGGAAGAGGAGGAGGAGGAGGAGGAGGAGGAGGAGGAGGAGGAGGAGGAGGAGGAGGCGTGTGGCGCCGCCGGTTCTGGCTCACCACGCTGCGGCGCCGCGTGCTAAGCACGATCCGGTCCCACAGCGCACAGCGTCATGTCCTCGAGCTCCTGCCAGCATCCCGCCCCGCGGAGCGGAGCGACACGCTATCAGCTCGCCAAGGGATGGCGTGCCGCCAGGGGCGCCGCTGCGACACGCTCAGCAAAAGTCCCTGGCCGTAGGCTCCCTGGCGGTTTTGGGCCTTGGCTGGGGCTGCCAGCGCGTCCTTGTCGCCACGAGGCCAGGCTGCAAACGCCACATGGGGCGTTTCAGAAAGGGCCTTGCCTTCAAGGGTCGAAGGAGTTGTCATCTCTTCCTCGGCGGAAGGCAGCGGAAGGGCGGCGGAAGGTCGTCGGAAACAGAAAATGTCCCCCAAGAGATGGAAACAATTTTGGGTTCAAGGTTTCCGAGACCGCCCACATGATAGGTCCGAGGGGCCGACAGAAACGGGAGGGGCCCAGATTTCCAGGCGCCGTCGAGGCATCATCGGGGGCGCCAGGGAGGGACTACAGGGCGGCAGTCGTCCGGGATTGCGTTTCCCATAGTTTAAAGTTATGGGAAACGCTAGTGTGGCTCATTGACTACGGTTTTTGAATGAAAATTGCGTTTCCCATCACTCGCGAGGTGTACGGCCTCGTCCAGGGAGGTTTTTTGCTGACGTTTTCGTGGGCTCCCTGGGGTTTTGCCAGCCTCCGGATGCTCAGCCGCAGCCGCGCCTCGCCAGGAGCGGCCCCCCAGGTGTGCCCGGACCGTCCCGTGAGAGGCCGCCGGAAACCGGGTGTGGCGTCCTGAAAACACCAGGCGCCCGACAGGGGGTCAGGACTGTGATTTCTTCTTTTTCTTCTTCTTCTTCTTATTACGTATTATTCCTCTTCCTCTTCTTCGTTTTCGTTTTATGTTTATTATTATTTCTCTTCCTCTTCCTCTTCATCTTATTTGTATTATTATTATTATGGATCCCATCTTTACATTATTATTATTATTTTCTTATTCGTATTCTTCGCCCCTTTCGTCATAACACTGATGGTTACCACTGTTTCTTGTTATGTTGTATTTGGTATTGTTATCTTGTTATCATGATTGCTCTTCGCACTCGTATTTGTACTCGCATCCGTATTCGCATTCCTATCCGTATCATGCGCATTTCCATAAATTTTATCAGTAGTTGTGATGTCTATGATCATGAGACCATGAGTACAATCACCATTTTCGTATAACTCGTATCATTCTTATCACTCTTCTCATTACTATTGACATTCGTATTATTCTTATCCTTTTCGTTATTCTTCTGCTTCTTTGTTCAACACGCTCCAAGGCCCCCGCTCGTCCGCGCCCCATGTTTTTGGCCCCAGTGCGCACCACCCCCTTTTCCTGGCCCCACTGGGTCCGAGCAGATCGGGTTGGAGGATCGCGCCGCATCGTCGATGCATCGGCGATGCGGCCCGATGTGGAGCTCGATTTTCTCCGCGCTTGCGTCGTCGATGCATCGCCGATGTCGCCGATGCATCGGCGATGTATCGCCGATGTATCGCCGATGCGTCGGCGATGCAGTGCGATATTCCGACCCCATGCACTCCGACCCCATCTCCTCGCCAATTCGGCTCAATACAGGTCCAGACCAACGGTTCGCGCTGCGAATCTGCAACAACTGCCTCTCACAAGCTTGCCCTTCCCTGGAGGTCGCCTCTGAAACTTGGCCGTCGCTGCCACTTAAGAACTTGGCCAGGGCTGCCACTGCAGAAGTTCACTCCACCACTGCTTGCCTTTCTCCCGCGCAAGATCGCGATGTCGTCAACTTGCTCGTGCAAAGGGCAATGCGGCTGGAACACGTGTGTCGGAGGTTGCATCACGACGCCGAGGCGCGGCGTGGGCGACGGGACCATGTGTTTGAAATGCCACACTGGCCAGACGAAGTTGAACGACGAGTTTGGAGGGCAGAAATTTGCTTGCGACGCGTTGAAACTGTTGTTGTGCAGCGCCGTCATGATTACTTATCTAGCCTCCATGATGCCCTTGCGCACTCCTCTATATCGCCTTTGTCAGTTGAGCAAGCTGTCGTGTGCTCGCTGTTCTGCGGATCTCCGCGGTGTACAGAGAAGGCCTGCCCACTCGAAGGCCGACGGGTGCGCTCAGGCTTCGCTGGGGGAGGCGCGCACTCGCTTGGACGAGGTTGCCGCGAACCTGAGGACCCTCGCGAAGAAGATCAAGACTGGCTCTACTTGCGCGGATGCTTCTGGGCTCGACCTGAGAGACGACAGTGACACAGTCGTCAAATTTGATGACCGGGACATTCAAGTTCCCCCGCCGTCTGTCCTCGTGGATTCCAATTTCCAGCCGGCTGCTGACGCGGGATATCAAGCAGTGGTATCCAGCGGTGGATTCACTCCGCGGTCGGAGCTGCGATACCCTGTGGGTGCGATGTCGCGGGAGTGTCGTTGCCCTGCGTGGTGGCGGGTCGAGTGCCTCGACGAACGTCTCGAGACGATGAAAGTGTTCTTCGATTTCCGGTCCGCGCTATCTTCGGGAAGCTTATCAGAAGCGGAAAAGGAGATGGTCAAGATGGACGCTGCCCTCATCTTCAGAGTAAATGATCGCAGCAGGCAAGTGTCCCCAGTGACGACGAACGCGCACAGGTTTTACCGCCACCACACAGCCCCGGGTTCCTCTGCAAAAGAAGCGGCTGAATTTCTCCTGAACGCATGTCTGGTGCGGAACACGCTATCAACGCCTGTTCGCGCGGCCATCCAGGAGATGACGATGCCCTACCTGCGCTTGGGCGAGGGCGGGGGCATCGCCGACCTCGGTGAGCTCGACGCCTTTATCTGGAACACCGACGGGGACGTCTTTGGGACGTTCGTAAACCCAATGCGCCTGCGGGGCACTGACCAGCTAGAGGGCGGGCTCTGGGACTTGTATGCCGACCTGGAGAACATGGGCGCGCAGGTCCTGCAGATTGCCGAAGCCTTCTTGCGCGACTTGGACGTCGAGGCGCTGCTGCTGGGGATTCGCGCGGCCCCAGGTTTTGACGGCTCTGGGTTCCGCGCGAAAGAGATACTCTGTGATTTTCTCGACAACGTTGACCTCTTCGTGGAGGACCCAGCTCAGCTTGCAGGCGTCAGGGCTGCGTACAAAGAGGTCGTTGTGCTTGGAGTCGGCCCCTGCCGCACGCGCAACTGGCTCTTCAACGGGCCCTTCGATTTTTGCGAGAAGGCGCCCAAGAAGGAACGAGTGGGCACTTACGTCCCGGCGCTGCGGTACGCCGTCCAGCGGCTGCGGTCCTTGTTCCCCTTGCAGTATCAGCATCGCACATCCCTCGACATCCTCTACGAATTCTGCGAATTCAACAAAGTGCTCAAGGCGGTATACACGCCCGACGGGTACCCGTACGCGCCGACGAACTACAACACCGATTGCGACCACGTGTTTCACAACCTCTTCACCCTGACGGAATTCGGGGAGCTCCGGGCGCGCATGGTGCCCTTCCGCCGGAACATGAAAAATATTGTTTTCGGACGGATGCGGAAGAGGAAATTGGTTGGCTAGCGCCGTCATCGGTACCGCCCATTGCAAGGCTGTCGGCTTCCAAAGCAACATGCATGTTCGACGCGTGTCAGCGCTGCAACTGCATGTAACAAATGCGCGCGCATCCCGTGCACATGCCTGACGCGTGCTCGCGACCGGCGCGCCCCCACCAGCAGTCGCCCCCCCCCACCGCCACCGCCAGCAGTCGCCCCCCCCAGCAGCAGTCGCCCCCGCCAGCAGTCGCTCGCAGTCGCCAGCGGAGCCTCTCCCCCCCCCTGCCTTTTCCGGCCCCCCTGCCGCGTCTTTAGCGCCTCGTGACAGCGCCCAACCGGCTTTGTGCTCGCATCGCTCGCTGAGGCTAAAAATTTGATGGGCGTCACTACCGCAAAAAGTGCGAAAAAGCCAGCTCTCCCGGTTCGTTGGAGCGGTGGGAAGCGTTAGATTTTTTGCTTGGGCGGTGAACAGTGGGGGTGCTCGGGTCCTTCTCACTCCGCGAGCGGAACTCTGCGGCACCCAGCTCATGGATGCCTTGCGGCCCGTCCCCATAGCATAGAAAGCGCGTCGTGAGGAACCATGCGTTGCTTGCTTGTCATTAGTGTTTGGAAGGGCGTCACTATCGCTTTTTTTTTTGCAGAAAATAAATTAACTTTTCAAAGGCGCGCGCGCGGTTGTCGCCGGGGCGGAGTAAAGGAGGGGCGTTCGGTGTGCCCGCGCAGCGAGTGGAACCCTGCATCGCCTACTTGCCATTGCTGTTTTGAAGGGCGCCACTATCGCAAAATTTCAAAAATGCCCCCCCCCCCTTTCCTCCCCCCCGTTTGTTGGATTGATGGGGAGCGTTCGAATTTTGCTTTGGCCGTGAACAGCCGGGGCGCCGGATTTTTCTTTCCGCGCGCGGAATTCTGCGCTGCTCAGCTCATGGATGCCTCGCATCGTCGCTTGTCTTTGGTGTTTCGAAGGGCGTCACTATCGCGTTTTTCTGTCAAACATAAAAATAAATATTTCTCTCCGCGGGTGCGTCGGAGTGATGGGGGCCGTTCGTGCCTGGGCGGTGAACAGTGGGGGTGTTCGGGTCGTTCCGTTTACAAAAAAAAACACCAAGAGGTATCTGACATGGTGGTCCCGAGCTGGAACTGCGTGTTTTCCCGTGCCCAGGCCACCCAGGGCGGGTGCCCAACATGGCGGTCCCGACTTGGACGCACGTGTTTTTCCCGGAGAGGGCGTGGGCCCAGGGCTCGCTTGTTGTAGGCTGACCCCCCCGGCCCCGACTGCTCTAGGGCCGGCGCAACTATTCAGCGGTAGTTTACGTATGTTCCTACACACTGGCCCTCTCCAGGGGCACGAATCATCCCGTGTGTTTTTACGTATGATCCTAGAAACTGGTCTTCTCCAGGGGCACGAATCCACGTGTGGTCCCTTGGAAACGCTGGAGAGGCCGGCGCGGCCCATTGCGATTCGAACGAAATGCGCACGTTGATTTAATATCTTGTGTTGGGGCAAATCGTAGTGCGTTGCGACAGTTCGAATGTGTACGGAAACGTCGGTTGCATTATTTTGGAGGTTTCGTTTCGCATGTCCGTTGCGTTGGTCTGTGGTTCACGTGCGTCGGCTCCTTGCGAAAACGTACACAGTGTCGATTAATTTGTGACGGTCGCCTGATTGATCGCTCGATGTTTCCTGGTTTGGGGATCAACCGAATACACATGCATCCTTATTAATAAGGGCACAGCGCTTTTCTCCGGCAGGTGGCTGACGTTTCTCATCATTACGCGCGGCCGATGTGTTTGAAATTACACGTAACGTCGCTGTATTTTTCATAGTTTCATTCCATTGCCAAAGTTGTGAGAGATGAGCGCGCGCGGGTATGAAGAGCCCGGCTTATGAACCTACGTTTTCGTACGCGCTGTTGCGTTGGAATTCTTGCAGCATACAGTACGTTTCACGCAGGTTTTGTATACATGGACAAATTCTTGGGACCAGCTTTGTTTGCATATTTGCTTTTGAGTCCCGATTTTGTTCGTTCCCCCGGAGCCTTCGTGGACACATCGTTCCGTTTTGGGGCTGGGCAGTGGCCTCGGCGCTGTAACCCATTGTAAGTTTAGGTTGGCCTCGTTGCGCCTTTTGGGGGCCACAAATTGGTCTGACGAATATCGTCTTGAAACATATCGGGCCGTATCGGACGTTCTCATACATAACCTGAACGACAGCTGAGCAATGGAGGGTGCCACCATCTCGTCGCCGCTATCCAGGTGCCTGCGGCAACCCCCGCCACCGTGCTAGCCCAGCATTCCAGCATTATGGTCATGTTGATGATGATGATGACGATGATGATGATGATGATGATGATGATGATGATGATGTTGGTGATGATGATGATGCTGCTGGTGATGATCATGGTGACCATCATCATCACCATGGCTATCGCGATAATAATGATTGATGATCATTCTGGTTTCAGTTACGCTGAGGATGATCATGCGTGGCGATGGCGATGACGGGGGGAGGATGATGATGAGGATGATGAGGATGAGGATTGTGGCGGACGCGGGTGGATGAGTAACTTGACAACGGTGATGATTATGACGATTATGATGATGATGATGATGATGATGATGATGATGCTGGTGGTCGTGGTTGTGGTGATGATGGTGGTGATAGTGATCATGAGGTCGTCGAGGACGATCATGGCGGTGATGATGATGAGGACGAGGAGGAGAACGATAACGACGAAGAGGAAAACCGCCAAAGGTGACACCGTCGTTTCATGTCTGCAGGACCGCATGGACCTCAGTTGGTTCGTCTTGGCTCGTGAGTAGCAGTCTTGGGGTCCCTTGGGTTTCTCCTGGGCCTTCCTGAGGCCGTCTTGGGCCGTCCAGGGGTCCTCTTCGGTCGTCTGGAGTCCCTCCAGACGACCTAAGGAAACCGTCTCGAGGCCGTCTTGGAAGCCTCCCGGGCCGTCTGACCCGCCAATGCGACAAGAATAAAAGCAAAAAAAAGAAGACACTCATTACTTTCTTCGGAACCTAATTCGGCCGCCTTGCAGGCCTCTTGGCGAATCCTTAGGCCATAGTGGGTCATAGTGGGTCTATCTTGGTCCGTCTTTGAATGCTCTTTTTCGGCCATATCAGAGCCCTTATTGGCTTGCTTTGGCTGTCATGAAAGCCATCTTGGACGCCTTGGAGAGCGTCAGGGAGGCGCGAGGCAACCCAGGGTGCCTCGGGAAGAGGGGGCGATGCGCGCAACGGAGCGGGGGCCTCTTAGAGCTTACAGAAACCGTGCCAGACAGCACTTAGCATCCTAGCACGCCGTACGCGCCAGGGGGCACGGTGGCGGATAGTGCTCGGAGCAACACGCGCGAGACAGGCGAGCAGTGGCAGCGAGGCCCGCTGCTGTTCAGCACGCTCGGGGGGTCGAGCGTTCGGCCCGCAATCGTCAGCTACTGGGCACATGTGCGAGAAAGGCAGGCAGCGATAGCGGGCCCCGGCGTTGCTCAACGCGACGTGGCTGCTCATGTAGATCATGGCTTTGAGTGCTGCGCAAGACGTCATCAGCTACAGTGAGGGGATGAGCGCGTGGAAGAGAAAGGCAAGTAATAGTATCTCTGGTTTTCTAATATTTTGTTGAACGTCATCCGCTACAATGCTGGCATCAGCGCGAGGGAGAAAGGCAAGCAGTGGCAGGTCTGATTTTCGAATATTGCGTTCAACGCCTTCAGCTACAATGCTGGTATCAGCGCGAGGGAGAAAGGCAAGCAGTTGCAGCGAATTGGATTCACATCCCGTGGGACAAGGCCTTGCACGGTTGCTCCCGACGTCATTAGCTATAGTGCTGGGATCAACGCGTGGTTTAGCGTGTGGGGGAAAGGCAAGCAATGGTTGCACGTGGGAGTGAAAGGCAAGAAGTGGCAGTTTTGATTTTCGAATATTCGTATCAACGTCATCCGCTACAGTGCTGGTATTAGCGGGAGGGAGAAAGGCAAGCAGTGGAGACGAATCCGATTGATACCAACGTCGTCCGCTACAGTGCGGGGATCAGAGCGTCGGAGAAAAGCACAAATCGATCGCGATGAAACCCATTATCATCGTCGTCGTCATCGCCATCGTCCACATCATTGTCACCATCATCATCGTCATCATCATCTTCCTCATCATCATCATCACCACCATCATCATCATCCTCACGATTATCATGATGAATGAGTTGCTCGCTGCAAGGCTCGCCACGGTGCCAGCGCAGCATTCTCGGCGGCGGTGGTTTGAGGGCCGGGGGGGCCGGTTGAAGTAATTCTTGACGCTTCGCGTATCCCCACCAGCCCATCCAGAAACGACGCCCTGGCGAGTTGAGGTGATCTGGCATGTGGGGGAGCATGCAGAGGAACAAAGGGCTGGAGGAACCGTCGCACCCCAAGAGGGGGAGGAAGGAGGAGGAACAGGAGGATGAGGAGGAGGAGGAGGAAGGAGGAGGAGGAGGAGGAGGAAGAAGGAGGAGGAGGAGGGGGAAGGAGGAGGAGGAGCAGCAAGAGGAGGAGGAGGAGGAGGAGGAGGAGGAGGAGGAGGAGGAGGAGGAGGAGGAGGAGGAGGAGGAGGAGGAGGAGAGGAGGATGAGCAGCGAAATATGAATAAAAAGGGTGAGGAAGAAGGAAACGACGACGAGGACAAAGAAGACGACGACGACAACGACGACAGGAACCAACCACCAGGGTCTTTGCAGATCGTTCGTTCTGAGAGCGTCTTTGCAGCTCTGAGGCCCTCTTGGTGCCCTCTTGGGCTCCAGGGGCCTCTTGGGTCCCTCTTGGTGCCCTCTTGGAGCCTTTTTGGGCCGTCCTGGGGCTCTCTTGGGGCCCTCTTGGGGCGCTCTTTGGGCTTGGATGCTTTGAGGGCATTCTCGAGACCATCAATCAAAGACAGGGGGGGGGGAATTAGTTAGCGTCCCCCCGTCGGAGCCCTAAAATGAGCCTCGTGGGGTCCTCTTGGGCCGCTCATGGGCCGACGTTGAGGCGTCCTGGGGCGATCTTGTGAGCTCTTGGAGGCATGTTGAAAGCTATATTGAACTATCTTGGGCTATCTTGCACGATCTTGGAGGCCATCTTGGCCACTTTGAGGCCCTCTTGGAGCCATCTTAGGCCATCTTGGCCGCTCCAACGCCTCGTGAAACGCTCCGTGCAGGCCCAGGCGGATAGGGTAGGGGGAGGGGGAACCCCCTCCCCGAAGGGGAAGAAGGGGGTTTAGCAAAACAAGCTCCTTAAAAAACTCACGCCCTAAAGGGCTGGTGGGACTATTTAATCGCTTCGCTCACTCCGCTGGCCCATGTTGGAGGCTTCTGGGGCCGTCTTGGGGCCGTGCTTGGGTGGTGGTAGAGGATGGGGGCGAGGAGGAGGAGGAGGAAAATGAGGATGAGGAAGAGGACGTACATGAGGCCCGCTTCGCCGGAGACGTCCTCCGGAGACACCTGCAGGATCCCACCTGTGGTTCTCTCCACATTGTCTAAAGCATCTGACCTTCTGAGCCCTACTCACCTCACCTCCCGTCATATCATCGAAGACGCCTACGGCGAATCACCGCCGCCCCCTGCCTTTTTGGAAACGTCTATGCGGCCGAAACTTGGCTAGAGTTTGGCCAAGCTATCGGACCATGAGTTCCGACTTCTTAGGGAGCCTGTGGAAGCCGTCTTGGGGGCCTCTCTGAACCGATTTGGGGCCCTCTTGGAGGCCATCTTGGGTGTCTTGGAAGCCACTTGGGCCGTACTGGGGCTCTCTTGGGGCCTTCTTGGTAGCCTCTTGGGACGTCTTTGGCAGTCGGAAGGCTGAAAAGAAGCACATGCGAAAGCTTTAAGAAATCATTGATTTGGGTCTTTTCGGGCCCTCCTGGAGGACCTCTTGGAGGCTTCGTGGGCCGTCTTGAAGGCCTTTGGGGGGTCTCTTGGGCCGTCTTGGAGCCATCTTGGACCCTCTTGGGCCATATTGGAGGCGTCTTGCTGCTGGTGCTGCTGCTGATGGTGGTGCTGATGCTGGTGGTGCTGACGCTGGTGCTGATGCTGATGGTGCTGGTGCTGCTGCTGATGGTGGTGCTGATCGTGCTGGTGCTGGTGCTGGCGCTGGTGTTGCTGCTGATGGTGCTGGTGCCGCTGATGCTGCTGGTGCCGGTGCTCCTTCGGGGTCCTCTTGGGGCCCTCTGAGTGCCAGGTTGGAAGGTCTTGGGTCTTGGGGTCCTCTTGGTGCTCTTTTGCCGGGTTTTGAGGCCCTCTTGGAGGCCTTTCGGGGGCCTCGGAGCGGCCCTTGGAGCCATCTTGGGAAGCATCGATTAAAGGAGGGTGGGTCCTTTACGACGGCGCCGATGGCGACGACGACGACCGTCGTCCGGCCTGGGTCGCCGGGCATGCCCGCCGGGCGGAGGGCGTGGCCCGTCGAGGGCGTGGTGTCGAGGGCGCCCTCCTGCTCCTCCTCCTCCTCCTCCTCCTCCTCCTCCTCCTCCTCCTCCTCCTCCTCCTCCTCCTCCTCCTCGGTCCTCCTCATCGCCCCCCTCCTCCCCTCGCCCCCTTCTACCCGTATCAAGTTCCCCGGTTCGGCTCGTCCTCAGTCGTCCTTGTCTCATCCCTCCTCTCCTCTACACCCCCCCTCCTCTCCTTTCGCTTCCCTTTTTAGGCACGCTCTCCCGCGATAGGGGGAATCTCATGCACACGCAGCGCAGGGGGCTCGCGCTTCGACGGGCCAGTTGAGCAACTCAGCGGCCCGCAAAACAAACCTTCATGTGCTCGGGGGCCTGCGGGGGAGGAGAAGGACAGCAAGCGTTCGTTATCTGAAGAGTTTCGGCCCAAACTCTCGCAGGGCCTACGCGAGAGAAGGGGCCGCCAGGGATCGCGGTCCAAGCGCTGCCATGATTTGGGGACGCAGCGCGCAGCATGAGTCCGCAGGCCAGCCCTTCATGGAAACCGGCCAACGGGACGCCAAAACAAGCGGATGTCTGATACGAGTAGGCGACGCCATGCCAAGAGCAGCCGGGCGATTGTCGGCATAGATTGGGGACGTCGGAAGGGAACGGTTTTTTACAAAATCTCCCCAGCCCCTTCAGTCAATCCAAACCGATAATCAGTTTTCGTCTTGGCATGGCAACGCAGCTGTTGGGCAAAGATTGTGCTGTTATGACCACGTTCCTGTCTAGAAGCAGCGGCTCAAAGAACGCGGGGGGCGCGCGCCCGCCTGCGCCTTCGCCATGTCCCGCAGGCAGTCCGGCGATGGCAGGGCTGCGAGGCAGGGGCTTGCGGACGAGCGCGCAGGGCGTCTCAATCGTCTCTTGGTGGGTCGAGGCGATGGCGCCCTGCGGCTCCTCAAGGATACCCGGCTCTTCCACCTCGACGACGACGAGGCTTTGCCGATGAGAGGCGCTGCGCTGCCGCCGCGGCGAGGGTGCCAGGCCGCGCTTCGCGGCCAGGCCGTTTTCGTGCTGGACGTATTCAAGAGGTACGGGGTGGCGTCGGCCGACGTGGCGCCGGTGGAGGAGCTCCCGCCTGATGCAGAGGGGGCCGTGTGGGGATTGGGGGCAGTGTTCACGTGCAGACTGGCGGATTTGCGCGATGCCGCCTACGAGCTCAAGGTGACCGTGGTCAATCAACGCGTGCGTCTTCGGCGAGATACCAGCGCGATATCCTCGCCCACGAAGACGCGGTCGGTGAACATGGCGCGCGTGGTGGCCGCGACTCTGCGGGCGGGCCACGCGCCTCTGGACCTCCGCCGGACGCCTGGGCATCCTGAGCCGGTGCAGGTGCATCCGTCGGGCATCAAGGCGCACCAGGACTGGGCCCGCGAGATGGGGGAGGAGCACCGCGCCGTGATGGACAAAAGACGCCACGCGTACCCTTACTGGGTGCTCGACGTCCCGGGCCCCATGCCGTTCTACGCCCAACCGTGGCGGTGCGACACGTGCCGATTGAAGGGGTCCTTGGCCGATCGGCTCCCCTTGCGGCGCATTGCGTCTGCGCCCGAGGAGGCCTTGAGGACTTACTTCCAGGTGTTGGACTCGGACGTCGCCGCCGCATTCCCGAACGTCGCCGTGTTACACAACGCCAAGGAGGGCACGGCGCGCTTCACCGCCAGGTTCTTCTTCGAGGTGGCCCAGCGCCTGTACGAGTGTTTCAACTCCCGCGAGGTGCGCAGGCACATCGTGTCCATGTACTCGTGCAACGCCTTGTCGCAGGCCCTCTCGCTGGACGGCGCCCCGGTCGCCCCTGCCTCCCTCCCGTGGCAGGTGTGCGCAGTGCCCGACGACGCCATGATGAGGAGCATCTTGATGACGGGTTTCCGGGGGTTTCTCCAGAGTAGAGTCGACGTCATGAAGCGGAGGCAGTTGTGCTACAACGCGCGGGGCATCAGACTGGACGGTAATTTCAAGCTCGGCAAGATCATCAGGGTCCCTGATGGCGGGACCGCGTACTCCGTGGCCATGGGCTTCTGCGGCCTCGACGGCTCCCTCCTCGTCCCACCCGTGCCGCTGACCCACGAGTCCTGGGATCAAATTGAGACTATCCTCCAGCCCCTTCTTGAAGACGTCAGGGGCACAATGATGGCTTGTGGCTATTCTGCGGACGAGTCCCAGCCGGTCTTCTGCTCCACGGACGTCTACGAGAAACACCGGCTTCGGCTACGAGGCGCGTTTGCGAAGGTCTGGTCCGGCCTCCGGCTCGTTTCCGATGGCGTCACCCCGAAGGCGCCGGCCTCCAGGAAACGCGTTCTCGCCTCGGAGCACGTCCCCGGGTGCGCGCTGATTACCGGCGACCCGCAGCATTGCATCATCAAGATGAGGCGCTTCGTCAGCCCCCACAGCGCGGACGGCCGTGACTTCCAGTTCGACTACATCGACGCGATCAATAGGCTGAGTAAGCCGAGGGCGCTAGCCGACGCCGCGGCGGTTCGCGGCTGCTGGAGGCCTCTGTCCCCCGCGGGTCGCGACTTGCTGCGCGCCGCCGCGTCGCTCCCGAAGGAGAAGTACGACGCCGTCGCTGGCCGCGCCCCGGCGGCCGCAAGAGAGAATTTCAGGCAGTTCATGGGGAAGCCGCGAGTTCTCCAGGACCCAGTGTGGGTTGAGTACTTCGGGGCGCGGCCGCCTCGGGGGACGCTGGCGCGCGTGGCGCGGCGAGCCGGCGCGGCTTTGCACAGCGCCTTGCACCCGCACGGGTGGGAGTCCAAAAAGAGCTTCCGGGCTGAGATTCACTGCCTCCGCGAGCGGTACAAGGCCGGCCGCAAGTCCTGGGCCCGGCGCCGGGGCATCCGCCGAGGACACGCGGCCGGGCCGCGGCGGCCCTCGCGGGACTCCGTGCTGAAGGCGAAGTTGAAGCAGCACCTCCGCGTCCTCGTGTCTCATCTCAAGGTAGAGGCGTTGTTCAAGTGGCGCGAGGTTGCCGACTTGCTCCACGAGGCCGGCGTCGACATGCAGTCTGGAACGGTGCCAGTAGAGCGGTTATGGGCGAATTTCGTGTGCTATTTCCCCGACGCTGCCAGAGGCATGAGCCGGGACTGGTGGGATCTCCTGAACAATTTGGGGTACATGCGCTACAACTTTCGGCACTTCAACCACCCGCACCTGGACGCCTGGACGCGCGGAGACGCGCTGATAGCAGAGCGCATAGACAACATGATCACATTGGCGAGGGCCCTCCAGAGCCACGGCCAGGGCACCTCTCCTCAGCTGGCCGCGCTGTTCAAGGACATCATGGGCGATGTGCGCGACGTGCAGGAGGCCGCGTGAGGAAGCGCCCGCCGCGCGCCGCTGCAGACTGCCTCCCTGGTGCCGCGCCCAGCTTCGGGTCGCGAACTGATGCCAGGACTGCCGCCCAGGTGCCGCGCCCATCTTCGGGCCGCGAAAAATGCGAGGTTGCCTCCCCCGCCCCCCGCACAATACCAATATGTTGTCAAGTATTGCCCCCGCCCCCCCCCGCAGCGCTGATCGCACTCGGCCGCCTGTGGCCATTCGGCTTCGCATGGCCTGCCTCGTCGCCACCTGACCATTGTTGCTTGATGTTCTCTGGCATCGGCATGTTATGTTCGGCTTCCCATGGCAATCGGACCTCCGCCCACATGGCCGGGACGTCCGGAGTTGGCCCTGGCGTCATGCAGCCCCCCCCCCCCCCCCTCTTTCGATTCGTTAATGGAGGGCGGAGGGGGGGCACATTGTGAAAACATTTTTTCTGCAGAATTCCCCCCCCCGCGGGCCAGCTATGGCAGGATATGCTAACATGCTTGGGGGCGCGTCCCCATGCATTGATTGGATATGGCCGCCCTCGGTTATTCGACTTCTCATGGCCTGTCCCGTTAGCCGCGCTTCCTGAGATTTGCCCCTGCCCCCGGGGCCCTGGGGGCACCCTGGCCCAGCGGCCCAGTTCTTTGCGGCCCCCCGACCTAATGGCTTCGTCTTCGAGGGCCGGCCGTGACCGCTCGGCCTCCCACGTTGGCCTTGCTGCCCCCGATTGGCTTCGGCGCATGCCCGCGGCCCCCCGCCCTCGCCCACCGTTTCTACCCCCCCTCGCAGGCGAGGCAGCGCGCCCGCCGGTGCAGCACGCCCGCTGGGAGAAATACCGGCGTGGGCAGCTGCCCGGGCACGCCGACGCGAAGCAGCCTGCGGCCGCCGCTGCAGCAGCTCTGGTTGCCGACGCCCGCGCGGCTGGCAAGCGCGGCGCAGCTGACTCCTCGGCGGCGTCGCCTCTCTTCAAGCAGCAGCGCGTCGACGACGGCGCCTCGGGGGCCGCGCAGGCGGCAGCCGCGGCGCCGATCGTCGAGCGCGAGCAGGGCGCCAAGAGGGAGCTCGTCGGCACAAAGGCGGAGGAGCCTGCTGGGGTCGCCAAGAGGGAGCCGATCGTCAAGATCGAGAAGAACGCCAGCACCAAGGAGGAGGAGCCCGCCGGGGTCGTCAAGCGGGAGCCCAGGGAGGGCGCCGTCGCGGCGCTCGCGACGAGCGCCCCGCGAACGTACCGATGCAGGCGCGCCCAGCCGCCGCGCTCGGCCAGCCGCGCGCCAGAGGAATTGCAAGTCGCTGCTGCGCCAGGGCCTGCACGGCCCCAGTCCCCGTGCTCGCCGACGCAGAGGTGCGCTGCGTCGCCGGACCCCGTTTTCAAGTACCAGCTGCCAGACAGCGCCACCAGCGGGCCGAGTTCGGATCCGGACCCCGCCGCGTCCGTCATCCACGCGGTAACGGCCGCCGAGAGCATCCAGGACGTGCAGGGCTGCTTGTTCCCATCCGACCTCTTCGCGGGCTTCCAGACGGAAGCGCAGATCTACCAGAGCGCGCAGGAGAACCTCCAGGCGATGCACGAGGACACGAGGACCCACCGCGAGCTCGCGGTCCGCCACGACTTCATCATGACGGGCACGTGCCCCACGCCCATCCTCAAGGCTGCAGAAACCATCTGCTTGAAACAAGGGATTCACTTGGAATCCTTCCTCCTCTGCCTGGACGCGAACGTCACCTGGCTCGAACACCACCGGACACGCTTGGGCTCCGAGTTCCCCCCGGAGAACGACCCGGTGATCCAGCTGCAGGACGACGTGATGGACGTCAAGGCCATCCTCGAGGACATGGAGAAAGACGAGAAGAAACCGAAGCGCCGAGCGCGCGCCAAGAAGAAGGCTACGCCGGGAGGCGCCCGATCTGAACCGGACGCCCCCGCCTCGGCGGAGTCGGACGGCTTCGCCCCCGCGGACCCCGGCGCCCCCCCCCCCCGGGCGGCCGCGCCGGCCCCGAGCTTCCAAGACGTGATGGAGTCGACCCTCCAGCAGGCCTCGCTCGACCAAGACAGCGTGGATGAGATCTGCCGCAGAATGGGAGGGGTGCTCGGGCGCGCAGTCACGGCGGTCGAAAAGAAGATGGTCAGGGCGGCATCCCACGAGATGATGAGGCAGCTCGAATGCGAGGATGAGGCGGAAGAGGCCGTTGCTGCCGTGCCTCTGGATGCTCCTCTGGGGGTGGTGCAGGAGGTGCACCGCGTGCACTGCATCTCTCCCAACAAGGCCGTCATCTGCGGCGGCTCGCCCTCGAGCCGCAAGAGCCGCAGCTGCGATCTGTCCAATGACTTCATCACGAAGTCCGCCTACGCGCCGCCCGACCTTGCCGCGGGCGCGGCGTACCTCGCCGAAGCGACGCTCCGGGGCATCCGCACCTGCTTACTGAAGACGCACCGAGCCTCCATGACCACGGACGAGCTGATGAACGCCATGGTCACGCCGTGGTCCGACGGGAAGGACCAGTCACACTGCGTACCGCGGTCCAAACTCTGCACGTACACCCAGGCCGAAAGGGGCGACATCATAACAGCCACGGGCCCAGTGCATCTGCGCTCCTACTCCTTCCAATTCAAACTCTTCGGCCAGCTGGAGGGCGCGGAGTGGGCCCTGCGGCCTGGACCGCAAGGCTTCTTCAAACGGGTCGCGTTCAGCGTGTCCCCCGAGAACAACCCGTGGGACGACAGAGTGTGCACCAGCATGTCCATGGGGCTCATTCAGGGTTTGCACGACTACATGTTCCTTGGGCCTTTCAAGCAGCCGTGCTACCTCCACTTGAGCGGCCAGACCCAGACGTTCTTGCGAATCGTACTGCAGGCTATCAGAGATTGGATCAAGGAGAAGGAGGAGTCCGGCGTCGACGTCAGCAAGTGGCTCAAAATCAAGCTCGGGTTCGCCTTCTCCGACATTCTGCGGAACGGGGCCTCCACCATGCGCCAGGTTCAGTACTTGATGTCTCTGAGCAAGGCCAGCCAGGGCGCGGCGCCGCGTCACTGCATAATCCCAATGGAATTGATGGCGGGCTTGCACAAATATTTTCGAGAACTGGAACTTCACGCTGGTTTCTACCGCTACATCAGGTCCGCGGAAGCGACGCTGCCGCCGCATGCTCGGGAGAGCGCGCTCTCCGAGGCGTTCGAGCGGGCCCCAGGGCCGCCGCGGGCCGACGTCGGCCTGTCCGACGAGTGCAAGATGAAGCGGGACCTGATCCTGGTCGGAAAAGGGCTGGGGGAGGGCTTTAGCTCCACGGAGGTACACCGCAAGGTGCGCGACCGTTACCGAAACGTCAGTGAGGCCGGAGTGAAGATGACCGAGGCGGCCGAGGTGATGGCGCAGAACACCATCTTGCTGAAGGTGGCCAAGCCGGCCGGGAAGAACACGCGCGGCCCCTCCAAGCAGCATTACAAGCTCAACACCTGGGAGGACGTATCTTCCGAGGGCCGCAAGGTGCTGGGGATTCAAGCGTACTTCCCCTTGCCCATTGTATTTATATGTGCCACCCTCGTCTCCTCCCTCCTCCTCCCCCTCCTCCTCCTCCCCCTCCTCCTCCTCCTCCTCCTCCTCCTCCTCTTTTTGGTAGCCCCGACAGAAGCCACGTAGGGTAGAGCTTGCCGGGTCGAGGCAAAACAAAAACAATGCGAGGCAGAGCAAGGCCATGCATAACATTTGGTGCGGGCAGGGCCAGGAAGGCGGAATCCTTTGCAAATCAACCGTTTTGTGTTGAACTTCCCCCTCGCCCTCCCGGGCCCGCCTTCCGCGGTCGATATGGCTTTCGATTCTGCGTCGACGTCCGCCCAAGGTGCTCGAGGCTCTGAAGCTAAACCGGGACTCGTTCCTCTGAAGGCAGCCGGACAGGATCTCCATCACTTCGACTGGGCGCTTGTAGGGGCCAGCGTTTCAATGACACGGGCGCAGTTTAGGTTGTCTTGAAGAATGAAACCAGGGGCGGTCGATTCGGGGCGCGGCCGCCTGCGATCTTGGCTCGGCCATATTTTCACCTTCGCTGTCTTAAGCATGCTGTGTCCTTCCTGGCCGGGGGCGGATGGATTGCATTCTCAGCGCAATTTGTATGTATGTTCCCCCTTCCCCTTCTCCTCCTTCCCCTCTTTTGCGGCTGCTTGATTTGTGCCGGACTGGGTGAAGTCAGGCACGCAGCCTAATACTTGCCAGCATTTGTGTTCGTCCCCCTCCCCCCTTCCTCCCCCTCGTCTTTCCTCCCCCTCCCCATTCCTTTCCTCCTCTTGTGGCGGTTCCTGCAAATGGGCATTCCTGTGCACCGATTCCGTGCTACACGCATGCGCGTCGCTTCCACAGTCCAGGGTTTTTGTTTCGGGCCTGGCAGGTTGCGTGAATTTGCGTACGCTCGGCTGCCAGCAGGCCGACACTCGAGACGTCGATTGGTTGGTGCTTCTCGCGTTCCCTATCCTTCATTCCCCCCCTCTCCCATGACCTGTCCTTCATGACGAGTTGGCAGGACGACGAAGACGACGGCGATGGCGACGATGATGTTCATGATGGCGATGATGACGATGATGACGATTGCGACGATGGGGACGATACCGACGTTGACGATAACGATAATGATGATGACGATGATGACGATGTTGATGATGATGACGGCGACGCTGATGACGATGACTATGACGATGGTGATGACGACGACGGCGACGATGGTGATGACAATGATGACGATGACGATGATGGCGATGATACCGACGGCGGTGCTGATGGTGATGATTGCGATGATGGTGATGATGATGATGACAATGCCGACGACGATGTTGACGACGACCACGGTGACGGTCAAGATGATGGTGATGGTGTTGTTGACGATTACGACAATGCTGTTGACGACGATGACGATGACGATGACAAGGGAAACTCTATATAACAAGCAACGTTCATCGGAGGTGAGAGGGTGAGATCGAAGTGGAACGGAGAGCCCCCCTACCGGGAAATCGATTTCGGTTTCGTGTTCGTGCGTGCCGTGCGTGCGGGCGAGGCGACGCTGCGTGGGCGGGCGAGAGGAAAGTCTCCTGTGGCTGAGGCGCGGCCGGACCAAATGATACTCCACCGGGCGGCCGGTGGCGCGCGGTGTCCCGCCGCTGTCCCGGTGGTGTCCTCTATGGCTGAGGCGCGGCCGGACCAAATGATTCTCCACCGGGCGGCCGGTGGCGCGCGGTGTCCCGCCGGTGTCCCGCCGGTGTCCCGTCGGTGTCCCGTCGGTGTCCCGATCATGATGATGATGATGATGATGATGACGATGATGATGATGATGATGATGATGATATGATGATGATGGTGATGATGATGATGGTAATGATGATGATGATGATGTTGATGATGGCGATGATGATGATGATGATGATGATGATGTTGGTGATGTTGATGTTGATGATGATGATGATGATGATGATGATGACGTCGATTGCGAGATCGATTGTGATCGGCAGTGAGACCGAATGTGAGACCGAATGTGAGATCGATTGTGAGATCGATTGTGAGATCGATTGTGAGATCGACTGTGAAACCGAATGTGAGATTGATTGTGAGATCGATTGCGGGATCGATTGTGAGATCGATAGTGAGACCGAATCGGAAATCGATAGTGAGATCCATAGTGAGATCGATAGTGAGATCGATCGTCAGATCGATTGTGAGATCGATCGAATGAGATCGATAGTGATATCGATAGTGATATCGATAGTGAGACCGAATGTGGGATCGATTGCGATATCGATTGTGATGTCGATAGTCAAATCGATAGGGAAACCGAATGTGAGATTGATTGTGAGATCGATTGTGAGATCGATAGTGCGATCGATAGTGAGACCGAATGTGAGATCGATTGTGAGATCGATTGTGATATCGATAGTGAGATCGATGGTGAGACCGATTTTGAGATCGATTGTGAGATCTATAGTGAGATCGATAGTGAGACCGAATGTGAGATCGATTGTGATATCGATAGTGAAATCGATAGTGAGACCGAATGGGAGATCGATAGTGAGATCGATTGTGAGACCGAATGTGAGATCGATTGTGAAATCGATTGTGATATCGATAGTGAGATCGATAGTGAGACCGAATGTGAGATCGATAGTGAGATCGATAGTGAGATCGATAGTGAGACCGAATGTGAGATCGATTGTGATATCGATAGTGAAGTCGATAGTGAGACCGAATGGGAGAGCGATAGTGAGATCGATAGTGA
The DNA here is from genome assembly GCA_963575745.1 of Prorocentrum cordatum. Classification (NCBI taxonomy): domain Eukaryota; class Dinophyceae; order Prorocentrales; family Prorocentraceae; genus Prorocentrum; species Prorocentrum cordatum. The sequence continues at coordinate 881,545 of CAUYUJ010019726.1, forward strand.
GACCGAACGTGAGATCGATAGTGATATCGAGAGTGAGATCGATCGAGTGCGACGTTGGTCCCTCCCCCCCCCTCACCTCCTTATCACCCGAAGGGTGGTCGTATAGGTACAACATTTCCTTTTTAAGGTTTTCCACGAGGAGGCGGAGGAGCAGGAAATGGAGGAGCAGGAGTAGGAGGAGGAGGAGGAGGAGGACGCGGGTGATGGTGACGATGATGACGAAGATGAGTTGGCAGGACGAACCCGACCTGGAGGCGAGGATCGAGGACCGAGGTTCCAGGTTCGAATGCCTGCACTCCGATTCAGACTGACTGCGTCATGCCTTAACTCGGGTAGCTGAGGGAAACTGAGGGTAACTAGGTGTAACTAGGTGTAACTAGGTGTAACTAGGTGTAACTGGGTGTAACTAGGTGTAACTAGGTGTAACTAGGTGTAACTGGGTGTAACTAGGTGTAACTAGGTGTAACTGGGTGTAACTAGGTGTAACTAGGTGTAACTAGGTGTAACTAGGTGTAGCCGAAAGCGCTCTCATGGCGTTTGCTGCGACGCTTGTTGCCGGGACACTGCAGTTCTTCTCAACAGACTCAAGATCGGAGGCGCAGAACAGAGGGTATGGAGTACCCAGTTTGGGTTCAAAAGCAAGCACGGTACAGCGGATGCGATTTTCTTGGTCAGGCGCCTGATGGAAAAGACGTGGGCAGAAAAAGACGGGCGTCTGGTGCTCCTTGCCCTTGACTGGGCGAAGGCATTCGATAGCGTCTCGCCGGATGCACTGTGCCGGGCCCTGCAGAGATTCGGCATCCCGTCGGATTTCATCAGCGTTGTGCGAGCGATCTACACGGACCGGACGTTCGAAGTCCGAGACGCGGGATCGGTGTCCAACGCTTACCCGCAGAATTTCGGAATCAGCCAGGGGTGCCCTTTATCGCCGTTTCTGTTTGCTATTGTCATGACGGTTCTGCTCCACGACGCGAAGGGGGAGGCGACGCCCAACCTGGACATGACGCAGCAGGTGCACGAGCTGGTGTACGCAGACGACACGCTGCTCGTGGCCACCACGGGCGAGGAGGCCTCCGAGTACATGCACTGCGTGCAGCGAGCTGGACAGCAATATGGTCTCCAATTCAATTGGCGAAAATTGGAAGTTCTGTCGGTAGGGTGCAATGCGTGCATCCTGAAGCCGGACGGGAATGAAATCCTGCAGAAGGACGGCATAATTTACCTCGGGAGCTTGATTACTAGCGATGGGAAAGTCGGCACGGAGCTATCCCGCCGACTGGGCGCTGCCAGGGCCGAGTTTGAGACTCTGTCTAGGGTGTGGTCTCATTCAACACTGGACAATGTGAGAAAACTGCGCATCTTTGATGCTTGCGTGGTAAGCAAGCTGCTCTACTGTCTTCACACGTCTTTTCTGAACAAACAAGAGCTTCGCAGACTGGACGCCTTCCAAGCCAGGTGCCTCCGCAAGATTCTACGCATTCCACATTCTTACATTAGCAGGGTGTCCAATGAGTGCGTCCTGCAGCGCGCCGGGTCCAAGCCGCTGAGCAACGCTCTGCTTCGCCGCCAGCTGCTCTTCCTGGGGCACGTTGCCCGGAAGCCGGGCGATGACCCCGTGAGGCTGACGGTTTTCCGGCCCTTTTCGCACGACCTGGCGCTGTCCATGTTCAGAAGGAGGAGGGGGCGACCGAGAAAAACGTGGTGTTCTGAGATACATGCGCACGCTGTCCGGGCAGCGCGGGGTGAGGAGGCCCTTGCGCATCTGTGGCAAGATTCAGTGCAGTCCATCGCAGCCTGGCACGCAACCGTCACGCGGTACTGCGATGCCCTCTGAGGCTGTTTTTCGTGCTCATGTGCGTTTTTTTTTGCACTCAGCTTCTCTCTCTCTCTCTCTCTCTCTCATCGAAATCGGCCGGGCATTTTCGCCAAATTTTTCAACGTCAGCGAGGACCCCTTCAGTGCAAGCACTGATCGGGGAGCAAAGAACATCAATACATATATATATATATATATATATATTCTGCAAGTGTGTATTTTTTTCTGTTGCGCGGCTCTCCCTATTTGCCGTTTTGACCTTGGCTGTTCACAGGCCTCTCAGACCAGCGACAACAGGTCGTTCCCGCAGGTAGTTCTTCGAGCAGGGTTTGCATTGGCCTTGACATTGTCCTGGAAAGCGTCGGGGATAAGTCGTTCCATATGGACGCCCGACCCGGGTACGGAAGAAATAGGCACGATGCCAAACAGGACACGTTATCCAACATTGACGGCGGCCCGGCCGTTGTCGGGCAGGCAGCCATTTGTCTCAAGTGGGCAGCGCCCGCGGCGACGCTGGCACCGAGTCCTGATCGAAGTGAAGAGGAACAGTTGTTGGCCTTGGTACCACAATACTTTCCGTACCCATTCTGAGGGTACCGATTCCAGAGCGTTCTGGAACTTTCTGAGAAGGCCGCGGCGGCCAATACATCTTCCAGAGCGGCCAGAGTTCAGAGATCCTCGGTTTGTCCCTGTCCGACTTTGTCTCTGTGTGTACTTCGTCTTAGCCCGAGAGCACGCCGGCCGGCTTCCGGGTGCCCGCGGCGCGATGTGCCTTCGCCAGGCGACGACGAGCGGTTGGCGGTGGTCGCGACGGACGACAACGACGAGGAAGGCGACGACGACGTGGCCGACCTGCCACGTACGACGACAGACGACGACGGACGCCGCACCGCGTCGGACGACGGCGACGACGATGAACATCAACAAGAACATGAAGAGAACGACGAGGATACCGAAGACGAGGCGGCGGCGAGGAGGAGGGCAAGGCCGATGACGGCGTCGGCGGCGGCAGCGACGACGGCGGCGATGGTCGCCTCCCGCCGCCTCGCCAGGCGTGCTGGCTGCCTTCGCCGCCCGCGCTCCGCGGAAGCGGCCGCGGAGGCGCGCGCCAACCAGGACCATCGACGACGAGCGACGCACGACGAACGACCACGCCCATGACGACCACGGCGCGGTTGACGACGATCACGACCATGAGCGCGACGTCCGCCACGCCGACATGGGGCGCTGGCGACCACGCTCCGACGACCGCGACAGGACGAAGGCGATCGTGCGATCGTCACCATCGTTGGCGGAAGAGGTGGAGGAGGGCAGGGAGAAGGGATGGAGGCGTTTAGGAAGGACATGGGTGAGGGGGGAGGACAAGGACGAGGGGGGAGGATCGGGGGCAACATCAGGCGGGGTGTATGCTCAGTTGGGGATGCATCGGCCCCCAATCGCTCATTCATCGCCGATAGGGACCTGACAGCCCACCCCGCCCATGACCGTGCGGCTTCGCTGTCGGAGGCCCATCGCCCAGGGGGGGGCTCGGAGGAGAGCGATCGAGGAGGAGGAGGAGGAAGAGGAGGAGGAGGAGAGGAGGAAGAGGAGGAGAAGGAGGGAGAAGGGGTTAGGGGGGGAAGGGGGGGCATGAGTCCTCACCATTCGTCGGATTGCAAATTCCACCATGTCGTCGCAATGTGTGTGTTTATGTATCTATGTGCCCTCATTTTCGGTTGCTCCCGCATCCACTGCCGTGCCCCTTCCTTATTGATGTCTCCGTTGAGGAGCTTCCCCACGCACTCCGAGGAGGAGGAGGGAGGGGATGAGGAGGGCCATGACGACGAGTTCGAGACCAGGACAAGGAGGAGGAGAAAGAGAAGAGAAGCACAGGGAAGAGGGAGGTTGGGGACGTGGAGGAGGAGGAGAACGAGGAAGAGGAAGAGCAAGAGGACGAGTGGGAGGAGGAGGAAGAGGAGGATGAGAAGGAGGAGGAGGATGAGACAGGAGCCAGGCTGAGACATAATGACGATGCTGATGACGGTGAGGCACGCAGAGGTAGAGGAGAGAGTGCAGGAGAGGGAGAGCTCTTCCTCCTCCGCCTCCTCCCTACTCCTCCCCGTCATCCGCCCTCCTTCCTCCTCTTCTGTGCCCCTGGCTTGTGTGCCCGACGCTTTGTGCCAGTCGCCTCAGCACGAAATCTGGCATGCGTGTGGCACCAGATGCGGTTGGCGTCGCATTTCCTTCCCCCTCGCCACACTCCCTACTCCCTGGGGTTGGTGCCCCAGGGGAGGTACCCGGGGGAGTCTCTCGGACCAAGTGGCGCCGTGGCGTTGCGGTACTAGACCCCTGCGACAGGTGGTGAGCTGCCCCCCAGCCATCCCTGAGTGGGAGGTGCTGCTAAAGAGGCAGTGCCCGCGGCCTCACCAGATTGCTACCCAAGCCACCACCACCACCACCACACTGCCTCTTTTCCTTCCCGCCTGCGTCACTCCTCCTCCCTCCTTCTCCTCCACCTCACTCTGCACTGGCGCCTCGCCGAGCGCGGCCTGCGCGCGCTCGCCCCGGGCTCCACGTCCACTCTACCTCTTTTCAGTTTTCCCTTCGCATCCTCCTCTCTACGACGGTAGCAGCTCCCAGAAGGGCCCCGTCGCGACCTCGCTCTATGGGCCCGCCTGGTGCCATACAGATTTTGGACCGCCCGCAGCCACCACTCCACCAGCCTCTGCCACCACTCCACCAGGTGTCCGTTCTGATTCCAATGTGGTCCCTGCCTTTGATTCTGCCCGGCGTCGATCCCACCAATTCGGAGACCATTGCCGCGATGATGTACAACGGCAGCTTTTCGACATTTCTATGTGACGCGCCTGGTGGCGTCCGCCATTGAACATCACCGTGGGCAGCATCCCAGTCCCGACATATGCACGTGACGCGTATGTGAGCATCGTTCCGCCGACCTGCAGCACGACGGTGCGCAGTAAGGCAATTCTACCATTTCCATGTCTCGGGCCTCTGTGTTTCGTCGCGGAGGTTAGAAGCACGATGGTGTGCAGAATGACGACTTCAACATACACAGACGGCACGTCCCACAGCAACATTTCAGAGACCAGCAACGCGATGAGGTGCAGCAGCACGGCTCCGACATACACAGGGGAAGCGCCTCAGAGCGGCAAATCGGTGGCCAATAGTGCGGTCATAAGCAACATCACGATTCCAACATGCACATATGTCACGTCTTCGAGGGCCAACATGAGGTCCAGCAGCAGGACGGTGACTCGTACCATGTAGTGCCGCACGTATGACATCCACGCAGAATGTATTCGAGCAGTGTTCTGGGGATTGTCACCACGACTGGGAGCATTAGCACGGCTCTGCCATCTAAAGTGTGCACGTCTCGCAGCAGCATCTCGGGAGCTAGCAGCAGGACAGGGAACACGTCTCCCGCATACATGCGTGAGACGTCGTGGACCAACACCTCGGGATCCGGCAACGCGACGGTAGGCAAGAGTACAGCTCCGACATGCAGTTGTGACGCGTCTCTGATCGACGCGTTGGGAAACAGCAGCATGACGATCAGGATGAGCCACATTCGCATGAGCATGACTCTTGCAATCACATCTGCACGTCCCTGAGCAGCATCATGGGGGCCAACAGCATGATGCATACCACCACGACTCCGACATCCACATGTGGCAGGATTTTGGGCGTGCACCCGAGGGCACGACGGTGAGCAACATCACAATTTGCCTGACGTCTCTGAGCAACGTCTCGGAAACCAGCGCCACGACTGAGCGACAGCTGAGCTACAGCGGCACTTCTCAGAGCAGTATCGCGGAGACCCGCAACCTGACTGTGAGCGGCTGCACGATCCGAATTCTACCCGAATCCCACACGTGTCCGCCACGGATCCCCACACGAATTCCGATGTATGTTTTCGATCATCTCGTGCGGATTCCGACGCTTGTTCTCGATCATCTCGTGCGTAATCTCGAATATTCGGAAGCCCAGATCGCATATTGACATTGTGTCTCGGGTCGATCTGTCTTGTTCCCACCTTTCCATTCCTAATTCACCGCAGCATTCTGGCAGCCAACACAGTTACCAGCCTCAAAATGGTGAAGCCATTCGTTGGCGAAACAAATGTCCGTATCCACAGCCTCGCAGGCCCAGCCCCCTGGCCGCGACCCAACGGATACGGGGCGTTTTTCCGCGGATGCCCCGCGCGGAACGTGTCCGTGCGACCGCATATCCGCGGGATCGCGCCTCAGCATCCAGACCGCGAGGACGTGGATATTGACACGCTCGCCGCTCGTGAGCCATGCCGCTGATCAACGCATGGGATATACGCCACACGACCAGACTCAGCAGCAACAGTCCGACCTGGACATCTCCGCGTGCGTCGCGGCCACCGACTCCAGAGCGAGACTTGGGCCCATGAGCGAGGGTGGCGATTGGCGCGCGTCTCTTCCGCGCTCCCCTTCTTCTAGTTTCTCCCTCTGCATGCGAATGCTGTTGGAGTGACTCGACTCTATTCCTGGCGCCCGGGCACTTGCTCAAAGTTTGGCGCAACGGATCGGGGACCCCCGAACGGTGTGGTGACCACACCGCCTGGCGAGTCAGTCGGGATTCGGGGTCACCGCACGGGATTGGGACTCGGGCCGTTCTCCGAGGACGTCTCGGACAATTGGGGCCTCCATCGTCCCCAAACCGCGCGGTGACGGACCACACGGTGAAGTCGTTGGGGACTCCGAGGTCACCACGCGGCCCGTCACCACAGGGTTTCTGGGGGCCCCGGAAACGGACTTGCACCACAGGCGAGTGTCGCCCATGCATGCGCCTGGCCTCTCAGGTCAGCGACTTTGTCTGGCCCCGGCTTCCAGCTCGACAAGAGACCGCCAATTTTTCCGTGGCACAGGTCGCACGAGTGCACACGCTGCTGAAGGGTGGGTCTTGGCAGTGCTGTCAGCTGAGTGTGGATCGCCTGGCGTGCCCGGTGTGACTCCATGCAGGCTGCGGAGTGCTACCCTCGCATCCTCGCTTGTGCTATGATCTTTTCGGCTCTGTTCCTGCGGGGGGCTGCTGCCCGCCTTCTGGGCCCAGGGCGGAAGGCACCCGCATGTGCGAGCGCTTTTTTTTGTTGTTTTTTTAATATAAAAAACAACGCGAAAGGAGCCCTGTGGCAAGAGAGGGAGACACGACGACGAAAGACGACACGACAGCGGCGCGCGGGGGAGGGAAGGGGAGGGGAGGGGGAAAGCCCGCGGGGGGCGCGCGCGCCCGGCGTAGCCCCGCGGGGTCGTGCGCGCCCGGTGAGAGCTCGTGCGAGCACGAGCTCTCACCCCTTTTTCTCCTCCTTCCTCTCTCGATTCTTGTTCCTCTCCCTCCCAGGCTGCCGCCGTGTGGGTGACGATCTTGTAAGTGGCCAGTTGGCCCGCAAGGGGTCTTCGCACAGCGCCCTTGTGCTTCCTCCTCCTTGCCCCTCCTCCTCCCCCTCCTCCTTCCCCTCCCCCTCCCCCTCCTCCTCCTCCTCATCCTCCCTCCTCCTCCTCCTCCTCCTCCTCCTCCTCCTCCTCCTCCTCCTCCTCCTCCTCTTGCGTTTCTTTGCTGTCGTTTCCCGCAAATCTTGGCGCACTGATTTCGTGACGCACGGTTCGGGTGATGTCGAGTCGGCCGTGGCCAATGATTTGGGTGATCCATGTGATCGAGTTTACGCGCCGTTGTTCCCAACCTTCTTCCGGTTGGGTACTCGTTTTGAATCGAGCATGGCGGTCTATCTTGCCCCTCCGAACCCTCTTGTAGGTTGGATTCTCGTTTCTGCCAACTCTCTGTATGGCGGGTTATCATTTTTCCTATGGCATTGTCTGTGCGAAGCTCCTCCCGCTTCCGTTCTCCCTCCTCCGCCCCTTCCTCCTCCCTCCGCCCCCGCCCTCGCTGGCTCCTCCCTGCCGACCTCGCAATCCTTAGGCGGCTGCGATCTGCGAAACTGTCGCCACTTTGGTGGTCCCCTGGGTGGTCCAGCGGAATGGTGCCCCGCGCAGATCATTCTGAGAACTCGCCGTCCTTGGGGGCTGCGATTTGCGAAGCTGCCGCCACGTTCGGGGGCTCCTGGGAGGCCCAGCGGAGCGACGTCTCACGGGGATCAGAATGAGACCTCGCCGTCCTTGGGGGGCTGCGATCTGTGAAGATGTCGCCACCCTCGTGGGGATCCTGGGAGGCCCAGCGGCGCGACGCCTTACAGGGGATCAGAAGGAGACCTCGCCGTCTCTGAAGGGCTGCGATCTGCGAAGCTATCGCCACTTTCACGGTGCTCCTGCGAGGTCTAGCGGGGTGTGGCCCCGCGCGGATCACCATGAGACTTCGCCGCCTTTGAGGAGCTGCGATCTGCAACATCGTCGCCACGTTCGTGGGCTCCTGGGAGGCCCAGCGGAGCGACGCCGTCAGGGGATCAGAGTGAGACCTCGTCGTCCGTGGGGCTGCGATCTGCAAACTGTCGCCACTTTCGTAGGGCCCTGGAAGGTACAGTGGAGTGGTGCCTCGCGCAGATCACCAAGAGACCTCGCCGTGCTTGGGGGCTGCGAACTGCGAACATGTCACCACGCTCGTGGTTTCCTGGGAGGCCCAGCGGCGCGACGTCTTACGGGGATCAGGATGAGACCTTGCCGTCCATAGGGCTGCGATCTGCGAAGCTGTCGCCACGTCCGTGGGCTCCTGGGAGGCCCAGCGGAGCGACGTCTTGCGGGGATCAGAATGAGACCTCGCCGTCCCTGGGGGCTGCGATCTGCGAAAGTACCTCCACTTTTCGTAGGCTCATGGGAGGCCCAGCGGAGCGACGCCTGACGGGCCTGCGATCTGCGAAACCGAACAGGCCCAACGCCGTGACGTCTTACGGTGATCATAGTGAGACCTCGCCGATCCTGGGGACTGCGATCTGCAACACTGTCGCCACTCTCGTAATCCCTTGTGAGGCCCAGCGAAGCGACGTCTTACAGGGATCAGAGTGAGACCTCGTGGTCCTTGGGGGGCTGCGATCCGGGAAACTATCGCCACTTTCGTGGGCTCCTGAGGGCCCAGCGGTACAACATTTTACGGGGATCCGAATGAGACTTTGCCGTCACAAGGGGGGTTGCGATCTGCGAAGCTGCCGACACGTTTGTGGGCTCCTGGGAGGCCCAGCGGCGCGACGTCTTACGGGGATCAGGATGAGACGTCGCCGTTCCTGGGGGCTGCGATCTGTGAAGATGTCGCCACGCTCGTGGGCTCCAGGAGGCCCAGCGGAGCGACGTCTTACGGGGATCATCATGAGACTTCGCCGTCCCTTGCGATCTGCGAATCTCCCGCCACTCGCGGGCTCCTGGGAGGCCCAACGGCGCTTCGTCTTACGGGGACAGGAATGAGACCTCGCCGTAGATGTTCGAAAGTGTCGCCACGTTCGCGGGACCCTGGGAGGCCAGCGGAGTGGTGCACCGCGCAAATCACCATGAGATCTCGCTGTTCCTAGGGGGCTGCGATCTGCGCAACTGCCGCCACGTCCGTGGGCTCCTGGGAGGCCGAGCGGAGGAGCGTATTACAGCGGTCACAATGAGACCTCGCCGTCCCGGGGGCTGCGATGCCTCATTGCATCCATGTAGTGCGCGGCGCTGTCACTCCCACGAATCTTTTCTACAATTCTCCATCCTCTGTATGTTTCTACACCCGTTCGCGGCCGCATTCATGCCATTGGTCTGAATCAGAAAAATGATGCCGTGTATGTGAAGCATGTGATTATGGCCCGTCGTTTTCTTGGCGAAGCGTTCGCCGGTACGTCGGGTTCTTCACTGCTTGTGTTTGTATTGAGGGGTCCTACGTATAGCCGCTTCATGTGCGCAAAGGGTTGGGAACGTTCCCCCGCAATTTTGACCATCTCAGACATACAATCCGATGGAAAGGTGACCCATTATTTCTTTTGGGCTCTTCCCTGTTGCTGGCGTTCCTCCTCGAGGTGTAGGAGAGTAGGAGGAGGAGGAGTCGGAGGCGTCGGAGGAGGAGGAGGAGAAGCGGCAGCATGCGGAGCACCCGCAGGAAGCAGGGAACAGGAGGAGGACGAGGAGAGTATCCTTCAGCGTCTGCTGTCCCTCGACCCCCCCCTTGCTGAGGAGAGGCAATGTGGGCGGCGCCGCTCTGGCCACGGCCGCGGCCGCCCTGCTGCATGTCCGCGCCCCTGGCGAAGGTCGTCGTCGTCGTTTTCGTGTTCGTCGTCGTCGTTTTCGTCGTCGTCGTTTTCCTGGTGGTGGTGGTCGTTGTCGCTTTCGTCGACTTCGTCGTCGTCGTCGTTGTCGTCTTCGTCGTCGTCGTGTTCGTCGAGCTGCAGACTACCCGAGGGAACACCCCCCTCTCCCAGCGTAGGCGTGGCACAGAACACCCTTGCCGCGGGTGCTCAGATCTGGTCCTGATTTCTCGAGCGAACTAAGGCTGGTCACGTCGCCAGCCGCGACTCCATGACGAATCGGACACTGCTCATCGGAGTGATTGTGCAGTGCGGCTGAGAGGTCGATGATCGAGGCTTGAGGATGGAGACGTTTGTAGGTGTTTGGCATTTTTGGGCCTGAGCCTCCAGATGCATCTGGGGACCTCTCTCTGGAGGCTTTTGGAGATGTCTCGAGACTTCGGCGACCTCTGTCGTCGTCGTCGTCGTCGTCGTCGTGGTCCGTCGCCGTTGCCGTCGCCGTCGTCGTGATCATCGTGGTCGTTGCAGTCTTCGCCCGTCGTCAATATTTGTCGTTGTCTTTCCTTCCTTCCTTCCTCGCACCGCTTCCTCCTGGAATGCGCCCTTGGATCTGCTGCTCCGCTGCTGCTCCTCCTTCTCCTTACTGAAAATTATTTTATCGACTAGATCCATGTACGTTTGGGGGGCAGTCATCGGCGTTGTGGTTTCCTTCCACTTCCTATTCGGCGGGTTCAAGACTCGATGGTGGACGAGTTCCCCAGCACATCTGAGGCCAAGGCAAGGGCTTCGGCTCCAGTTGGGACTCCGTCCTGAACAAAAACACCAAGCCAGCCGTGATGCCGATGGCTGCCAAGGCCGACGAGGTGTCCGTCGGCCGTCCTTCGAATCGTCGTCGTCGACGGTGGTTGGCTGTCGATCGTCCGTCGCCCGTCGCCCGTCGAGCCTTGCCGCCGCCGCCACACGCCGCCACCAAAACTGTCCTCGTCCGCCTGGCGTTCGTCGCTGGCTGTCGGCCGTCGGCCGTCCGCTGGCGCACGTCGCCGCGCCGCCGCACAGTCAACCCGCACAGCAAGGATGGACAACCTTCCCAAGGGTACCCTTGCATCCTTGCCTCCTCGATCCATCCTCGGCCGCTTTCGCTGGCCGGGCCCCGCTCGAAATACGTTAACGTGGCCCGCCAAGGCCCTTGCATCCTTATCGCGCATCCTTATTATACGAGGTGACTGTAGCTCCCCCTCTCCGTGCGCAGGTTGGGTCTCGGGGTGGCTCGCGGGCCCGCCAGAGTGGCATCGGGCGCCGGCTACGGCGAGGTCGGGCGGCGCCTCGGACCTGGGAGACCTGCTGCTGGGCGCCTTCAAGGAACTGCCGGCGCGGGGGGGGCGTGGTAGAGGGGGGGCGTCGGGGATCGTGGGGGGACAAGCAATGGCAAAAGCATGAACTTCCAGAGGTTCGCTCGGATGTCTCGGATCGGTGCTGGAGCTCCCTGGCGGCGCCCCCGGCGCCGCCCCTGACTTGACTTGCGGGGGTCCAGCGCCGATCCCAGAACTCCGCTCGGGCCTCCGAAAGTGTCTCGCTTCTGCCATGATGTGCTCCCCGCCAGACGCGCTCTGGTCAGAGGCCACCCGATGACCTCGAGCTCCCGAAGACGTCACCATACGGTCCGCCATGCGCACGCCAGGGAGGCGGCGCGGCCGGGGCCCGCTGGCACGGTGCGCGGCGCGGTGCTCGCGCGGCCCGCCGGGAGGTGCGCGGTGCGTGGCGGCCTCGGCCGCCGGTGCTCGACGCCGCGGCGCGCGCCGCGGTGCTCGCGCAGCCCCGGAAGGTGAGGCCGCGTGGGCACAGCGCGCGCGTCCGCAAGCGGCAGGCGACCGAGGTGTTCTCGAAGAGCGGCGGCGTGCGCATTGCGAGCCGTCGTGGCTGCGGGTGCGACCTCTGCGGCCGTGCCCTCTGCGAGCGGCCCGTGCGGCGCCTGGCAGCCTGCGGGGCACGGTCCGCGCGATCACCGTCTGGCGGAGGAGCGAGATTCTCTGGGCGCCGGCGACCACGACGACGACGACGATGTCGACGTCGACGACGACGACGACGACGACGGCGGCGGTGGCGACGGCGACGGCGACGACGACGACGGTGAGGTACGGCGGCGGCGGCGAGGTACGGCACGGCCCGCGCGTTTGCCTTTTGGAGGAGAAGCGAAAGCCTCTGTGAGAGGCGGCGACGCAAGTTGCGTCGCCGCCGATGAGAGGCCTCCTCAGAAGGCGGCGGGGCTTCTCAGCAACCCTCAGGCCTTCTCAAAGGCTTGGAGCGAAAAAGCGGCAAACCAAACACCATTACAACACATTCAGTTGTTCGAGGATTTTGGCCACTTGTGGGCGTTCTTGGAAGGCTTCGTCTTCGTGGCCTCCGAGTAAGGTCCCTACGCCATCTCGCGTGAGACCCGTTTGTTTTCGCCGCTCATTCGCAGATTTCTTTCGCCGCCGATGCTCATTTCCCTGGGAACATGCCGCATGCGTCGGCCAGTGCTTGTCGGCCGCAATTGCCCAGGCCAGGAGTCCCGACGAAAATGGGCCCACTGGCCCATTAAATTGCTGCCCACTTCCCGGGCCTGAAGTTGACACTCGTGCTGGATAGCCAGCACCTCATGGAGGACCGGACCCGCCGCGACGGTGCTTTCGTGGCCCGTCTTCCTGGACCTCGTCGCCTATCTCGATTGCGTCATGCGCCTAGGCTTCGTCTTGTTGCAGGACCGATCCGTGCGTCTTATTGAGTGCATCAGTATTGGCGCTGCCAGCATTACCAGCGCCGCCGTCCTGGCCATCACCATCCTCAGCAATAGCCCTTACCATCCTTTTCGATGTGCCCATGTTCTTCCTGCTCGCGTGCGGGAGAGCTAGAATTCCTCAACGGTTCGTTTGCTCACAATATCTATGTCTCGCGTTCTCTCTCGCTGTCTATTTCCGTGTTTTGTGTGTGTACGTTTGTGTGTGTGTGTGTGTGTTTGTGTGTGTGTGTGCGTGCGTGCGTGCGTGCGTGTGCGTGCGTGCGTGCGTGCGTGCGTGCGTGCGTGCGTGCGTGCGTGCGCGCGCGCGTGCGCGTGCGCGTGCGCGTGCGTGCGCGTGCGCGTGCGCGTGCGCGTGCGTGCGTGCGCGTGCGCGTGCGCGTGCGCGTGCGCGTGCGCGTGCGCGCGTGCGCGTGCGCGTGCGCGTGCGCGTGCGTGTGCGTGCGTGTGCGTGCGTGCGCGTGCGTGCGCGTGCGCGTGCGCGCGTGCGCGTGCGCGTGCGCGTGCGCGTGCGCGTGCGCGTGCGCGTGCGCGTGCGCGTGCGCGTGCGCGTGCGCGTGCGCGTGCGTGCGTGTGCGTGCGTGCGTGCGTGCGTGCGTGCGTGTGTGTGTGTGTGTGTGTGTGTGTGTGTGTGTGTGTGTGTGTGTGGGTTCTCTCTCTCTCTCTCTCCTTTGTTTGTTCTCTCTCTCTCTCTCTCTGTCTCCCTCTCTTTATACATATACACCAAGATGCGCACACACACACACATATATATATATGTATATATATATATATATGTATGTATAGGTGTGTGTGTGTGTATATATATATATATGCCGGCGGAAGGGGATCGGGGCCGCCAGGCCGGTACCTGCGCCCCCCATGGCCACTCCGGGGCTCCGGGAGCGCTCCTGTCCGGGCCAAGAGGCGGCCAAGACGTGCCCAGGGGGGCGCAAGTGGCCCCCAAACCGGTCCTAGACGGCCCCGGGGCGCTCAAACATCGCCCCTGGACGCTCAAGATGGCTCCCATTGAGCCCAAGAAGCTGCTACGACGCCCCAAGTTGCTTTCCAAGAGAGCCCCAAGAGGCCAACATCATTGATTTTGCATGGGGAAGCGTGCATTTGTAGCATCTACGTCTTTTCGGTCTTCACGGCGTGCATGAGGGTACAAGAGGCCCCCACAACGGCCCCAAGACGGCCCAAGAGGCTCCCATCACGGCCCACGAGGAGCCCAAGACAGCCCCAGAGGCGGCCAAGGCGTGCTCAAGAGGCGGCCAAGACGTGTCCACGGAGCCCAGAGAGGCTCCCCAATCGGTCCAAGAGGGCCCCAGGGCTCTCAAAGATCGCCCCTGGACACCCAAGATGGCTCCCATAGAGCCCAAGAGGCCGCTACGACGCCCCAAGCAGCTTTCCACGGGAGCTCTTTGCGGCCAAAATCATTGATTTTGCATAGGAAAATACACATTTCTAGCATCTGCGACTTTTCGGTCTTCACGGCGTGCACGACGGTACAAGAGGCCCCAACAACGGCCCCAAGAGGCTACCAACGCGGCCCAAGACAGCCCGAGGGGCGGCCAAGGCGTGGCCAGAGGGCCCCATGAGGCTCCCAGAACGTTCCATGGCAGCCCGTGAGCGCTCAAAGCTAGCCTTCGGACGCCCAAGACGGTTCTCACAGTGCCCAAGAGACCGCGAAGACGCCTCAAGAGGCTTTCCAAGAGGGTCCAAAGAGGCCAAAATCATTGATTTGGCATGGGAAAACGTATATTATTAGCATATACGGCTTGTCGGTCTTCACAGCGGTGACGACGGCACACGAGGCCCCCAAGAGAGTCCCAAAACGGCCCAAAAGGCTCCAAAGACGTCCCGAGAGGGGGCCAAGACACCCCAAGAGGCCCCCACTACGACTTAGGAGAGCCCCAAGACGGCCCACGAGGCGACCAAGATCGCCCAAGAGGGCCCCAAAACGGCCACAGGCGGGGCCCAAGAAGGGGAACACGAACCGACCATTCGAGCCTTCCCGCCCCAAGAGGCTTCCAGGAGGCCCCAAGAGGCCCCCAACAGAGCCATAGAGGCCCGAGGCCCACGAGGCCCCAGGGCCCACGAGGCCCCAAAGGGGCCCGAAAAGACGCCCCACGAGCACCCCAAACGGCCCCCAAGAGGCTTCCAAAATTGCCTTCAAGTGGCCCCCGGGAAGCCCCCCACGAATCCCAAACGAATTTCCAACGGGCCTCTAACCCACAACCCAGGCACGGTGGCGGGATGGGCCGAAGGCCACCATCGAGAACGTGAACCGAGAACCCGACATCTTCGCCCCAGGAGACCCCCAGGAGGGGTCAAGAGGTCCCCAAGAAGCTCGGCGACATATCACTAGTCGAGACGTCGATGAGAGCGGAGGGGGAGGCATGAGGAAGAGGCGGGAGGAAACATATAATTTTGGTGTCATTATTCATGACCGCCTTGTTGTCTCAATGCGGTCAGCACTCGACCAGCTAGAACCTAAGCGCGCGCGAAGCGCGCGCGATGGTTCTAGTGTATATATATATATATATGTAACTGCTGTCATATAGTTGTGTATGTGTCTATGCCTCTCCCTCTCTATAGGCAGACTGTTTGTGCGCATCTGTATCTGCGTGTATATGTGTACATATGTGTCTCTGTGTGTGTACGAACAAATATATGTCAACGGCTGCCCAGAATTCTCGGGGGTGTCGTACCGGTCGCACTGGGTACCGCCGGCTACCCAGACCTCACTCGTCCCACTTATTCGGGGCTTTCGCATTGGGCGCACCAGGTGCCGCCGGCGACCCGCACCCCCGCCACCCCTGTGGGAGAGGAGGGAGGGTCTTCTTGTGGGCGTCGCGGGCGGGTCTCCCTGTGGACATCGACTCGCTTTCTATTCGGCTGGCCGGTTCGGCTGCAGTGACAGGATGGGCCCTCGCGCCGAGAGCCCAGCCTTGTCAGCCGAGCGAGCGATGCGCGAGCAAAAGTCGGAGCGGCCGCTCTTCATGCGTCCCTTTTGCTGCTGCCCAGCCCCTCCTCGCCTCCCATCCTGCCCCCATTTCTTCCCCCCTCCTCAGGGGCAATGGTAGGGGGGGACAGGCTCAGGGGAGATGCATCGAGCCTCAATCGCCCATTCATCGCCGAGAGGGGCCCGATAGCCCACCTCGCCCAGGAGCGGGCGGGTTCGCTATCGAGAGCCCTTTCCCGATGCATCACCAGTTCCGGCCCGATGCTTCCACTCCTGAGCTGGTCCTTCCCCTAACGTGGCCCTTCTCTCCCCCCCCCCCTTGGCACCCCACCCTCCTCCCCCAGGAGCAGCCGCAGGAGCCCTCGGCAGGGGAGGACGACGAGAAGCCCGAGGCGGCCGCCGAGGAGGAGGAGGAGGAGGAGGAGGAGGAGAAGGAGGAGGAGGAGGATGCGAAAGACGCAGATGCTCCCAGCGAGGAGGCTGCGTGGCCTCCCTGGCTCCTTGGCTCTTCAGGCCAGAGCCCTGCGCGCCGCCACGCTTGGCCCGGACAGGCTGTGCTGTCCGGCGACGGGGGGGGGGCGAGGAGTAGAGGCGCAAAGCGAATCAACGATGATGCGATAAGCGTTTCCAGCAAGTTGCTTTTTTGTCACACGGTCCTACAAATTGTTTTCCCCCCGCATCCTGAGTGGGTGTCTTGTTTTCCTAGAACACCCTCTCCTCCTCCTTCTCCTTCTCCCACCTCCATACCATACCATACCATATCTACCATACCATACCATACCTACCATACCAGACTTACCAATCCCATACCAATTCCATACCTATCATACCATACCTATCACATACCATACCTACCATATCATACCAATACCATACCTACCATACCATGCCAACCATACCACACCACCTACCATACAATACCACACCTATAAAACCAAAGCTACCATACCATACCTACCACTCCAGGGAAGCCACGCCGGAGCGAGGACAGCATCGGGATACACACCATTTACAAGGTTCCGTGCGCCCCCCCACCCCTCCAGGGAGGCCTCGTCTGAGCGAGGAGGGTATTCGAAAACCATGCTCTTTATAAGGTTTCGTGCCCCTCCCACTCGTCCAGGGAGGCCCCGCTTGAGCGAGGAGGGTATTCGAAAACCATGCTATTCAGGTTTCATGCCCCTCCCAGGCCCCGCCTGAGCGAGGAGGGTATGCGAAAACGATACCATTTATCAGGTGTCGTGCCCCTCCCACTCCTCCAGGGAGGCCCCGCCTGAGCGAGGAGGGTACTCGAAAACCTTGTTATTGATCAGGTTTCGTGCCCCTCCCACCCCTCCGGGGAGGCCGCGCCATACCATACCATACCATACCAATACCAGACCTACCATACCATGCCAACCATACCACATCACCTACCACACCGTACCACACCCCCAATACCAAAGCTACCATACCGTACCTACCACTCCAGGGAAGCCACGCCGGAGCGAGGACAGTATCAGGAAACCATACCATTTGCAAGGTTTCGTGCCCCCCCCACCCCTCCAAGGAGGCCCCGCCTGAGTGAGGAGAGTGATCGAAAACAATGTTATTTATCTGGTTTCGTGCCCCTCGAGGAGGGCATTCTAAAACCATTTTATCCGCAAGGGCTTCGCCCCCTGCCGCCGGCCACCTCTCTCGGATCATGGGCAACGCAAGAGCGAAATCATGAGGCCTTGGCGCCGCCGTGAAGCAGCCTCGGGACTTCACGCGAAGACGATGATTAATCGGCAAGACAAAGTGAGATCCTGATGATCTTGTTGAATTCGGTGTTGTGCTTCGAGAGTTTATGGCTTCGGATACGCGAATCGCGTGTAATTTACAAGGCTTTATTGCTTCGGGCTCGCAATTACAGTGTAATGTACGCAGGTTTATGGCTTCGGAGACGCGAGTATATAGTGTAATTTACGAGGGTGTATTGCTTCTGACACGCGACAATTGCATAATGTACGCGCGTTTATGGCTTCGGGGTCGCAAATATTGCGTCAACTACGCAGGTTTATGGACGCGCATATTGCTTAACGTACAAGGGTATATGGCTTCGGGGCCGCGAGTACCGCATGACTTACAAGCGCTTGTGGCCTCGGGGACGCAAGTACTGCTTAATTTGCGAGGGTTTATGGCTTCAGGGACACGAATATGGCGTAGTTTGGAAAGGTTCATGGCTTCGGGGACGCGAATATTGAGTAGTTCATGATGGCCTATGGCCTTGGGGACGCGACTATTGTGTAATTTGCGAAGGTGTATGGCCTCGGGGGCGCGAACGTCACGTATTTGTACGTGCCCCACGCCCCCCCCCAGGAATTCAGAGCACCCGATTCGGGCGTGGTAACTAGGTTCCTTCTCGGCTCCCCCTCCCTCGCGCGGTCCACCAACAAGGAACAATAAGCAACAATAAGCATAATTGCAACAGTGGAAACTGGGAAGTGGAACTGGCGCAGGGAGCAGCAAACCCTCGTCCTACAGCCTGGTGGCCCCACAAGGGGGCTGGCAGATTTATCAGGTTTCTTACCCCCCAAGAGCGCTCTAGGAGCCACCCAGACAGCTCACAAAAACCCCAAGACGGCCCGAGAAGGGCCAAGAAGGCCCCAAGAGACTCACGGGAGCGCCCCAGGAGGCCCCCAGCGCCAAGGCGGCCCAAAGCTCCCACAGAACCGCACGACGCGCCCAGCCAGCCCAAGAAGACCCCAGAAGCCCATAAGAGGACCCAAGGGGCCCCCAAGAAGCCCCCAACAGGTCCCACGAGAACCCCGCGCGGCGCCAGGAGCAACGTCTTTTTCCAATTGCCTCGTACTGTCCTCTGTCGTCGTTGTCGTCGTCGTCATCATCGCCCTCCGCATTCCTCTTCGTACTCGCCCTCGTTCTCTTCGTCCTCGTCCTTGTGCTTCTCTTCCTCCTCGTTGTCCTCATGCTCCTCCTCGCTATCCTCACGTTCGCCACGTCGTCCTCGTCATCGATTCCTCGTTGCCCTCGCCTTCCTTGTCTTCTTCGCCCAATACGCCCATTAGACTACAGCGGCGCTTCCCGTTCTTGTCCAGGGAGGCCTCGCCTGAACGAGGAGGGTGTTCGAAAACCGTGTTATGTATCAGGTTTCGTGCCCCCACCACCCCTCCAGGGATGCCCTGCCTGAGCGAGGAGAGTGTTCGACAACCATGCCATTTATCAGGTTTCGTGCCCCTCCCACTCCTCCAGGGAGGCCCCGCCTGAGCGAGGAGGGTATTCGAAAACCATGCTATGTATTAGGTGTCGTGCCCCTCCCACTCCTCCAGGGAGGCCCCGCCTGAGCGAGGAGGGTATTCGCAAGCCATGTTACCTATCAGGTGTGGGGCCCCTCCCACTCCTCCAGGGAGGCTCCGCCTGAGCGAGGAGGGTATTCGAACACCATGTTGTTTATTAGGTTTCGTGCTCCTTCCACCCCTCCAGGGAGGCCTCGCCTGAGCGAGGAGGGTATTCGAAAACCTTGTCATGCATCAGGTTTCGTGTCCCTTCCACCCCTCCAGAGAGGCCCCGCCTGAGCGAGGAGGGTATTCGAAAACCATGCCATTTATCAGGTGTGGTGCCCCTCCCACCCTTCCAGTGAGGCTCCGCCTGAGCGAGGAGGGTATTCGAACACCATTTCATTTAACAGGTTTCGTGCCCCTCCCACTCCTCCAGGGAGGCCCCGCCTGAGCGAGGATGGTGCTCGAAAACCAAGCTATTTTATCTGGTTTCGTGTCCCCCCCCACTCCTCCAAGGAGGTCCCACCTGAGCGAGGAGGGTGTTTGACAATCATGTCATTGATCAGGTTTCGTGCCCCTCCCACTCCTCCAGGGAGGCCCCGCCTGAGCGAGGATGGTGTTCGAAGCCGAGCTATGTATCAGGTTTCGTGGCCCTTCCCACTTTTCCAGGGAGGCCCCGCCTGAGCGAGGAGGGTATTCGCAAGCCATGTCATGTATCAGGTGTCGTGCTCCTCCCACTCCTCCAGGGAGGCCCCTCCTGAGCGAGGAGGTATGCGAAATCAATACGTAGCAGCCCGCAGTTGCGGATAAGAGTGAGCGGGCGGCGGGGACGTCGGCAGTCTGCGAGGCTTGCGCAATATTGTAGTGGCCTTCGGCCAGTGCCGCCGATCCGGGTCGCTCGGGGTTATTCTCCAGACGCGGGGCCCTCTGTAGATGCGCTCAAGGAGGGGCGGGTGAATTGCGATTTTACAGAGGGCCCCTCTGTAGACGCGCTCAAGGCCTGCCGGCAGACGCATAGAACCATTAGATTTCCGCGGCTGGCAATGAAACCGTCGCAGCGCGCTTTTTCAGAGAAACCAAACGTTTTAGGTTAAGTTTCAAGCAAAACCGGTGGTTTCCAAGAGAGCCCGAAGGCGGCCCAAGAGCCGCCCAAGACGGCCCAAGAGCCCCCCCACGCGTCCCCAATAAGACCCCAAAGAGGGACGAAAAGCGGAAAAAGCGGAGGCCCCAAGAGCTCCCAAGAGGGCCCCCAAAAGCCTCCAAGAAGCGCCCCAGGACGCCCTGACAGGCCCCTAAGATGCTCCAAAAAACGCCCCCAGACGCCTAAGAGCTCCCAAAAGGGCATCCGCCGGAAACTCGCCCCCCCCCCCCCCCCCCCCCCCTTCCCCGGCAGAGCCACCCCGGCAACCCCCCCAGAGGCTGAGGCTCAGCCTCGAGGCTGTAGCTGAGACTCCTTGAAACTCACACGCCGGATCGGCGGATTTTTCAAGCTATACAACGAGCCCGCCGCAGGCGCCGAATTTTTGCTAAAACAGTGTAGGTGGGTCGCGGGTTGGATCGTAGATAGGTCGCAGGTGGGTCACAGGTGGGTCGACGGTGGGTCGCGGGTGGGTCGCGGGCTGGGTCGCGGGTGGGTCGCGGGTGGATCGCGAGAGGGTCGCGGGGTGGGTCGCGGGTGGGTCGCGGTTGGGTCGCGGGGTGGGTCGCGGGTGGGTCGCGAGGTGGGTCGCGGGTGGGTCGCGGGCCGGGTCGCGGGGGGGACGACGATACCAACAACAATCATTCTAAGATTGTTCGCTCGTATTTGCCCGAGTGTTATTCAAAACGAGTTCCCCACACCCTCGATTCTCGCCCTTTTTGTCTTCGACCCCTCCCCTTGAGGGGGATTATTTCTCTTTGCGGGGGGCGGCGAGCTTAGACAGGCGGGCAAACCTGAACGGGCGGACAATCCTTCGTGGGCGTACATGTGCCCGCCATTGGAATTGGTGTGGGACCTCCAAAAAGAGGAGGGGGAGAACGAGGGATAGTGGGAGGAAGCGAGGGGGAGGGACGAAGGAAGAGGGAAAACGCCAGGAGAGAAGGAGCGAAGAGGGGGGCGGTTGATTAGAGACAGAGAGAGAGAGAGAGAGAGAGAGAGAAAGAGAAAGACAGATAAGAGAGGTAGAGAGAGAGAGAGAGAGGGGAGAGAGAGAGAGAGAGAGAGAGAGAGAGAGAGAGAGAGAAAAAGAAAAAAAGAGGGAGGGAGGAGACAGGAGAGGGGAGGGAGAAGGGAGGAGGGAGAGGAGGGAGAGGGGATAGGGCAGAGAGGCATAAGGATGAGAAAAAAGAGGGGGAGAGAGAGAAGGGAGGAGAGGAAGGAGGAGGGGGGAGGGAGAGGGAGGAGGAGCAAGAAGGTAAGAGCGTGAACATTCGAGGAAGTCCTAGGCGAAAGCGCCGTTCCTGAAGGAAGTCGCGGGCGGGAGCCCACGACGGGCGGGCGATCCCCTGACGGGCGGGTCGGGCGGGTGGGACATTTAAGCGGGATGCTTGAGTATGACGAGAGCGCGATTCCTAACTAAATTGTGACGGCGTCATTGGCGCAGCGTGTTTCCTGAGCGTCCAAAGCACGATTGTTGAATGAGTTGCATGGAAGTCAGAGGCGAGAGCGCAACTCTTGAATAAAATGTGAGGGCTTCTCTGGCGGTAGCGGGGGTCTTGATTCAATTGCGAGGAAGTCGTTGATTCAATTGCAAGGAAGTCTCAAGCGGGAGCGCCCTTCCTGAGTAAATTGTGTTGAAGTCTCAATGGGAGCGGGGGTCCAGACTAAATGTGAGGAAATCAAAGGCGGGAGCACCGATCCTGAGTAAATTGTGAGGAAGTCTCGGGCGGGAGCGCCGCTCCCGCCGGGGTCCTGAGTAAATTTGGAGGAAGCCTCAAGAGGGAACCGTTGTTGTTGTAATCCGGGGGGCCAGAGGCACAGTGTGAGCACGAAGATTTGCCCTGCTAAAAAACAGGGTGCGAGCGTCGAGGGGCACACTTTGATGGAGAATAAACAGCATGCCCCGGTGATGGGGGGATCAACAATAGTTTTTCTTCTGACATGAGAGTTCAAGCAGAATCATCACCACGGGTCCGCACTTCAGCCACGCACTCAGGGACAATGAATGAACGCTCGGCCTCTCACTCTGTTTTTCTCAAGGTTTCGCACTCCTTGCCACCCCTCCAGAGAGTCCCCGATAGAGCGAGGAGGCCAGGCCAACCCCCCACTCTCCTTACCTTACTTGCTCTCCCGCCTTCCTCTCCATCGCCTTTTCTCTTGTCCCCCCTGCTCCTCCCTCACCCCTTCCATTGTTCCCTGGTCCTTCCTCTTCCACTTCCTGCCTCTCCCCTCAACGTCCTCCCTCTCTGATTGCTAGTCCTTCTTCCTCCCTCATGCTCCTCACCATCTTCCTCTTGGCCTTTTCACCTTCCGTCACTCTGCACTTTCTCCTCCGCCTCTTCCCTCTTCCTCCCCATTCTTCTACGTTGCCTCCTCCTGCTCCTCCTGTTCCCCGTCTGGCACCGCCGCAGATTTGGACAGGTTTCGAATTCTTTTGAATTCTTATATTTATCCAGGTTCCTGCTCCTCCCACCCCTCCAGGGAGGTCCCGCCAGAGCGAGCAGGGTATCGCGACACCATGTTGTTTATCAGTTTCCTGCCCCTCCCACCCCTTCAAGTCTTCCCGATGCCGCCTCGCCCTCCTGGGAGGCCGTGCCTGCTCTGGGAAGGGCCCGCAACTTGATGGGTAGCACGGTGTGGCGGAGCCTCCCAGGAGTAGCATCGCCATCTTCATCGCCCCCGTCGCCCAGCCATCGCCGTGACCCCCTCCACCCCGCACCTCCCCCTCTTCCTCTTCCTCCTGACTCGCCCTCTCCTTGCTTCTGTGCGATGCCCCTTCATCGGTGCTGCCCAGTGTAACCGCAAGTGCACCGCACTCGCGGGGGCCGCGTAGCTTGAGAACAGAAACGACGGCCGCTAGAAGAACGGGGCAATTTCGCAAGAGTCTTGTATGCCATTCGATAGCGTTGCTCTCATTGTCCCACGCTATCCATCTTCCTACACCTTCTGCGCCCCCCCCCCCCCTGTAAGTCCGCGCCCCCATTTTTTGTTTGAACAAAAACATGTGGGGAAATCCGTTTGCGTAATTATTGCAGAAAGTTCCCAATTGAAGTACAGCCGTCTGAAATCCGCAACCGCGTCAAAACACGATTCCTAGGATCTCATCGCCGCGAGACAACGTGATTGCTGTGCCTTGACAACCCTAATTCGTGCCAGAATTGTGCTTCTGGGACTTTAACGCCGCGAATCAGCGTGATTGTTGCGTCCTGACAGACCGATATGTATTGCCAGATTTTTTGGGATTTCAACCTTACGAATCTTTGCAATTGTGGCAAACCGTTTGAAACTGATGCGTGCGGCGCTTTGGCGAGAGCCACATTTTGAAACGGAGCCGCTCTTCACCCTTGAAGCTGGTGCACTCTTTCAATGCGAATGTGCGCGGCGCGTCGGCGAGAGCCACATTTGAAGATGAACCGCCTTCCATCCGTAAAGTTTCTGCACTAGTTCAGCACGAAATTGCGCGGCGCTAAGGCGAGCGCCCCATTTTGGAAGCTGCCCGCCATCGGCCCGTGAAGCTGTTACAAACCTTACTTGTGCATGTGCCCGGCGCTTAGGCGAGAACACCATTTCGAAAAGGACCCGCCCTTCATCTTTGAGTTTGCTGCGAATTTTCAATACGAATGAGCACGGCGCTGAGGCGAGAGCCACACTTTGAAGATTAGGCGCCCTCCATCGTTGAACCTGTTGCAAGCTTTCAGAATGCGCGCGGCGCTCAGGCGAAAACCACATTTTGAAAACCAGCCTCCTTCAGCCGTGAAGCTGTCGCAAATGTGAAGCTTGAGGACCACACTGAGTGAGGAAGTCTTTAGCGAGACGCCTGGCCCGCCTTTCCGATATGTCTGGGGATGCAACAGGGAGGAGCTGTTTATGAGGAAAAGGGAGGGATGATGAGGAGGAGGGGGAGGCGGAGGAGAAGGAGGAGGAGGAAACGGAAGGAGGAGAGGAGGTGGCGTCACTGCGCGGCGAGATGTGGATTAGCAATCGTGCCGCGATTTTTGTAGAACCGCAGGCAGGCCTGACTATTGCACATGACCGCACTTTGATGGACGCTTTGCAGCCCCACGGGAGGGGAGGGGAAGCGGGGGATGAGATGGAAGACGGGGAAGGGCAGGGGGACAAGGAAGGGTCCTGGCTTGGCTGGTGGCTGAACCTGCAACGAGGAGAGTGGGAGGAGGAGAAGGAGCAGGAGAGGGAGGAGGGAGGAAGAGGGGGAGAGGGAGCAGGAGAGGGAGCACGAGACTGCGTGGGAACGGGTGTTCAAGACTCAAGGCCTTTGGACGGCTTCCGGCGACCCCCCGACGGCAGAGGCCGTTCCAGGCTTGAACGGCTCAGGCGGTGACAAGAAAGCAGAGCCCCCACCGCCAGGTCTGTATGGCTCCCTTCTGCAGATGTTGCCCCTGATGCTTCTGCTCACCTTCTCTTGCTTCCACTGCTGCGGATCCTCCTCTCCCATCCGCCCCATCTCCTCTGCCGCTTCGTTCTCAACATTGGCGACCATCCCCTTCTCGCCCTGCCCCTCATCCTCTTCGTTTTCCTCCTCATGTTCATCCTCGCCTTCTTCGTCATAATCCTCCTGCTGCGGCCAGTATCTCTCCTCCTCGTTCAGCTGCGTGGAAGAATTGCGGTGGGCCATCCCGTGGGCCCCCAGAGGTCGTGAAACGAAAGCCGAAGAAGAAGAAGTGGAGGACACGGCTGGGAGGGGCCACTTCCCCTTGGGGTGGGAGGAGGAGGAGGAGGAGGAGGAGGAGGAGGAAGAGGAGGAGGAAGAGGAGGAGGAGGAGGATGGAGAAGGGGGGGAGGAGAATGGAGAGGAGGAAGGGTGGGGAGAACGATAGGAGCAGGAGAAGGTGGAGCCAGTCCCAATGGACCGTGCTACACCCAACGACGGCACGCCACCTCGCTCGGCACACCATGCACCGCCGATGCAGGCCTCACACGTCCACCCGACGAGGATGCTGCTCTCCCGCATGTCAGGGGGGGGGGGGGGCAGCCTCGGACTTGACCGACGCTGGGCGCCCCAACCAGAGGAGGACAATCCATTCCTCGAGGGTGTCCTCGAGCCTCGGGCAGCAGCCCCACGCGCACGCCGCGCAGCGTCTGAGCCACACCTTCCCGAGGAGCGGCTTCACGCCGAGGCTGCATTCCAAGTGCTGCCGCCGCGCCGCACGAGAGCCAACCGCCGCGTGCACAGCGGCCACTGGTCCATCAAGATGGCAGGCGCTGTCTCAGACTGCACACGAGCGCCTTCAGCGGCACCGCCAGCAGCACGGACCCCACGGACTTAGCGACGACAAGGATACCGCTCCGCTCCCCACGCTCCAGGATCAAGGCCTCGTTGACGACAACACGGATCGGAAGGAGCCTTGCGCCATCCAGCCCTCTATGTGCGCATCCTCGTCCGCCTCCATACGCTACTCCCTCACATCTGCGCCTGCCATCGGTGCCTGCACGAGCAACCCGTCCGCGATCTTCTCGGCGACCACGTCGACGCTCTCCTCCCCCCTTCACTGCGAGCGAAGCGTCGGCTATGGCACCGGCGACTCCGCACCTCGCTTTCCTGAGCAGCCTCACGCCCCCAGCACGGCTCGGAAGGAGTCTCGCGCCTCCCAGCTGGCCCCGCGTTCACGTTCAAGCTCTCGTCAATCACGCTCGAGTCCATGCGCTCGCCTGCACGGCGGCATCGTACCCCATGATGGGCTCCGCGACCTCCTAGCCCTTGACGCCTAGCGTCTCCAACATCTCGTTGCGGCCGCGCCCGGCACGAAGGGCGGTGCCGCCACGTGCCAGAAGCTGCTGTCGGTGGCCTTCGGACGGGGCTAGGTCGAGGATAAATCCGTTCCGGAGCGTTCCGGGACGCTCCCAGGGCGGTGCAGGACGCTCTGGGAAGGCCGCGGCGCCCGAGACATCCTCCAGAGCCGCCGGATCTCAGAGGTCCTCGATGTATCCTCGCCCGAATCCGTCCTCGTCCTGCTCGTCCTGGCCTCGTCTGACTGCACAGCCCTCGCGGGCGCCGCAGCCTCCGCTGCGCCTCGGCACCCCGAGCGCCCAGGCCCGGGCCTCTGGCCGCCGCCCGCGGCTCGGCCGCCATGGCCCTGCGGATGCGTCCTGCCGGGCCGCGCGCGACGGTCGCTCCCCGGCGCAGGCGCTCCGGCCATGGCGGCGCCCGACGGCCAGCAGCCTAGGCCGAGGGTCAGAGGGCAACAACATCTGTACATGCACGCGGTTTGTTTCCGCTGACTTGCGTTTGAACGCGGAGGTTCGTGCACGCAAGACCGCGGAGGGCGTACATGTACACATGTTGTTGCTCGCTCAGAGGGAGGGAAAGCCACCCCGACCCCTCTCGTCGGCGTTGACTGAACGGCCCTGGGCGTTGGCTGAACGGCCCGGCCCCGCTCGAGGCCTTCTGCGGGAGCGTCTGCGGAGCGGCTTCGCTCGTCGGGGTGCTCATGGTGAGGTTGGTTTTTCTGGTCTCTGCCGAGAGCAGACAGAACCGACGCCACGCTGTCCGCCGACCCCGCGTCCACGACAAGGGCGTCGAGACAGCCCGCGGCGTACACCAGCGCGGCCTGCAGGGCACGGGCCGCCGATCCGGGGCTCACGTAGTGGGGGTCAGCGTCAGACGGGGGTCAGCCACCCTCCTCTGGCTGCTCGGGTTTTGGGAGCCATGCGGGGCCGAGTCCCCCGTGTTGCCCTCCGCTGACCTGGGCTTGGGAGCTACGAAGCGGCTGGTTGGGCTTCGCGACGGGGCCTTGGCCGACCAGGGTTTGTGCTGACCCGGGCTGCAGTCGGCCCTGATTACTACAGGTCGACCCTGCCAAATCAAGGGGCCCTTTTGTCTTGTGTCTCGCCACCCATGCCTCCTACATTCCTAAGGCAATGTGGCCCTCTTGCGTGTCCTGTCCGATCGAGTCTGACTGTAGGCCCCTGTCGCGCAGGGGAGCGGCTTCTGCCGCCTGGCGGGCGCGCGCACGGCGCTCACGCCTCGCAGCCCGCGACGTGGAGGCGAGAGCAGCATTCAGGACAAAAATCGGGCCTGCATCCGTGGCATTGTTCGAATCTTGGAGTGGCAGCTGGCCAGTGCCGCCGATCTGGGGCGCTCGTGCTGTTGGAGGGACTTGCCTGAAGTGCTGATCACGACGCTCCTAACCACGACGACCACAACGCTCACGATGGCCCTCTGGGGCCGTCTTGTGGACAGGGGGAGCTGGCGGGGAGGAGGCTCTCCCCCGTCTGGTGGTCGCCGGGGCGGGGGACGGGGGGGGGCTCTCTCCCCCAAGTTCCGGAGGGGTCCCTGGGATCCTCCCCCAAATATCTGGGATGGGCAAATAACAACATGGATCTCCCAAGAGGGGAGGGGAGTTGAATCCCCTCCCCCCTTCCCCGGCAGAGCCACCCTGGCACTGGCCCCCCCCCAAACAGAGCTGAGCCAAAGCTCAGGCTCTTTCAAACTCACACGTCGGATCGGCGGATTTTGAGACGAATGCGCGCGGCGCCGCTATGGCAAATACCACTTGTCACTCAGATCGAGGGCCGAAGCTGCCACTTCCTGCCCGAAGGTTCACATGTCCAACAATCGGAAAGAGCGCGTTCTGTGGTCGCTTGGAGGGGGGGGGTTGGAACCGGACCCCCCCCCGCCTTCCCGTGACGGAGTGGGGGGCGGGGGTTCGAACCCCCCTTTCCCCTCCCTCTCCTCTCTCCTCGGGCCAGCGCCTGCGTCGGCGGCGGCTGGCGGCGGCCGCGGGGACGACGATTTCCTTTTCTGGGCCAGCGCCGGCGCCTGCGGCGGAGGGCGGCGGCGGCGGGGAGCGTCGACGAGGACGACGGTGGTGGTGGTGGTGGTGGTGGTGGTGGGTTGTGGTGGTGGTGGTGTGGTGGTTTGTTGTGGTGGTGGTTGTTATGGTGGTTTGTTGTGGTGGTGGTGGTGGTTGTGGTGGTGGGTGGTGGTGGTGGTAGTGGTGGTGGTGGTGGTGGTGGTGGTGGTAGTGGTGGTGGTGGTTTCGTGGTGGTGTGGTGGTGGTTTGATGTGGTGGTGGCGGTGGATTGTGGTGGTGGTGGGGTGGTGATGGTGGTTTAGTAGTGGTGTGGTGGTGGTTGTGTGGTGGGTTGGTGGGGGGGGGTTGTGGTGGTGGCGGTGGATTGTGGAGGTGGTGGTGGTGGTGGCGGTGGCGGTGGTGGTGTGGTGGTTTGTGGTGGTGGTGGTGGGTTGTGCTGCTGGTAGTGGTTGTGGTTGTGGTTGTGGTGGTGGTGGTGGTGGTGTGGTAAATTGTGGTGGTGGTGGTGGTGGTGGTGGTAGTGGTGGTGGGTTTTTGTGGCGGTGGTGGTGATGGTGAGTTGTGTTGGTGGTGGTTGTGGTGGTGGTGGTGGCTGTGGTGGTGGTGGTGGTTGTGTGGTGGGTTGGTGGTGGTGGTGGGTTGAGGTGGTAATGGTGGTGGTGGTACTGGTGGTGGTGGTAGTGGTGGTAATCGTCGCTGCGCCCCCACCGTCGCCGGCGCCAGCGCCAGCGCTGCTGGCCGCCGCCAACTGGGCGCCAGTGGGGGGGGAGGGGGGATTCGAAACCCTCCCGTCCCCCCCTGCCCCTTTGGGCTGCCTCTGGTCATCATCGCTGCGTCCCCGCCGTCGGCGCTGCTGGCGGCCGCCAGCGCCGGCGCCGGCGCCAGCGCCGATGGGGGGGGAGTTCGGGAGGGAGGGGGGTTGGGTGAGAGGGGGGTCCCCCTGGTTTTGGTCGACGGCGCCGAATGTTGGGGGGGCCTCACCCCCCGGTTCGAAACGCGCCGCCGAATGTGTTCAAGGCGAGCGCCCGTGAAACGCGCTCTCTCAACAATCGCAGAGTGAAGTTTAGGGGTAGTACGTGGCAAGCGAAACGCCCTGTCGGGCGGCCCAGTCTACGGACACGTCCCGTGGTGCGACAGGGCTGGTAAGGATGAGGGGTGGAGGAAGAGGGGACGTGGATCATGTATTGGCATTGCAATGCCTTGGCTGTATCCTTGGCCTTGGCGTTAACCCCGTCATGAATTTGCCTTCGGGAGCTTCCGCCGGGGCTTGCGTGCCAGCCCGCTGCGAGGGTTCGCCTCTGCACTCGCCGAGGACACTTCTGTCAGCGCCATTGTGGCATTCATTGTTTGTTTCGGCTGCGCACGTATTGGCAGCAATCGTTGTCAGTCATGGACGGGGGCCTGGGGCGGTTCCTGCTCTGGCATCCGCCGATTTTTCTGATGCGTGTCGTTCCTTCGGCTTCTTATTCGGTCAGTGCATATTCTAGTATGTCAATTCGGGAAATGGCCCTCCGTCGCGCGTTTTGTGCTCGACACCACGCTGCCCAGAGTCTTCTAAGGGTCTTGCGGCTTCGGTCGATTGTCTTGTCACGGATCATCAATGTTTCGAGCTCGCTTCTCGTAGTGATAATGATTGAGTGTGTGTGTGTGTATGTGTGCGTGTGGTCTTTGCTCCTCTCCTCCTTCCTCCTGCCCCTTCCCCATCTGGTTTTTCACAGTCATACCGTCATTTCCTTTTCCCCCATGCCACAGTTCACCGCGTGAGCTTACCTGTGACCTGTGACAGCTCGGCTCGTGTAGCGTTCCTGGTCGACTGGCGATCGTCTGTTTCGTGCGACTGCGCTAGTCACGCCGTGGTAAAGGTTCTGTGGTCGGGGGCTCCTCGCCTCCTCACACAGAATAGTCCTCAACGCGTGGGAACGGAGGGTAACAACCAAAACAAGGAGGGGAGATGCGGGTGGAACACAGGGGCAGGGCGCAGGCGCTGCCTCTCGCCATTGCTTCACCTTTTCCCATAAAGCCGCCCCGCGCGGAGGAGCCGGCTGGAGGACCTGTCGGTCGGCCAGACGCTGGCGGGCCGAGTATTCTTCATTAGCGACGAGGCCGTGTGGATCGACATCGGCGCGTCCTGGCGCCACGCCAGGTGCTGCGGGCGCGTCCTCGCGCCGAGGGAGGAGGCGCTGCGCAGCCTCCAGGCCAAGCAGAACGTGACCGCGACGGTGGAGAAGGTCCGGGGCCTCAGGGCCGGGAGCAGCAGCGCACACGACACGACCCCAAAGCATCGCACCCACGCCTGTCGGGTCAAGCTGCTGGCGCACGCGCATGCGTACGCTACGCGCGAGTGCTACCGAACCGCGTGCCGAAGATTTGGGTTAGGACAGCATTGGCGCCCCGATTGTGGATTCGCTTGTTCAAATTCGGCCGCGGGCCCCCTCTGATCGATCCACGGCCTGATGACTGTAGGGGTGAACTCGTCTGCAAGCTTCGGCCCCGCTTGGTCTTGTGGGTGGTACTCGGCGTGGCTCTGCGCGGTGCCACTGTTGCTGCTCGGGATTCCCGCCCGCTCGGTGCCCGCAGGATCTGATGCTGACCCTCGGGCGCAAGTCGGGAAGAGTCGGAGCAGCGCAGCAGCGAGGGTGGCAGGCATGCGCTCCGTGCTGCTCGATGAGCGCGGGGGGGGCGGGTTCGCACGGGTGGACAGGCGCGGGCTGTCCTCGGCGGGGCGTGGGGGCGTCTGGATCGCTGCGGCGGGGGGGGGGGCGGGGAGCGCCGGGGGGGCCAGAGCTCAAGGGAGGCAAGACCACCCCGACCCCCAGAATTAGCGTTTCGTACACGGCCTTGGGCGTTTACTAAATGACGGCCTCGTGCGTCGGGGTGATCATGATGAGGGCGATTTTCCTGTTCTCTAAGGGCGTTCTGTCGGGCGGGGTGGAAACATGTGGGTGCGTATTGTGCGCTGCCCCCCATCCTAAACGCACCCTCCCCCTCCCTCGACCTTGTGCAGCACCTCTTGGAAAGGTGGAGGATGGCAGATTTTGGGTGTCCGTTGCCGGGCTGCCCAAAGTGCCGCTGGTCAAGGACATGGAGGTGGGCCAGTCGTTGCAGGGTCGGGTGGCTCACAAGTCGCGGAGAGGGGTCATGATTGACGTCGGCTCTGACAGAAACGCGTATGTCTGGGCGCCGAAGAAGATGGCGTTCGAAATGCTCCAGAACAACGAGATCGTGAGCACAACCGTGGAGAAGGCACCCTGGGGTGGTGCTAAAGATTTGGACGGGCCTCCGTCGTACCCAAGGGAGAAGGAGGCGGAGGAGGATGGGAGGAGGATGGGAGGAGGAGGAAGAGGACGCGGAGGAGGAGGAGGAGGAGGAGGAGGAGGAGGAGGAGAATGAGGAGGAGGAGGAGGAGGAGGAGGAGGAGGAGGAAGTCGAGGGAGGGAAGAGGAGGAGGAGCAGGAGGGACGAGGAGGAGGGAGCGAGTGAGGGAGGAGGAGGGGGAGGAGGAGGGGGTAATGGAAGGAGGGGGCGAGAGGAGGAGCGGAGGAAAGAGGGGACGGAGGAGGAAGAGGAGGAGGCAAGCGGGGAGCGGTTTGCGCGGCAGCGTTGCTGTGCGCGCCTTTCGCGGGTCTCGCGGCTTTGTTGCGAATGCGGGGTGAGGAGCAGGGGTGGATGGGGAGGATCGCTTCTCGCGAGGCCGTCTGCCTGACAGTTCTTATGTTTCTGTCCGTAGCCATTTTGGCTCAAGCCTTTTTGGCTCAAGCGGTTGCATGCCTGGCGCTCGGTCGGCCGTCTTCGGAATGGACGCCTCGCGCCTCGCTAGAGGGGCTCTCTCGGTCGCGGATGGCGTTTCTTTGGTGGCTGCTGCTGTCCGTGCCGCGGTGCTTGCCCAAGCGCCGCGGCGCACGGTCGCTGCCGTGACGCGGTCGGCGGTGTCGGCGGTGATTTTCGCTGCCTCGGCGCCGCCCGACGCGTCGCCTGGCCGCGACGTCGCCGCGCAGGAGGACAAGAAGGAACCGACGCCTCGAAGGTGGAGCGCCGACGGCGTCGGCGCCGCCGTCTGGCGGAGGCGCGCGCTGCGGGGCGCGCTGCTCCGCCTGCTGCTGAAGGAGGCGCTGGTGCTGCTGTCGCTGGGGCGGCGGACGCGGGCCCTCGGCCCGCGGCCGCGGCGGAGGTTGTTGCGGTCGAGACGGACGTGGACGACGACGAGTGGGCCGACGGCGTCGTGCGGCAGGCCGCGGTGCGGCCGAGCCCCGACGTCGTGCCCATGGAGATGGAAGCTGCTGGAGCTGGTCCTGGCGCTGCGGCGGCGGGGGCAGCGGAGGCAGTCGTCATCGCCGCCGAGGCGCACCCTGGGCGTCCCCGAGTCCACGCCCGACGAGGAGCTGCTGGCTGCGTTCCGGAGTCGATGTTCGCCTTCGGCCTGCCCTTAGTCTCCTCGTACTCGGCCGGGGGTGGGGCGGCGCCCCCGTTGTATATAGCCGCTTGACTGTGCCGTGTCGTGTTGTTCGTCATGGAGCACAGTAGCAGTCTTCTCCTGAGGCCCCTTGTGTCTCATCCTAGCAGGCGGGCGTCTGATCCTCGCTTTTGAGGCCTTCGATGGCGCGTTGAAGTCAAAAACAGTTCTTATGTTTCTGCTCTGCTGTACCTCGGGCTACATCGGCTTAGGATGCGTTGCAAGCCTGTCGCGATACTGTTACCCTTGAGGGGGGAGGGGAGGAGGAGGTGGCACCAGTCATGCCGATGCCTGGGCCAAGGAAGGTGCGCGCCGCTTTCGTGTGCTAGCCTTTGGTGGGAACAGGCATGATGAGCAGGAGTCTCACCTCGTTCAGCGAGTGGGACATTTCGTTGCAACCAGGGGGTGGGGATCGATAGCCAGGACACGGCCTTCGACAGGGCCGCGTGGACTTGCCAAACCCGGCCCCGCGCCCCATGCTCGACTTCTACCCCCCCGGCGCGTTTTGCGCCGGCTCGCGGAGCCGAGGGGGGCGAGATGTGCGGGCGGAGTTCGGCCGCGGTCGATGGCCGCAAACTCGGGAGATTGCTGGTTGGCGCAAGTGCGCACGCGCTCGCAGAGTTCGAGCTGGCGGAGACCGACCGCCCCGAGTCCCGACCGTATGCGTCTCACTTGTGGGGGGCGCTGCTCAGCGCAGCTAAAAAACTTCAGTTCGGAGCAGGCGCCCTGCAGCGCGCAGGGCCGATGTCCCTACGAGGCTTGCGCAGAGGCTCATTCCAGATGGGATGGGCGTCCTTATCCGCGCCCCCCCCCCTTCTCCCGAACGCTGTGCGCCTCTTTGCTTGTAACCCCCGGGTGCCCCCCGCCCTCCTTTCCTGTGGCGGGCCCTCGGGGCAAAATCCGCACCCGAGGGCATTCTGCTGGGGGGTTCATAGGCGGGGATGGGGTTGTTTTGCCCTTCGCAGTCGGCGCGCGGGCGGCATTTCCGCTGGATTCCGCGGGGCCCCTGGTTCATCGCGGCCACCCCCGCCCCTCTCTTGCGTTCCCTTCCCCCCGAAGATCCAGGTCGAAGATTCGCCCCGCGAGGTTTTCTTGGCTCGCGAGGCGCAGGCTGCAACAAGAGGGGATCCGCGCGCGCTGTCTTTTATGCGTCTGTTGTCGTCGTCAGCTTATAGGGTTCAGCCTCGGGGTCGGCGCGGCGGGACAACCTGTCGCCGCGGTCGCCGCGGCTGGATTCAAGCGGAACGTCGCAGCCTCCGACGGCGAGCCAAGGCCATGACTCGAGGGCGTTAGGCTTGACCTGAAGGCTGAAACAACTTCAATCTCAAGTCCAGGTTTCGAAAGAGGGTGACGACTGGTGTTGCGCGTAGAAGGAATTCACGCTGTGGAAGAAGCCCCAGGAACCTGGAACTCCCAGTCTTTATGGGGCGCCCGCGAGGCGGCCACGGCAAGCAGGCACAAGCAAGGCCAGCACGAGGCGCCCACGAGGCGCCCACCATGCGATCGCCCAGAGTTCCCAGCCGACACGAGGCGGCCACAGGCGACCGCCTGTCGAAAACTAGAAAACCTGCAGGCCAAACGCGACGCCCATCAGGCAACCACGGGCGCCCGACAGGCGAAAACTTGAAATCCCCAGCCACTTCCTTACCACAGAAGTCAGGGACCCTTAGTGCGAGTACTGTTCGAGGAATGCGCGTCGAAGAACCTGTGACGTGCGTTTTTGGTGCACACCATAATTCTTTGTACTGGTTTACGAAAAGGGGCAAGGTTTGGGGCCAAGTTGCATGGGATGTCGCAGAGGGAGCAGCACGGTTGGTAGGAGGAATGCAGGGGAGGGAGGTGGGGGCACGAACGAGGGAGGGGAAAAGCGAGGGGGACAACCGTTTCGCCAAGACCGTTTCGTTTCGCCTGGGCCGTTTCGCCGGTGGCCGCTTCGCCGACGTTTTTCTCCGCCGAGGACCGTCTGGCCGAAAACCGCTTAGCCGACGGATCGATTCGCCGACGGATCAATTCTCGGACGGACCGCTCGCGCGCGTGACAACCAGCCCGCTTTAGTGTCCCGCCCGCGCGCCCGTCAAGGGCGGCCTGGCCGTATGTCAACCCTTCCGCCAGCTCACCAGTTCGCCGTCGAACCGGTCCACGGCGAACCGGTCCGTTGACGAAGCGGTCCGCCGGCGAACCGATTTGGGCGAATTGGTCCGCCGTCGAACGGGTATCGTGCCGAGGCGGGAGGGGGAGGGAAGAGTAGGAACAGGACGAGGAGATGTTTTTCCCAACCGTCCTTTCGTGTTGGGCCCTCGTTTTGAAAAGACAGCGGGCCGCGTTTTTTTGTTTCTCCTCCTCGCCCCTCCTCCCTGCCTGCCTCCGCATTCCGCCTGTCAACCATCTCAGCGCACCCACTGCAGCGCTTCGTGGCCCCATGGGGAGCCCCACCGAAGGCCCCAGTGATGCGCCCCCGCCACCAATTTCGGCACACCCCTGGCACGCTTCGTTGCCCCATAGGGGAGCCGCACCGAAGGACCCAGTGGTTGTGACCACATGCGCCCCCGCCACCCATTTCGGCACACCCTTCACACGTTTCGTGGGCCCATAGGGAAAGTCCATTCAAGACCCCAGAGGCTGTGATCACATTCGTCCCGCGCCACCCATTTCGACACCCCTCGCACGCGTCGTGGCCCCATATGGAGCCCCACCGACGACCTCAGTGGTTGTGACCACACCACCCATCACACGTTTCGTGGTCCCATAAGAAGCGCCACCGAAAGCCCCATTGGCTGTGACCACATGCGTCCCCACCACCCATTTCGGCACACCCCTCACACGCCTCGTGGCCTCATATGAAGCGCCACCGAAAGTTCCAGTGCCTGTGACCACACGCGTCCCCACCACCCGTTTCGGCACACCCCTCACACGTTTCGTGGCCCCATAAAGGGCCCCACCGCAGTCCCCAGTGGCTGTGACCACAGGCGCCTGCGCCACCCATGTCCTCACACCCTTCACGCACTTCGTGGCCCAAGCGCCACCGAAAACCCCAGTTGCTGTGACCACATGCGCCCGCGTCACCAGTTTCGGCTCATCCTTCACATGCTTCGTGGCCCCACAAGGAGCGCCACCGGAAACCCCAGTGGCTGCGACTGTGACCACATGCGCCCCCGTCTCCAATTTCGGCTCACCCTTCACACTTTTCGTGGCCCCATAGGGAGCGCCACCGGAGGACCCAGTGGCTGTGACAACATGCGTCCGCGCCACCCATTTCAGCACACCCCTCATACGTTTCGTGGCCCCATACGGAGGTACACCGGAGCCCCCACTGATTGTGACCATACGCGTCCCCGCCAACCATTTCGGCATGCCCCTCACACGCTTCGTGGCCCCAGTCGGACTCTGTCGGAGCCCCACCGAAAGCCCAAGTGGCCGTGGCCACATGCGTCCCCACCACCCGTTTCGGCACACCCCTCACACGTTTCGTGTCCCATAGGGAGCTCCGCCGAAGGCCCCAGTAGTTGTAACCACATGCGTTGGCGCCGCCCATGTCGGCACACCCCTCACACGTTTCGTGCCCCCATGGAGAAGCTCCACCGAAAACCCCAGTGGCGGTGACCACATGCGTCCTTGCCACCCATGTCGCTCACCCCCCACACGTTTCGTGGCCCCACAGGAACCCCACCGAAAGCCCCAGTGGATGTGACCACATGCGTCCCTGCCACTCAGTGCTGCTCACCCCTCACACGTTTCGTGGCCCCACAGCGAACCCCACCGAAAAACCCAGTGGCTGTGACCACATGCGTCCCCGCCACCCATGTCGGCACACCTCTCACACATGTTGTGGCCCAATAGGAGAGCCCTACCGAAGGCCCCTGTGGTTGTGATCACATGCGTTGGCGCCACCCATGTCAGCACACCCCTCATACGTTTCGTGGCCCCATACGAAGCGCAACCGAAACCCCCAGTGGTTGTGACCACATGCGTCCCCGCCATCCACTCCTGCTCACCCCTCATACGTTTCGTGGCCCCACTGGGAATGCAGCCGAAAGCCCCATTGGCTGTGACCACATGCGTCCCCGCCACCCATTCCGGCACACTCCTCACACGGTTCGTGCCCCCATGGGGAACCCCACCGGAGGCCCTAGTGGCTGTGACCGCATGCGTCCCGCCATTCATGCCAGCACACACCCCAAACGTTTTGTGGACCCATAGGGAGCTCCACCGAAGACCCCAGTGGCTGTGACCACACGCGTCCCCGCCACTAGTCCCACCTGCCCTCTGGGCATAGGTGGTCTAACGATATGTTCATTTCCTCTTTCAAAACCCCTCCCCCTCACCCCCCCTCACCTCCCAGGGGTCTAGACGGGGGGGGTCGCGATACATCAAAGGGCCCTTTTTCGCTCAAGATGGCTCCACGAGGGCATCCGATGCTCCAAGATGACCTGCAAGAGGGCTCTAGATAGCGCAAGATCGCTCAAATGACCTCCACCATGCCTCCAAGTCTCCGCAAGAGGGCCGCAAGACTATTCCAGGTGCCCTCAAAAGAACCTTCTCGCCTCTTCGTTGCCAATGAGTTTTTGAGGCATCAAGATGGCCCAATAGAGCTCCAAGAGTGGCTTAAGGTGCCCCCGAGACTGCCCCAAGACCGACCAAGAGCGCCCCAAGAGGGGGCCAAGAGCGCCCCAAAATGTCATTTGGATGGCCCAGAGTGGAACCAAACGTTAGTACCCCCCCTTTTCACCGACACCCTCCACGACAGCCCCAAGAGGCCCTCCAGGGCTCCCAAGAGGCCCCCAAGAGAGCCCCAAGAGAGCTCCAAGAGGGCTCCCCGAGGGTCCCAAAGAGCGCCCCGAGACCCCCCAAAAGAGCACCAAGAGAACTCCAAGACCCCTCAAAAGAGCCCTAAGAGGGCACCGAGCCCTCCTCGTCCTCGTCCTCGTCTTCATCATCCGCGTTATCGTCCTCGTCGTCCTCGTGCCCCTCATCCCCATCGTCTTCCTCCTCGTCCTAATCCATATCCACATAAGATAGCTCCACGGGTCCTCGTCGCCGTTGTCCTCGTCCTCCTTGTCCTCGCCCTCGTCCTTGCCCTCATCGTCTTCCTGTTCCTATCTTCTCTTCCTGATCGTCGTGGTCGTCGTTGTCGTCGTCGTCTTCCTCCTCCCCCCGTCGCCCCCACGCGGTCCCCAGAGATAACCCAAAGAGGCTTTCCAAGGCCTCCCCGTTGCTCCCAGAGATCTCTCCGTTCACCCTGGTTGCTCGCTTTGTTTCACTAGACGCGGCTCTTCGTCCCCTTTTCCCGTCAGCTCTCAAGGTCATGGTCTCTGAATGGGCTGGTGGGGATATTTTTTGGTCAACAGGCTCGCGAGGCGGGTCGAAAGCCGTCCGAACACTAGTCGGGCCGCGACTAGGCAGCAGGAAAAGAAAGGCAAGCGAAGCGAGCGAGGCTGGTGGGGATACTTTTTTTTGGTTGGCGGCTCCTTGGCGAAGGTCAAGAAGCGGGGCAACGTTCGGGGCGCAGAACGAAGATAATTGGCCGCAGTGGCGTATGCACATGCAAGGGACAAGATGACCCACATTAGACGCCAAAGACCGGCGCAGACATCCCGGCGGGTGGGGACGCCAAAGCGCGGCGACCGGCGGCGGGACGGCGGGGAGAAGTCGCCCTTTCGGCGCCAAACTCCAGCCAATCACAAGCGAAGACGCGTACAGCGCGACCAGGTGATCGAGCCGAGCATCCCGACGGGTGGGGACGAGCGCGGCGACCGGCTCTGGAACGGCACTGGAACGGCGGGGAGAAGTCGCCCTGGCGGCGCCAGTCTCCGGCCGAACAACACTCGAAGGCGAGGCCAGGAGGCGGGGGGGGAGGGGAAAATGCAAGTGCGGACGCCAGCCAGGGCACACGGCAGCACCACGAGAAAAAGAAGGAGTGGCAAAAAGAGGAGGGCCTGACTCATCATGGCTCACTGACGCAGAAGCTGGTGGGGATAAGCGAAGCGTGAAGAATTTGGGCACACCCCTCACACGCTTTGTGGCCCCGTAGGCAGCTCCACCGAAGAGGGTACGCACCATCGCGGTATTCGCAATCGCACATGGTTGTCTCTTTCGCCAAAGAGGTGCGAATTTCAGGTATAGCCGAGGATGTGTATCCATGATTATATGTGTGCTTCGTCAAGTTCTGTCTTATCTAAAGGTGGATGGCGACACCGTCTTTGTGTCTGTCGACGGGCTGCCGGTGATCAGGTCAGTGGAGGACTTGAGAGTTGGCGAGACTTTGGACGGCGTTGTTGCTTTCAAGAGCGTAGAGAACGGCGTCTACGTCGATATCGGTTATCGGGGGAGAAATGCATGTTCACCTCACCGACCACCCTTCGTATGATAAGGAGTTGTGCACGGGGGGGCGGGGGCGCAGCTGTCGGTTTGCGATTTGTGTCTGATCGGATTCATTGTTTGTCCGTCCCTCGGCCACGCTATCAACAGAGCTCACTACCGAACCGACGATCTCACTATTTATAGATCAACCTCACTGTAACGTCCTTGCTTACATGTATGTATGCATGTATGTGTATACGCACGTCTGTGTATGTATGTATGTGGATATATATATATATATATATATGTATATATATGTATATATCCGTAAGGGCTTCGCCCCCTGCCGCCGGCCCCCTCTCTCGGAGAATGGGCCATGGAAGAGCTAAGTCATGAGGCCTTGGCGCTGTCGTGAAGCAGTATCGAAACTTCATGCGAAGCCGAGTCGCAATCAGCAAAACCAACTGATCACAAGAGGGGTTACCACACCTGGCGATTGGTAAGACGTGTATGGTTTAAGGGCTTGGTTACCACACCTTGCGATTAAAGGGCCGAGGGAGTTCTCGCAGTTTGGGTTACCACGCCTTGCGATGGATGTGCGTGATGGGTTCGAATTTCAGAAATGTGGCAAATCCCCTGTGTTTTTGGACCCTGACCCCGCGGATCTGCGTGAGGGGTGGCACCGAATTTCAGAAATGTGGCAAATCCCATGTGTTTTTGGACCCTGACCCCGCGGATCTGCGTGAGGGGTGGCACCGAATTTCAGAAATGTGGCAAATCCCATGTGTTTTTGGACCCTGACCCCGCGGATCTGCGTGAGGGGTGGCACCGAATTTCAGAAATGTGGCAAATCCCCTGTGTTTTTGGACCCTGACCCCGCGGATCTGCGTGAGGGGTGGCACCGAATTTCAGAAATGTGGCAAATCCCGTGTGTTTTTGGACCCTGACCCCGCGGATCTGCGTGAGGGGTGGCACCGAATTTCAGAAATGTGGCAAATCCCCTGTGTTTTTGGACCCTGACCCCGCGGATCTGCGTGAGGGGTGGCACCGAATTTCAGAAATGTGGCAAATCCCCTGTGTTTTTGGACCCCGACCCCGCGGATCTGCGTGAGGGGTGGCACCGAATTTCAGAAATGTGGCAAATCTCATGTGTTTTTGGACCCTGACCCCGCGGATCTGCGTGAGGGGTGGCACCGAATTTCAGAAATGTGGCAAATCCCCTGTGTTTTTTGACCCTGACCCCGCGGATCTGCACGAGGGGTGGCATTGATTTTCAGACATGTGGCAAATCCCTTGTGTTTTTGGACCCTGACCCCGCGGATCTGCGTGAGGGGTGTCGATTTCGAGCCCCCCCAGCAATTCAGACAACGCGCCTAGGTGAGGCTAAAAATCCTGTTTGGGCCTCCCCCCCCCTCGCGCGGTCAATCAACTAGTTACAGTAACCAGCAAGAAGTCAACTAGTTACAGTAACCAGCAAGAAGCAGAACTGTAACACTGGAAACTACAACCTACGACTGGTACAGGAAACTGCGAATCACGCGCCTACAGCCTGGTGGCCCCACAAGGGGGCCGGCGGATATATATATATATATATATATATATATATATATATTATATATACAGAGGGTGTGTTTGTAGATGTGCCGTTTTTTCGGTTCTGGATGCCATTGTCCACTTGCATTGTCTGGGTGAGCTCTTTATCCCCATAGCACTCATACGAGTTGGATGTCGCTCTCCATTTCGACTCCTCTCGCTTCACGGGATGCACGTCTGGAGCACTTAAGGCTGGCTGTTGAGTTGCTTGCTTTTCCCGCGTGTTGTCAGGGCCTGCGTTGGGGTCTCCCGGGGTCTCCCTGGACCCCAACACCACGCGAACCCTCCGTTTTCGCATGGTGTCGGGGCCCCCCGCGTGGTGCCAGGGTCTCCTGGAGCCCTCCGCGCGGTGTCGGGGTTTCCCGCGTGGTGTCGGGATCTTGGGGCCTCGATGCAACCCGAACCCTCCGTATTCGTGTGGTGTCGGGGGCTCCCGCGTGGTGTTGGGGTCTCCCGCGTGGTGCCGGGGCCTCCCGGGCCCCGACACCACGCGAACCTCTGAAGCTCTTGGAGCTCCTGAAGGTTCGAAGCACCTGAAGCTCCTGAATCTCCTAAAGCTTCTGAAGCTCCTGAAGCTCCTGAAGGTTCCTGAAGTTCCTGAAGCTCTTGACATTCCTTGAGTTCCAGAGCGTCAGGAGCGTCAGAAGTGGCGCGAAGCTCCTGGGGTCGGGAGCGTCAGGAACGTCAGGAGCGTCAGAAGCGTCGCGGAGCTCCTGGTGCCCAGAGCGTCAGGAGCGTCAGGAGTGTCGGGAGCGTCGGAAGCGTAAAAAGCGTCGGAGGGTGGCGGCACCGCCTGCCCTACCCATCGATTTTCGCCTATTGGGGCCCTTTTGGGGGTGCTCTTGGGGCCCTCTTAGGGCGTCTTGGAGGCTCCCTGGACCGTCTTAAGGCCGTCTTGGGCGTCTTGGAGCGATCTTGGGGTGACGTGGGGTCTCTTTGGTCTTTTGCCGTCGTGGGGGCCTCTTGGGACCCTTCTGGCCCGTGTTGGGGTGCTCCTGGCGTCCAGAGGGCCCGCGTGACAGTTCCCAGGAGCTCCCAAGAACGCCCGAGAGCGCCTGGGAACGCCTGGGAATTACCTCGCAGTTGGCGCTTACCTCGCAGTTGGCGCGGCGTCGGGGGAAAAGGTCGCGGCGCGCCGCAAAAAGGTGTCGACGCAACCCAGTTCCCAAGAGCGCCCGAGAGCGCCCGGGAACGCCTGGGAAACCGGAAGCCCGGACCCTTAAGAGCCTATACAGCCACTGTAGCTCGCAGGACTGCATGAGCCTCGGGGCACACCCCTGCGCGCCGAAGGCGCGGTGGCGGGTTCGCGGGCCGAGCCGCCCTGGTAAAACAGCAGCCTGGACAGAGGAGCAAACCAAACATGAGGGAGTTTTTGTGGAACTCACGCCATCCTGACCCCTGGCGCGTGTGAAAGTCAGGCCCCACCGCGCCCGCAGGGACCATTTCCGGGGAGCGCGCCGGGCTTGCCCCAGACCAGGGCTCTCGCTCGAACTCTCGCAAAGTCGACCCCTGGCGCGTGAGAAAAACAGGCCCCGACGCGCCCCCACAGGGCCAATTTTTTTGCGCCGGGCGTGTCCCAGTCCGGCCCTCGCTCGAGACATCCTCGCAGAGTCGACCACCCAGCGCGTGAGAAAGACAGGCCCCTCCGCGCCCCCAAGAACCATTTCCGGGGAGCGCGCCAGGCGCGCAGGGCGTGTCCCAGTCTAAAACTCTCGCTCGAGACATCCTCGGTCGATTCCCCCGGCGCGCGAGAAAGTGAGGCACCGCCCGAGAAAGTGAGGCACCGCCGCGTTCCCAGGGGCCACTTCTGGGGGAGACCCCCCGTTTCGTGAGAAAGTCAGGCCCCGCCGCGCCCCCACAGGGACTATATATTTTTCGGGGGAGCGCGCCAGGCGCGCCGGGCGTGTCCCAGTCCGGGGGCTCTCGCTCGCTCGACATCCTCGCAAAGTCGACCTCCCGACACGTGCACGCGCCGGGAGGAGGAGGAGGAGGAGGAGGAGGAGGAGGAGGAGGAGGAGGAGGAGGAGGAAGAAGACGAGGCCTCGGGGTTTCCTCGCGGCTCTCTTGGGCCCTCTTGTGGCCATGCATCCCCCCATGCCTCCCCATCAAAGGCGGGCGTCTTGTCTTGCTTCGTCTTTGGAGTCAGCTGCGATGTTTGGCGTTTCCCCCGTCTGAATCGCCCTTCAACGTGATCGGATTTGAGCGACGTTCAGCCACGAAATAGCCATAGCATTACATCAATTTTAGCCACGAATAGCCACGGT
This sequence comes from Prorocentrum cordatum, assembly GCA_963575745.1. NCBI lineage: Eukaryota > Dinophyceae > Prorocentrales > Prorocentraceae > Prorocentrum > Prorocentrum cordatum. Next base: position 924,033 of record CAUYUJ010019726.1, read on the forward strand.
TAGACACGGACTTCTTAGACACGGCATTTCTTAAGACATGTCTACATCTTTAGACACGTTTAGCCACTCGTGAGCCACGCCGAAGCGAGAACCACCGGCGGCTATTCCCGGCTAAAACTTGTAATATCAATCATTTTTGCACCGCGCTGAGGCGAGAGCAACGTCCCAGCTAAACGCGGCTGAAAAAAATAGCCGCGCCTTCCAAGGTGAGACCCCGCCGCGACCCGGGATGCCATTCCAGGGAGCGCGCCGGGCGTTCTCCACAGTCCGGCGTTCTCGCTCGAGACATCCTCGCAATTTCGACCCCCAGGCGCGTGAGAAAGTCAGGCCCTGCCGCAGCCATTTCCGGGTAGCGCGCCGGGTGTGTCACGGGGGGGTTCTCGCTCGAGACGTCCTCGCAAGTCGTTGCCCGGCGCGTCCGAGAAAACCTGGCGCGCCAGGCGCGCCGGGCGTGTCCCAGTCTTGGGCTCTTGCTCGAGACATCCTCGCAAGGTCGCTGCTGTATCGTTCACCGGCGGAGGCCCCCAGTAGTTGGAGGAGGGAGAAGATGAGTAGGAGGAGGAGGAGGAGGAGGAGGAGGAAGAGGAGGGGGGGAGGAGGAGGAGGCAAAAGCAGGAGGCAGGAGCAAGAGGCGGGATGGGGAGGAGGAGGCGAAGAAGGCCAGGGGCAGGGGCATAGGGAGGAGACGGAGGAGGAGGACTCGCGACCGGAAAGCGGGACCGCGAGGAGGAGGGGTATTGGGCAATCTTCCTGCCAGGCTTCACCGAAGTGCACTAGCCCTGCACGACGCACAGTGGTGCCCAGGCGCGCTCGCGCCTCGACCGGATCTACGTGAACATGGAGGCCGCGGATTTGTTGGACCGGCAGGTCGCGATCGGCGTGGTCGACTGGAACTTTAATTTGTCCAACCACAAGGCCGTGTTCTTCATGCGCCGGGCACCGCCGCCAAGACCATCGAGCGACAGGCCCATTTCGTCTGAGCTGGTGCCGCGCCCAGGCTGGTCCTACGCAGTGGCACAGCAGGATCACTCCCTCCTTGCTGGTGAGGCTGCCACGCGCGAGGTTCAGCGTCTTGCCTTACTGCGCAAGGCCATCAGGGACGCATCCATCTCCTTCGGGCGACGTGTACTGGCCGTCAGGCCGCGGCGCCAGACGACAAGCTGGGCCTCGCCATGGCGTTCATCAGAGCAGCGGAATCGCATTCCACGGGTGCAATGTCGGAGGCAATAAAACGATATCTTCACCTCTGTGCCTTGGTGTCCAACCCGTAGGATCCGTCTCTGGCGATGGGGCCGGGGTTGTCCCAAGTCAGGGAGCACGCAGTCGGCCTCGCGCGCGAGTACGTGATCGCGGAGCTCACGCGCCTCCACGAGGCGCCCTCCGACTTCTCAGAAGAGCTCACTTAAGCAACGCGTTCGCCGGAATAATCTGCGTCTTGTCGCGGCTGTCGCCCGGCAAAGGGAAGTTCGTCTCGTCCACTCGCGACAAGGATGGCAATTCGCACGCGCGCCGAGACGAGATGGCCGCAGACTTCCGGGCCCATTGGAGCAAGGTCTTTGAGAAGAAGCCAACGGACCAGGCGCTGACGCGACGCTGGTTTCAAGAGGATTTGCGCCATTGCCCCCAGCGTGTTCGCACAAGTGAAGTGGCAAAATTTTGCCGTAAGGACATTCGGAAGGCCATGCGATGTTCGGGCTCGTCGGCCCCGGGGCCCGACAGCATTCAGGCGGCGCCTATTGCGCTCTGGGCGAGTTGGGCGTCGACGTGCTCATCGACGCCTTTCGCCGCCTCGCTGGCCCCCAAGAGAGGCACTGCAACGACGCCATTTACCCGACTTCAACAGCTCTCTGCTTCATCCACCCCCAAGAAGGAATCTGGATTTGATGACGAGGCCGGGCATTATTATGGCGCCGACAATTCTCGACCAATCAACGTGGTCAATTTCGACAGCCAGACATTGTCCATCGCTGCCCGACTCTGCTTGGAATTCATTTTCAACGATTGGATCTCAGAGGTACAGCGCGGGTTCGTAGGAGGCCGCTCTCCACTAGCCAACGTGGTCGAGACCGACACCCAGATGCGATTGACTGCTCTGGACCAGGAGAGGGGCATGTATCTTCCTTGATTTTGCGGCGGCCTTCCCATCGATCGATCAGACTTTCATCGCGGAGCTGCTAGCGTGGATCGGCGTGCCACCAGCAATGCTCTACTTCATTGCGGCTGTATACAGAGATCACGCGTGCCAGATATGCGTCGGCGCGCATCGATTCGATGGTTTCGCTTTGGCGGCTGGAGTTCGACAGGGATGTCCTTTTATCGCCGCTGTTGTTCGCCATCGCGGCTGATCTTCTCCCGCGTCGTCTTCGACGCCTCGTGGCCACCTCGACCCCCCCGGGCCTTCGCCGACGATTTGCCTTTGGTTTCGCAGCAGCTCCTCCGTGAGCTCACCACGCTGGCAGTACTCTTCCACGAGTGCGCCCTCGTCTCGCGCATGGAGCTTAACATGGGGAAGACGGCGGTGGTGGCGTCGCTTTGGCCGACCGAAGCGACCGTCAGCTCTCCCCGAGGCTAGGATCCACGATTGGTGTTTGTTTCATGCTCTTTTTGTTGCTTTGTTGTTTTTCTTGTTTCGTTTTTGCGGCGCGCGCTGGACTCGCGCTCCGCACTCATTGCTTATTGCCGTTTTTGTTGGATTCGGGCGCTATGGTTTTGCCCCCTCCTTCTCGAGGAGGGTGGCTGAATCGCGGGCGCGCGTGTGCCCATGGTTGCGCATCTCGCCAGAATGGTTCGTGGCCATGGCGATTGCGCGGGGCGGGGCCCGGTGCATGCCCAACGGCATGCGCGTTGCATGATAGCGGCGGAATCGTCTTAAACGTGTGGTCATTATTTTGGCGTGGTTTGGAAGTGACCCGCCAACGCCTTCCCAACATTGCAAAACACTCACAGGTGGCCATTACTGTCAAACGCTCACACATTGCCATACACCGCCCTGCAGGCACTCGGAGGCTTCCTCCCAGTGTCGCGCCCGGGAGGCTCGCATAGTGAGTCGGGCTAGTGTTTCTCAGCCGTGTCAGTCGCCCTCGGCATCCTTGCGCGCGCTGACAGGGGGTACTGTCTGCAGACGACTGCCGACGGCCCATCGACCCATCGGCCCAAATTGCATTGCCGATTGAGGAGCTTTAACATGTATAACATTTAAGCTGCAAAAGGGGACCTTCGCCACAGACGTGCGCAAGATATGCACGGGCCAATGTACGACCATGTGAGCATTAACCGGTATAGAACACGACATTGAGCATCGGCCAGCATATGGAAATATGCATGCATGGGCGGGTAAAGAAAAACACGTGCATGGGCCAGTGAAGAACGAGAGCGATGCACAAGTGCATCCGACATGTGGTCACGATTTTCTCGACCGTCAAAGTACGTGGCCTGCCTCTCTCGAGCACTGTCTTTGGGACAGGCATTGCCTCGCGGGGTTTTCGTGGGGCTTTGTTGGGCCCCCGCGGGTCTCGTGGGGCTCGCTTGTCGGGCTCTCGCGGGGTTCCTGCGGGGCTTTCATGGGGTTCTCCGCAAGGATTTCGCTGGGCGTTCCTCGGGGTTCGCTCGGGGCCATGCGGGGCTCACGTGGGGCTCTCGCCGGGCTCCCCAAGGGGTTCTCGCGAGGCTCTCGTGGGGCTCTTGCGGGCTCGATTGGGCTCCGTCGGGCTCCTCCTCTCCCCTTGTCATCCTCCCTCCTCCTTTCCTTGTCCTCCTCCCTCCTTTAATCGGGCTCTGTCAGGCTTCGTCGGGCTCGTCCTGTCGTCTTTTCATTTCCCTTTTGAGCTCTGTCGGGTTCCGTCGGGCTCCGTATGGCTCCTTCCGGCCCCGTCGGGTTCCGCCGGACTCTCGAAGTCTCCGTTGGGCTCTCATCGGTGGGTCTTGAAACCTTTCGGACTCTCTTGGGCGAAGTCACTCAGGGCTCGCATCAAGAAGCCCACCAAGCAACAACGAGGCTCTTCCAGGAGGCCGCCCACGAACGGCCCAGGAGCGGACCCCCGAACGCCCCCACTAACGAGCCCGCTAAAGACCCCACCAAGGACCCACTAACGAGCCCACTAAGGGACCCACTAACGAGCCCACTAAGGGGCCCACTAACGACCCACTAACGAGCCCACTAACGAGCCCACTAAGGGGCCCACTAACGAGCCCACCAACGAGCCCACGAGAACTCCTAAGCGGGACTTCGCGATCGACTGTGGCACTCAACTTTAAGCCGAACCGGCATGGCCACGAACCCTGTAACAGTCGTTGGTGGGGCGCTAGTGGGGCGCTAGTGGGGAGTGCAGCGGGGAGCGCAGTGGGGAGCGCAGTGCGGACCCCAACGGCCCCCTGAATGCTCCGGGGCCCCTGTTGCCCTGAGGAGCCGGAGGGGCAGGAGGAGGCAGGAGGAGGGGGAAGACGAGGAGGGAGGAGGAGGAGGAGGAATAATAATAATATGCAGGTGCAAGAGAGGATGAAGGAGGGCGAGGAGGAGGAGGAGGAGGAGGAGGGGGGGAGGAGGAGGCAGGAGGAGGATGCAGAGGATGTGGGCTGCAGGAGGAAGCAGGATAAAGTAGGAGGAGGAGGCAGGAGAGAAGACGGCCTCGGAGGGCCGGAAAAAGGGGCCCCACAAGGCTCCCTGGGGACCCCAGATGGCCCCCAAGAGCACCGCAGATGTCTCCAAGAGGGGCCCGGGAATATCTACCAACCGACCCCCTTGTGGTACATAATCCCGTGGGCCTTCTTGAGGGCCCCTTGAGGCCCTCTTGGAGCCCTCTCTTGACTCTTCCTGAGGCCTCTGCCGCTGTCTTTGAGGGGCCCAAGGAGGCTCCAATGGGGGGGCCAAGAGGGCCCCGAGAGGGCCCCGGGGATGTTTCACGGCCGTGACACATCTCTGGGGACCTCTTGGGACCTTCATATGGCCGTGTTGGGGTCCTGATTTGCCTTTCTTGGGGCCATTTGGAACCCTCTTGGGGCCCTTTGGGGGTTTTGTTGTAGCCCTCCGAGGCCGTGAGAGCCCGACGAGCACGACGAGCGAACCCCGCGAGACATGTGAGAGCCCGACGAGCGAATCCCATGAGACCCGTGAGAGCCTAGCAAAGCCACACGGGAATCCCGCGAGGCAGTGCTCATCCAAAAGGCAATGCCTGAGTGAGGCCTTCTGCATACATGGACGGCTGGGAAAATGTCGCCACATTCTGGATACACCTGTACACAGCTGTCGTGCTACACTGGTCTGTTCATATCGTTATGTACGCCCGCCCATACATGTATATTTCTCTTTACGTGCGTACGCGTCATGATTTTTTACTTGCCCATGCATAATATATGTTAACTCACAGGCCCAAGCATCTATTTTTGGCCGTTTGTGGCGAAGGCCCCCCTCTGCGACCTAACGTTCTTGTAAATGCTGGAACACGCTCAGGCCCCCTTCATCAGCAGTTCAATATGCGTTGGGGGTCGATGGGCCTCCGGAAGCTGTCTGTGCAAAAAAACGCCCCTTGCCAGCGCGCGCAGGGATGCCGAGGGCGACCGGCAAGGCTGAGAAACATTCGCCCGACTCACTACGTGGCCCCCTGGTCGCGACGTTGGGCGGAGGCCTCCGAGCGCCTGCGGAGCAGTGCGTACGGGGAAGGTTTCGGCGGGCGTTTCTGCGCTTGTGTGGCCGCCTTTGGGCGCGTGCCCGCGACTGCGACCGCCCGCGGGCGCTTCGTGATCAGTTGCGGGTGTTCGTGGGCACGCGTGGAAGGTCTCGCCAACTTTTTTGGGAAGATGTGAACACGCGGGAGTGCTTGCCATTGCTTCCGCGTGCCTGTGAGCGCCCGTGGGTTGCATGGCCGCTTGCGGGCGTCTCTCCCAGTAGCTGCGCGCTTCTGAATGCCCGCGTGCGCCCCCGCGTGCGCTGAATGGCGTTGCCATGTTGCGAGCCGCGCAGACTGCCCCCAGCGTCAACGGAAGGCCCGACCCCAGTGACAAAAATGTTTCAGCAAAAGCGCTCCTGCGACGATCCTAGACAGTGGGAGAGCAGACGAGCGAGCTGCGGGGCCGGATCGCTGCGTTGGCACCGCGCTGGGGAGCAATGGAAATCGACTACGCCGCCGAGTATCTCGGGTTCACCCTCGGCCCCAGCAGCGGAGATCGTTTATGGAACAAGCCTCTTGGCAAATTCGCCGAGAGGGCCGCGGTTTCCACCTTCCCTTGCGCGCGCGCGGCCCGCATCTATTTGATCTCGGTGCTCGGATTTGTGGCCCAACTGCTCCAAGGTCTTTGATCCCGCCGGTCTCCCGCATTTTCCGCTCGCTCGTTTCCCTTCCGATTCACGGGGGGGGGCCTGTCCAGTGGTTGGACGGCCAGTGCTATTAGTTTGTTTCTTTTCTGTCTGTTCTCTTCTCTTCCTGCCGCTGCCGCCGCCGCCGCCGCTTTACCACCATCCGTCATTATGATCGTTTGCTTGGTTCGCTCCGAATGGAGCTGCGCCGGGGAGGTTTTCTGAGTGTTGGGGTTTGCTGCCCCCTCTGGGCCAGACAGGAGTGGGCCTGACGCGCAGTCTATGATCTTCCCATGTCTTTCCTTCTCCTCTTCCAGGTTTCGCGCGCCTGGTGAGGAACAGCAGTTGGTTTCAAATGCAACCGCGTTGCCGAGGCCCGCTTGCCGTGGTCTCACCGCGTCGCGCTGTGAACGCTTTCGAAGTGACCTGCGTCCGTGTTACGAAGATGGTTGTTGAAGAAAAAAACATTCGCCGTGCACGCGTGGGGAAACAGGCGGGAACCCACGTGTGCAGACGGCGGGCTTCTGCCCAAATGTTAGAAATAGGATTACGAATGGACTTCGGCACATCCCTCCACCGTGCCTGAGTTGCGGGTCTGAGGCCATTCGGATGGCTGGTAGGGGTCTCGTGGAAGGCTATTCGGGTGCGTCTTGGAGGTAGGTTTTGCACCTCTTTGTTTGGGGCCACCTGGGGGCCTCTTAGGTTGTTTTTGATGCCATTGTGGGGTTCCTTGGAGGCTTGTTGGAGGCTTACTGGGGCAACCCAGGGGCGTCGTGGGGTGGAAGACTCGAAACGTTCATTCGGGTTCCCCTGTGGGCCCCATTTTGGGGCTGTCCTGGGGCCCTGCTGGGCCGTCTTGGGAGTTTTTTTGGGCCGTTGGGGGGCCCTCTTGGGTCGTCTCGGAGCCCTCTCGGGGGCCTCTTGGCTCGTCTTGGGGCGACCTTGAAGGCCTCTTCGGCTGTTTGGGACGTTGTGAACGCCCCAAATGCGAATGTGATATATATATATATTATATATATATATATATATATATATATATATATATATTATATATGTATATATATATACACACACACGTTTTCCAAAGGGAGTAGGACGATGTTTGCTTCTGGAGGCCCTCTTGGGACGCCTCCTGGGAGCTTTTTGGGCCGTTTTGGAGCCTCTTGGGCCGTCTGGATGCCAGCGTGGGCGTTTTGGATCGATTTTTCAGTGACTCGTGGCCCTCGTGAGCCGCCCCGATGGCCTCTTGAAGCGCTCTTGGTCTGTTTTGGGGCCCTCTACCCCCACGGGTGCGTTCACCCGGATTCCGGTGGCCCCCCCCCGTCCACATGGACCGGACCGGGCTGCCGGGAGAGGGGTTCGGGGAGGGGGGACCTCTCTATGCCGTGCCATCTTAGAGCGTTTCAGGACCGTCTTGCGGCACTCTTGGTCCTCGTGATCGACTTGGGGTCATCCCCTGGCCTCTCGGGCCGTCTTGCAGCTATATTGGAGGCCGTTTGGGTCGTTTCGGACGGTCGGATTCCCAAACAGGCGAGGAATTCAAATTTTCTAGCCCGAAACACATATATACACTAACACGTGTACAACGGTAGACATGTATGCTTACATACGCATATACAGATATGATATACCCATCTTTCGGCGTGTAGTTAGCCGTGGGGTAGTGGTTTGGCGCGTCGTGTATTCGTGGCCCTTTTGGACTCGGTGATCCCATGTGCCTTGGAAACATAATCCTCTTCTTGCCGTGCAAATACTCTCGCATCCGCGATCCCTGATGGCTGGGACGGTGTCCGGCATTGCTGGGAGACCCCCTCCACTTCCAAACGGGTTTGACGGCTCTCACGGTGTAGAGATTGAGGGACCGTCAATAACCCCGCACGCGCCGAGGAATCTTCTGGTGGCCGGCAAGTCTGTGCATTTCCAATTCCAATTTGGGATGCGATTGCCATTGGGTCGCCATTGGATGCGTGCATTACAATTGGGTTGCCAGTGGATTGCAATGTGCAATTTCATGTCGCTTTGCATCCCGGCGTCCATTACGACTTGCATGTCAGTTCACAGGTCGGTGTACAAGTCGAAATGTATTTTGACAGTTGACTATTTATCATGCCGTGTTGCGTTTCGATTAGCATGCCGACCTAAGTTTCGGGATGCAAGTATCATGAACATGGTACCACGTACCACATGTCGATTCGATACCCGATTCGCATTATCATTGCATATGGATGTGTTTTGCATTTGCATGTTATGCGACCTGCGTTCGCATTCGAATTCTCCCGCGGTGCAACTGATGGGAGAACAACGGGACAATCCGCGGGGCATCGCATGGGGCATTTTGCGGAACAAGCCGTGGCATAACCACGGCACGCGGGGCCGATACGTTTCAAAGGGAAATCGTATCATTCGCCATTTGGGATTTCTTTCGCCTACCTCTCCTCCGCCTCCTCCTCCTCCTTGTCCCCCCCCCTCTCCTCCGAAACGGTGGCCCGAGTTTCGGCCACGTTCGCCGGACAGCTTCTGTCCGCTGGATGCCTGACTCTCTCGCAGCCTTGGCATTGCACCTGCACTCGGCGACTTGACAAGTGGTGAGTTGATCATTGGTTGTCCGCGTCCTCTCCTGCCTCCTGCCCTCCCCCTCTCCAAAATATTGTGCGCTGAAAAAAAAACACGGCCCGCGGGACAACCCGCAGGACAAAATCAGGATACTTCACGGGGCATCAACGGAACAGCCCACGGGACGACCACTTGACAAACACAGGACAAGCGTGGGGCGAACACGGCGGGAGGCCGCGCAACCCGTAGAATCGTTGTTTATACGATTTGGCCTTGGCCGGTTGTGCCTGCACATCGTCGCCTTCGCGCAGCTTCGCCACGCCCGCACGCCCGACACGCACGATTTCGAGCTCGATTTCCTGATTCGGATCGAGTTGTTTCGAGGAGGCACAAGACCCGAGTTCACCAGAGCTCGGGTTTGCCGACGCCTTCTGACGGGCCCATCTCGGATTTTGACGGTGCAGTTTCCGTGGGATGGTTGTATCGGGAGTTTGCGTCACAGTTGATATTGGGCTTTGTAGTTTTCCTCACGGCCCCGTCAGGCCAACCCGAGTCCCGCGACCCCGAGTCTTATGTCTCCCCGATCGCTGTTTCCCCAGTAGTACGTCGTAGTTTGGGATGTTTTAGGCGTCCTGAGGGGGCCGTCGTCACCACGGCTGGATTCGCTGCTAAATTCTTGGTCACGCCGCACCGTGGACGAACTCCGGGGGACAGCAACGTGGGTATTTTTGATTTGTCGTTGCCCGCAGGACTTCCGAGGACCGCCAGAGTCTTCGCGCCGAGGCTCACGGCCCTGTCGATGCTGAAGGCCAACGCGCTTGTGAGCGCGACGGTCGAGAAGGTGTCGGGAGGAGGGGCTGGCGGATATGCTCGGCGCGAAGCACGGCTGACAAAACCTAGTTTCCGACCTGTGTGTCTTTCCACGCGCATTGTTATTCTGTTCCACCTCCCCCCCGCGTTGTTGTCCAGCCCCTCTCCTTTGGTCCTGCCCCTTCGCCCCTCCGATCCGGACTACAGATCTACGAGGTACAGGTGTAAGCCAAATGAATCCGAGAGGTATCACTGCGGCCTGATGATTTCGTTTGCCTTTGTAGCCAGTGCGTCGTACCACGCGCTGCCCACGCGTTCAGCCCCGTTCCCCCCTTCGCGGTCGGAGTCAGAAGACATGTGTTGCGTGCGTCAATACGTGTCAAGCGAGGATCGTTTCACGTGCTTCGCATGATTCGCAGGGTTTTCTGGAAGCTGTTCGACTCGCTTTGCGGTCGCTGCATGCGGTGCAGCTCCCGTGAGAAAGAAGCCTCGGATGTTGCACTTGCGCCCGGGGGCTGCCGCGCTTGGCTATTCCTGAGTGCGTCCATTGTCGTAGTGGCTCTTCCTTTGGAGACGAGAAGGGACGGGTGCCGAACTCTATTCCAAACCAAATTGAATGTTGTTTGATGGTTTCAATGTGCAGGCGCGCCTTGCCGCGCAGTGGCGCGGTTCTCTCCGCAGCACACGTGGCATTCACCCTTCGCGTTGCGCATGCTATCACGTGCCAATCACGCGTGGCTGAGCTACTTCGTAGACGCGTTCTTGCGAGGCTTTTCGTGGGCCTTCTCGGGGTCCACCAGATCCGCCGGTGCCGAAAGCTCCAAGCAGCCATTGTCGACAGTTGTCAGAAACAACGCCGCCGAAAAAGCAGCCGGAATTGCCGCCGAAATTGCCGCCGAAATTGCCGCCGAAATCGCCGCCGAAATTGCCGCCGAAATCGCCGCCGAAAACGCCGCCGAAATCACCGCCGAACTCGCAAGCAACATTGCCGCCGAAAACAGCCGCCGAAATTGCCGCCGAAAGTTCGGATTGCGCCGGTGAAAATGGGCTAAACTTGACCTTGGCTTTGACTTTATACATGTGTCCGCGGCGCCATTGCGCAATATTAAAGAAATAATTTCGCTTTGAACAGGGTAATGCAAATTTCGGCGGCTGAATTTTGGCGACAATTTCGGCGACAACTCTCGGCGGCCATCTCGAATTTCGGCGGCAATTCCGGCGGCGATTTCGGCGGCAATTTGGGCGACGATTTCGTCGGCGGCAATTTCGGCTGCCTTTTCGGCTGCCCTGGCGGCCGTTTCAGGAGCCGTTTCGGCGGTTTTGCTTTTCACATTTGTCGGCGGATGCTGCCGGGAGCTCCCAGCACTCGTCTGTGGCAAAGAGGCGATGTGTCGGCGACGCAGGCTGACGCGCACTTCTGCGCGACGATGATTGTAACATTGGCTCTCTCGTGGTCTTGGCGGTGATGATGGCGATGGCAGTGGTGAAGTTTGGTTCAAACGGAATGCTCGTCAGGGGCCGTTGCAGGCGGGCCTGCACGTCCAGCACGGCATGTGGTCAAATGTTCAAATATTACCGCGCAGATCTTTCGGAATTCGGCTGCTGTTTCGGGGGTCGTGGTGGTTCCAAAGGATGGTCCTTTTTCTCTCTCTCTCTCTCTCGCTCTCTCTCTCTCTCTATATATATATATATATATATATATATAGATTTCACATATATATACACATTCACCCACGCAGCGCTTGCGCTTAAGGCCTAGAGGCTCTCACGTGTTCTCTGACCGAGTGGGCGTGGGGGTCGGTCTGGCGGCTATGCAATCGCCGTCGCCGCCCCGTCGCCGACTCATCGCCGCCCGTCGTCTGGGCCTAGGGGATCGGTTTGGCGGCTATGTTATCGCCAACGTCGCGCCATCGCCGCCTTGTCGCCGCCCGTCGTCTGGGCCTGTATTGTTTCGCGTTGCGATGTGTTGCTGTTCCGCGCTATGCCTTGCGTTGCGTTGCATCCGGTTCAATTGCATTGCGTTGTTTTGCATTGCGATGTCGCCCTCGGCATTGCTCTGCATTGTTTGGCATTGCTTATATATGTTTTCCCCAAGCTGTGCTTGCACACAGAGGTTGTTACACGTTTGTCTATGGAACTGCCTATGGGCCAGTCTGGCGGCTATGTTCTCGCCGTCGCCGCTTCGTCGCCTTCAGTCGTCTGGGCCTGCGGGTCAGTCTGGCAGCTATGTTCGCGCCGTCGCCGCCCCGTCGTCGCCCCGTCGCCGCCCGTCGTCTGGGCCTGCGGGTCAGTCTGGCGGCTATGTTCTCTCCGTCGCCGACTCATCGCCGCCTGCCGTCTGGGCCTGGGGGTCGGTCAGGCGGCGATCTTGCCGCCGTCGCTGCCCCGTGGCCGCGTTGTCGCCGTGTCGATTGCATCACATCGATTGCACCACGGCGGTTGTTCCACATGGATTGCACCACCAAGAATGCACAACATAGATTGCACCACGTCGATTGCGCAATCCAGATTGCACAGCACAAATAGCAACACATAGAGTCTTCTTTCTTTAAAGGAGATAAGTTATACCACCCTCCCCCCCGGACTTATCGATTCCCCAGAAACCGATGCAAAACACATGCGGTTTTGACCCAATGTCCATCCTACCTTTTGAATTCGTATTATGCCAGCCAGGCCGGTATCGGTACCCCCTCGGCGCCATTGCAAAAACATATGATGCACGCGCACCCCTTCATCAAAAATCACAAATGTTCAATAATCCCTTGCAACAGATGGGACGAAGTGCGCCCGCGCGTCGTCGCGCGCGCATCCCGAAATCATTCAAAAACGGATGGTTCCAGAAAGATGGCGCAATCGACTGTCCAACAAAACATGTTGTTGTTAAACACATTTCGATTTCGCAACACGGGTTTTCAACAAAAGCGTGTGCGCGCTCTTGCGAGTCCTTAAGAAAACCATGAACGGTTCAACCTGTTCATAAAGTGCTACCAAACGGGTTTCGCACGCGCATGACGAAATCGTTCGGACGCACTTGCGCGCGTGCTGGGGTGGCACGATCCATGTTGAATTATACTATGCGAGCCACCCTCGCGCGTCTGCCGCGCGCGCATTTCGAATTCTTTCCAAAACCTTCTTCACCGACGCGAAGACGCCGTCATCGTCGTCGGCGTGATCAGCATCGGCGCCGTCATTGGTCGCCCCGTCGTCGCTGTCAGCATCGTCACCAGCACCGCTGCCATCATCATCGTGTCTACCGTTGTCGACGTTGCCATGATACCGCGCCCGCCCAAGTCGCCGATTCGCAGTGAAGTGCCCGCTGGAACGTGCCGAGCGGTCAGCGCCACCGCGTGCGTGTCGGTCGCGCCAGACTAGCTGGCCGCTGCGCGCGCGAGCATGCGCGGGCTAGCGTGGCTGCAGAGATGCACCAGGCAACACCCCGCACTCATCGCAATCGCTCCCGCATGGGTTTTGCAAACCAGATTGCGGGTGGGTGGGTGGGATAATTGCGCGAGCAGTAGAGTTGACAATTTCAAGTTCGGCAAGTGAGGTGCGCCACATAGATTGCACCGCGCATATTGCTCCACGTAGAATTGCAGAACCTAGATTGTACAGCATATTTGTACCAAGTAGACGGCGCAACATATATTGCATCACGTATATTCTCCTTTCTAAAAACAAAATAGACTCTACCCCCCCCCGGCGTTATCGCCCCCCCTTTCGGATATGTAAGTCATATACGATTTTGACCACATGTCCATCCTAAATGTGACATCGCGATGATCCAGGCCAACCGGTATCGGCCCCCCTGAGGTTCCCTTGCGAAAAAACACTGTGCGGTGACATTTTTTGTTCTAACATAACACTTTTCCGCGAACCTTTTGCAAAACATGGGACGAAGTGCGCACGCGCGCGTCGTCGCGCGCGCATGCCGAAACCCTTCAAACACTTCCGGTGCCGGAAGGATTTCGCAATCGAGTTCCCAAAAACCCCCATCTGTTTCGGGAGGATTTCAAAATCGTGTGTCCAAAAAACCTACAAAAACCTAAGGTTTCGCAACACGGATTTTCAGCAAAAGCGTGCGCGCGTGCTCTTGCGTCGTCGTCGTCGTCGTCGTCGCCGTCCTCCCTCCTCCCGCGTCGTCGTCGTCGTCATCGCCTCGTCGTTTTCTGTCTTTCCTCGTGTTCGTCGTCGTCGTCCTCTTTGGCGTCGTGGTCGATTCCGTCGTCGTTGTCGCCGTGGTCGTCTTTCCTTCTGCTCCCTCGTCGTCGTCGTCGTCCGTCGTCGGCGTCTCGTCGTCGTCTCTCACATTTCGTCGCCGTCGTCGTCGTCGTCATTGTCGTCGATGTCGCGGTCGTCGTCTTCCCTCCTCCCTTTTCGTTGTCGTCGGCGTCGCCGTCCTCCCTCCTTCTTCGTCATTCGCGTCGTCGCCGTCCTCCCTCCTCCCCCGTCGTTGTCGTCGTTGTCGCGGTCGTCGTCGACGTCGTCGTCGTCGTCGTCCCCGCCGTCGTCGTCGTCGTCGGAGACGTCGTCGTCGTTGGCGTCGTCTACGTCGTCGTCGTCGTCGTCGGCGTCGTCGTCGTCGTCGGCGTCGCCATCGTCATTGTCGTCGTCGTCGTCGTCGGAGTCGGCGTCGTCGTCGTCGTCCGTGTCGTCGTCGTCGTTGTCGTCGTCGTCGAAGTCGTCGGAGACGTCGTCGGTGTCGTCGTAGTCGTCGTCGGCGTTGTCGTCGTCGTCGTCGGCGCCGGTTTTTGTTGCCAAGTGCCATGTGGAACCTACCGTCACGGTCTTAGAGGTTTTGTAAACCAAGTTGCGGGTGGGTGGGTGGGATGTTTGCAAGAGCATGGGATGGTTCACATCATGGGTAAAAATCAATTACTTATCTTTTCTAAAAGGAGAATAGACTCTACCCCCCCCCCCCCGACTTATCCGTTCCCCTTTCGGGTATGTACATCATATATGATTACGACCACTCGTCCATCCTGAATATGAAATCATTTCATCCCAGCCAGGCCGGGTTCCCCCCCTGAGGTTCCCTTGTAACAAGAAACACTATGCGGTGACAGTTTTTGTTCTAACCTAATATTTGTTTCACGAATCCCTTGCAAAAATGAGACGAAGTGCACACGCGCGCGTCGTCGCGCGCGCATGCCGAAATCCCTCAAGAACCTTCGGTGCCGGAAGGATTTCGCAATCGAGTTCCCAAAAAACATACAACAACACAGGGTTTCGCAACACTGATCTGCTAAAAAAGCTTCCGCGCGAGCTCTTGCGAAATCTTAAGAAAACCACAGGTTTTTCAAGATTTTCACAACATGCTACCAAACGGGCTTCGCTTGCGCGCATGTCGAAATCTGTCGAACGCCCTTGCGCGTGTGTCGTCGCGAGAACCCTCTGCAAAAAATGGGACGAAGTGCAGACGCGCGCGTCGTCGCGGGCGTATGCCGAAAACCTTCAAAACCCATCGGTTTCGGAAGGATTTCAAAATCGTGTGTCCAAAAAACCTACAAAAACCAAAGGTTTCGCAACACGGATTTTCAACAAAAGCGTGCGCGCGCGCTCTTGCGTCGTCGTCGTCGTCGTCGCCGTCCTCCCTCCTCCCGCGTCGTCGCCGTCGTCGCCTACGGCGTCCTCTGTCTTTTCTCGTGTTCGTCGTCGTCGTCATCTTTGGCGTCGTGGTCGTTTCCGTCGTCGTTGTCGCCGTGGTCGTCCGTCCTCCTCCTCCCACGTCGTCGTCGTCGTCGTCGTCGGCGTCTCGTCGTCGGTTCTATTTCGTCACCGTCGTCGTCGTCGTTGTCGTCGTCGTCTTCCCTCCTCCCTCGTCGTTGTCGTCGTCGGCATCGCCGTCCTTCCTCCTTCGTCGTCGTTCGCGTCGTCGCCGTCCTCCCTCCTCCCTCGTCGTTGTCGTCGTTGTCGTCGTTGTCGCCGTCGTCTTCCTTCCTCCTCCCTCGTCGTCGCCTTCGTTGGCGTCGTCGTCGTCGTCTTCGTCGTCGTCGGCGTCGGCGTCGTTGTCGTCGTCGAAGTCGTCGGAGACGTCGTCGGTGTCGTCGTCGTCGTTGTCGTCGGTGTCGTCGTAGTCGGTCTTAAGAGGTTTTGCAAACCAAGTTGCGGGTGGGAGGGTGGGATGTTTGCGCGAGCAGTGGAGAGGACAGCTTCAAGTTGAGCAAGTGATTGATTCCACCACCTAGATTGTTCCAGATGTTTTTTTACATGTCGCGCTGGAGGCACACTGTGCGGGATCCGCGCGGGGGCTAACGCACATGCACACACATATATGCATATATGTATATATACACATGTATATAAACACCCACGCACATATATATATATATATATATATACATATATCCCGGGGGAGCAGGCCCGGGGCCCGAACACAGCTGCCTCGACCCTCCATGGGGATACCGGGGCTCATTTTCCGTGTGTGTTTTTAAAGGGTTTCCGCGTCCTGGGCCTCGGAGGCGGCCGCCTCCGACTCGGAGCCGACCCCCCATGGGAGGACGGGGCGGCCGGGGAGGTCCAAAATAGTCCAGGAGGGTTTCCAGAGGCTCCCAAGACGGCCCAAGCGGGCCCCGAGTCGCCGAAAGACCGCTCCAGGACGCCCAAGATATCAGATTGCCAGGTCTCAGCAAGCACTGCGAGGATATTTCTTGTGTCATGGAAAATGAAAATCTCATCTGTCTTGAGTGCGCGCGCCATGAAGACGCGTATACGCGCGGGCGCGCCACCCCGGTATTGTGCGTCGCCGCCACGGGCGGCATATCTTACGAATGGCCCCACTCGCGTGAAGACGCACCACTGGCGATGGAAACGATTCACACGCGGCGAAGGGCATGGCTGCGCCTTGCGCCGGCTGGATTATACCCGCAACCTCCGGGAAGCCCGACTCGCCTTCGAGGGGTGTCCCCGCACCCGCTGCGAAATCGTGACAAGCGTGGGATACCCCACGCATCCAGACGCCTGCCTGGCATTCTGAGGCGATCGCCCCCGCGCGTGCGGCAGCGCCAGAACGCTGCACGCGGTGGCCTCCGGCCACTCGCGAGCGGTGCCCCCACGCCTGGAGGACAGCTTCGACCACGGACGGAAGTCTCGCAATCCCAGACGTCCGCGCGGCATTCAGAGGCATGCACCGCCGCGCGGGCTGATGCGCCGAAAGGCATGGCGCCGTGGCCCCTGTTCACCTGGAACGGCCGCCAGATCACGCCGGCCTTGCACGGCCTCCGCAGAGAGCCGCCGCCCATGTCTGTTGCGCCCAGCCAGGCTGGGTCTCCTTGGGGCGCCCGGCACCGAGGGCGCAGCAAGGGGCAACCGGCGCCGGATTCTCGGTGTGAAATTCGATATGGATTTCGATGTGGATTTCGAATGGATTTGCGAGGGCGGTCAAGTGTGTGAGGGGTGCCAAAAAATCGACCCCTGATTTCCACTTCGAATGCACCTCGAAATCCACTTTCGAAAGCGAACCCGAAATCCACGTCATCCACTTTCGACATCCACTTCGAAGTCCATTTCGAAATCCACGTCGAAATCCATTTCGAAATTCACCCGAAATCCACTTCGAATTTCACACCTTCTCAGGTGGACATGGATGGCAATATGCTATGGGAGGACTACTGAGGGAAGAATAGACTGCAAGGTTTTGAGGTCGAGCTGCGTGCCATGTGCGCAGGGTATCAACAGCGGGCAGCGCGAAAGTTTCGCAACGCAACTGCCCGCGACCTCGCCCGGCCTGGGGGCAGGCGCTCAATCAAGGTCACAAGCGCGAGAGGGGGCCCCCGCGCACGCAACTCTGCCGCTGAGAAGACGTAGTCCTGCAAGGGCTGTGCTTCCAGATTGTAACACAACTAAGGTTTGCGTACCCATGCCTTAGCCAAATTTAGGGCGCCTTCTTCCCCGTAGAGTGTAACGAACATCAGCACTGCTGAACGAGGAGAAGGACCAGGCCGAGGAGGGGGAGAGTGAGGTGGTGGTTTTTATATACATTGTGCACGCGTTGAAATCACATGGGAAGGCCGGCAACACTAGCCGATGATACGCACGATCGTTGGGAAGCACGGGCAATTTACATTTCCCCTGCGATTTTCACACGAGGTTTCCTCGCGTCTCTCCGGGCTCTTCGTTCCCGCAGAGTGTTTCAAAATCCACTCAGGATTCATTTCTGAGACCTTGTAGCGTGAAAGATAGGCTCAAGACGGCCCGAGAGGCCCTCCAAGGCACTCCACGACGCTTCAAGACGCCTCTCCAGAGCGCTTCAAGAGGCCGAAATCGTTAGTTTTGCTAAGGTTTTCGAACGATTTCGGCCTTCCAGTCTTTTCGGCTGTCCGACGTGCCAAGACGGCTCAATAGGCCCCCAAGAGCGCCCCAAGACGGCCCAAGAGGGCCCCAAGACGGCCCCAGAGTCGCCCAAGACAGCCCAACAGAGCCCCAAGACGGCCCCAAGATGCGCCCAAGAGGGGGACCACGACTCCAAAATTCGACCCTCCCGCTTGAAAAGTGCCCCAGGAGGCCCCAAGGAGCCCCCAAGAGGCCCCAGGAGGCCCCCAAGAGGCACCCAGGAGGCCCAAACGAGGCCTAAAGAGGCCACAAAACAACCCCGAGGAGGCCCCACAACGGTCCCACAACGGCTACCGAGAAGCTGCGAAATTGCCTTCACGACGTCCCCGACAGGCCAACCACGAGATCCAAACCAGCACCCATGAGGCCTCTGACCCACCACCCAGGGCACGGTTGCGGGAGCAGTGACAGCACTTGTGCACAGCATGTTCCGGCGGGAGCCTTCCGGAACACGATGCAGGCGGAGGAGGAAGATCAGGAGGAGAGAGAGCTTGAGTGGGAGGAGGAGGAGGGGGACGAGGAGGAGGAATAGGCCTCCCAGACAGCTCCAAGATAGCCGAAGAGGCTTCCAAGATGGCCTTGGGCGGCCCAAGAGGGCCCCAAGGCGGTGCCTGAGGCGCCCAAGACGGCCCGAGAGGGCCCCAAGACGGCCCCAAGAGAGGCCCAAGAAGGGAAACACGAACCGAGAATCCGAGCTTTCTACCCCGAGAGGTTCTCGGGAAGTCCCAAGAGGCCGCCAATCGGATCCAAGAGGCCCCCAAGAAGCTCCCAGGAGGGCCGACGAGGTTTCAAGAGATCTCCCAAGGTGGCCCCAAGAGGCACAACTCATTGTTTTACAATTGGGCTTTGACGGGCTTTAATTTTTGTCGGTCTTTCGGCATCCCGATGCTCCAAGGCGGCCCAAGAGGCTTCCAATATCGCTCCCATATAGAGGAAGAGGCCTCCAAGAGGGCTCCAAGACGGCCCGCGAGGGCCCCAAGACGGTGCTTGAGGCGCCCAAGACGACCCGAGACGGCCCCAAGAGCCCCAAGAGAGGCCCAAGATGGGGAACGCGACCCAACAGCAGAGCGGTCCCCCCACAAGGCCCACAGGAGGCCGCAAGAGGCCCCCAGGTGGTCCGACGAGGACCCCAAAAGCTTCCCGAGGGCCTAAAAAGCCCCTAGGAGACGTCCAAGAGGCTTTAAAATAGCCCAAGAGTGCCCTCGATGCGTCAAAACTGCTTTTAGGAGGCCCCCGGGAGGCTTCCGGATTGCCTCAATCTGGCCGGAGGTGGCCTTAAGTCGGGCCTCCACGCAGCCAAGACGGCCAATGACGGCTTCAGATTGCAGAACCGATGCCCCCAAGGGACCCTCAGACGCCCCCCCAAGAAGCACCCAAGAGGTGCCTCCAACAGCCAGTTGACGAAGCATGCAGAATACCCCAGAAGCTCCTCAGATGCCGTCGCGCGCATGTGCTTGATAGCGTTGTCCAAGATCGTCCAGCGGCCCCCCCGGCCTGGGCTAGAACCTGAGCGCGCGCGAAGCGCGCTCGATGGTTCTAGTATGTATATATATATATATATATGTATATGTATATATGTATATATGTATATACAGATACAAGACTGCATAGGCGCTTCGCGCCATGCACCTTGGTCTTTGAGGCTTTGCAAATGTTGGTCATTCGCGCCATCCCTGGTGGCCTTGGAAATTTGACCCCTTCCTGCGGTGCGGTGTTCAGAAGTCTTTGAAAGTTCGGGCGGTTTCTGACCCTTCCAGGGCCTCCGGGGGCTCCCGAAAGGCGCAGGGTGGAGGGCGAAGGATAGGGGGGAAACGAAATGGATGTGGGGGAGCACGTGGAGCGGCAGAAAGAAAAGGAGGAGGAGGGCGTCGAGGGACGGCGAATAATGTTGCAGCGGGTTGCAGCGGGTCGCACCAGGGCACGCGAACGCAAGTAATTCTTAGGGAATGCACCCAATCCCGGATTCGCAACAGATTTCCAGGATTTGTGGTTGCGAGCCCGGGATTCGGGCCAGTTTGGTGGAACACGCCGTGTGGGCCTCGTTGGAGCCCTGGTGGGCCGGCCGTCTTGGGGCCGTCTCGAGCCGTCTTGAGGCCATCTTTGGCCGTGTTGGGGAGTTTGGGCCCTCCAGGGACCTTACGGAAGCTACGTAGGCCCTCGCGTTTGCCTCCCATGGTCTTTGGGGGGCCTCCCAAGGCCATCTTGGGCTTCTCTTGGGGGCCTTGTGAAGGCCTGTTGGGTTTCTTTTTGGCTCATTCGGGGTTTCCTGGGCTCTCTTGGGGGTCTCTTCGGCCGCGATATTTGAGGCCTTCTTTTCTGTTTTGGACGCTGCTAAGACCCGAACAGCGAATGTGCTGAAAATGTACGTCATCCGAAGGGAGTGAAGGGATTCATGCATTCTGGGAGTCCTGTTGAGGGTCTCCTAGGCCGTCTTGGGGGCCTTTGGAGGCCCTCTGGGTCCTTCTTGGGGCGCTCTTGTGCTGCCGTGGGTCTGTCTTCGGCCTCTCTGATCACCACTCTGATCGCTTCGGGGCCTTGTGAGAGCCTGTGGGCTTCTTTTTGGCTCAGTTGGGCTTCCTTGGCCAGTCTTGGGGCCATCCAGGCCGTCTATGGGCTCTCTTGGGGGTCTCTTGGGCCGTCTTGGGGCGAAACTGGAGGCCGTCTTGGCTGTTTTGGACGCTGCTAAGACCCGAACAGCGAATGTGCTGAAAATGCACGATTTCCTAAAGGGAGTGAAAGGATATTGCATGCTGGGAGCCCTGTTGAGGGCCTACTGGGCCGTCTTGGGGGCCTCTGGAGGCCCTCTGGGTCCTTCTTGGAGCGCTCTTGTGCTGTCTTGGGTCTTTCTTCGGCCTCTCTGATCACCGCTCTGATCGCTTGGGGCCTGCTGGCAGGACCTGGCTAAGCGCCCTGGGAGGTCGGGGACGAGTCGGAGGACCTTTGGCAAGGATGCCCGGGGGGCACAGAAACTCGCGATCTTGGGGTTCCAGTTTGAGGTGTGGGAAGGGGTGTTCCCACCCCCCAGATTTGCAAACATATCATAAGAGGAATATACCTACATATCTATACATATATATATATATATATATATATATGTATATATATACATATGTATAAATACATAGTGATTCGCATGCACATGTGTATGTATGTATATATATGTATATATATATATGTATATGTATGTATCATTGGCTCGACGTCGCCCGCGCCGACAGCCCAACCAATGAAACCCATTTCGCGAGAGGGCACCGCGTTGCCCCAAAGACCCACTCCTCCTCCAGCTCTGACCCATGGCCTGAGGGAACACCCTGGTGATTGCTGTTCGCGGTTGGCGCTCGGAGCCCAGAGGGGAAACCGAAGAGAATCGACGTCCAAGGGTCGAGGATCGCAGTTTTTTAATTTGTGTGCGGTGTTTGGGTGGGGCCTTCTGCAGGCCTCCAGGGACTTCTGGGGACCCCTGAATGTGGGAGACATGAGGGAAACGGGTTGTGTGGAAGTGGGTGTCATTTTCCCCTCGTTTTCGGCATCTCGGGGCCTTGCAAGGCCCTGCTGGGGCCCGTCAAGAAACGGTCCAGAACGAGACAATAGTCCTGGGAGAAGCTTTACGGTCCAGGATGGATGTCAAGCTTTTTGTCCTCATGCCAACAGGCGCGGGGGACCCCCTGCGATTTTCACGCAGCGTGGAGTGTGGGCCAGTGCCTTGTCTTGTCCTGTAAGGTGACAGAACACCGAGGTGTTCTGACCACCTGGGTGTCCGTGGCCGGGGTGCCCAAGCCGCAGAAGGCCAGCGAAGATTTGGAGGCAGGCGAGACGTTCGAGGGCACAGTCGTCTACAAAGCTCGAGAGGCGAGGAGGGGGGAAGAACGGGGGAGCAGGCTCAGGGGCTCACTGGGGGACGCCAGCTGCACGCCTGCGCCGATCCAGGCCCGACCAATCTTCTGCCAAGCCAGGTGTGGGCCTACGCACCGATGTACGACGTCGGGCCCAACTGTGGCCTGGCCCGGACAGGCGCGGGTGTACAGTTGGCGCCCTCCGCGGTATAGGGAAACGCCGACTCCAGATCGCCCACCTGTCTCCGATAAGGGGGCGCGTATGTCCCGCCATGCCCAGAGACCCGCGGCTCCGCTCAGGGGCTGCTGGCAATATGTCGGCAATGCGTCGTCCAGTTCCAGACCGATGGCCACCCCATCCATCTCTTGCCTTCCCCTCGGGAGAGGAGGAGGACGAGGAGGAGTACTCGTGTGGGTGTGCCGAGGGACGGCCGACCTGCGCCCGCACGCCCCCCTCCTCGCGCCCCGCGCGTGCCGCGCTCCAGCCCCTGTGCTGCCGCCCCCGCGGCCGCGCCTCGGAGGGACGCCAGCAATGCGCCACCAGCCCTGGCCAGGCCCATCCTGGGCCCTGGGCTGGTGTATAGACCTCCGGGCGTGCCTGTACACCAGCCCAGGGCCCAGGATGGGCCTTGCCAGAGCTATTGGTGGTGTATCGCTTGGAGCTCTCCTCGCGCTGTCCCTCACCTGGGGCAGCGGTCCTCTTCTTCAAGGGGCTTCCTTCGAATGTGTTGGCACCGGTGGGGGCACTGTGCCCTCACGCTCCCTGGGACCGCCCTCTCTTCTTGGCAGTTGAGCGACGGAGGAAAGCGGGTTCGTCATCGCAGGCATTGGCGCGTAAGTTGCGAGCGCAAGTTCCCGCGTACGCGCCCTCATTTCCAATGCAGGTGCCGCGCTCGCGGTCCGCATAAGCCGCCGCGTAAGGTCGCCACGCCATCTTGCTCGAGACCCATGTATTTTCGTCGCTCACCTGGCCGTGGTACAGCCCCTGTGTCTGGTCGCAAATCATTGCGGCCTGGCATGCCCTCTTAGTTCCGTCGACTGGCGTCGAGTAGCGCTTGGGGGTCGATGAGACAGCGCCGATGTAGCGTCGGCTGGCGTCGATTTAGCGTCGATTTAGCGTCGATTAAGCGTCGATTTAGCGTCGACGTGCGTCGATTCGCAGGGGCCGACCAGGTGGCGCGTGAGGCCCCCAAGAGTTGCCACCGAGCCTGTGCTCCCGCCGCCGCCGCGGCGCCCCTCCCCTGGGGCGGCGGCCCCCTCGCATGGGGGCCCTCCGAGGGGGACGTCGGAGCCGTCGTGGGGGGGGCCTCCGCTGCCCCTTCCCGGGCCGTGTGCGCCCGAAGCGCGGCGGCCAGGGCCTCCTCCGCGATCCTCTTCCTCCTCCTCCTCCTCCTCCTCCTCCTCCTCCTCCTTCTCCTCCTCCTCCTCCTCCTCTTCCTCCTCGATGCTTCTCTTCGATCCTCCTCCTCCCTCTCCTCCTCGATCCTCCTCCTCGATTATCCTCCTCCTCCTCCTCCTCGACCCTCCTTCCCCTGCTCCTCCTCTTTTTCTTGACGTTGCGCGGACTTGGGGCCGAACCCTGTTGCGTCAGTGCAGATGCATGAAAGAATGAGAACGCCGACTTAGCGGAGGGAAAAACTAATTAGACCTGGCTGGCGCAGCCGAACGGGACAGGCAACAAGATTTGGAAAAGAACAGGGCGCCCAAGGGCTCGGAGTATGGGCCAGCCAAGCGGTATGAGAGGATGAGGGACCAATCGAACGCTAACCTTGGCCAAGTGATCAACTCCGAGGACGAACCGAACGGAGAGGGAACGAGATGCACGTGCAACAGTAGGCGGCCCGCCTAGTAGCGTCGTCTTAGTGCGAAGGTGGGTGCAGGCGGCCGTAGTGCAAGGAGTAGCGCTGCAATGCCTGAAAGCACCCTTGTACCCCTCCCTGACCTCTTCCTCTTCCTCCTCCTCCTGCTCCTCCTGCTCCTCTTCCTCCTCTCCGGCGGACCGCGGCCCCGAAACTCCGCAACTTTGTCTTGGTGCACCCCCGAGGCCTCCCACACCCTTTCCGTCCTGAAGGGCTGCCTCCCACACCCTCTCCGTCCTGAGGTGTACCCCCCGAACCTCAGTATAGCCGCCCATCCCACCAGGACTGCTAAGCAGTGTCTATGGTGAAGGACGCAAAACAGATGCAGAGCAGGCGACGCTAGGAAGGCACAGGAGGAGATGTGCCGTTCAGAGGTGTAGGAAGCAACTCAGCGGCTTAAAGTCGTTACTATTGGTGCAGGCTGGCAAATGGGAGGTGGCGTATATGTGAGGTGAGTGAGCTCGCGGACAGGGCTGACCTCAGCGAGAGCGTGTGCTGTGGCCAGCGCCCAGCGGCATCGCCAAGCCCCCACGGCCCACTGGGCTATGCTGGCTCGGGCAGGCTGGCGATCGCGTGCTTCCCTGTGGCGACGTGTACCTGGACTGCTCGGCGTACGAGGGCGACTTCCAGCAGTACAATAGCGTGGGCTGGGCGGCGTTTGTGCTGCAGGAGAACGCCGACGTGTTCCACGCTGGTGTCTCAGGTGTGCTGTGTTTGCCTTCGCGGACATCAGCGGTGGTGAGCTGGCGGCGCTGCTGGCCACGCTTCGGCATGCCGTGCCGCCCGTGCGGGCCATCGTGGACAGCAAGTTCGTCTTCCTGGGGTGACCGAGGAGGTGTCGGCGAAGCGCCAGTGCGATCTGCGTGCCTCGCCTGGAGCGCGTTGGTGTGCCAGGTGCCGCTGGGCGCAGCTGGCAAGTGAGTGCCCCGGCTCGATCGTCGGGGCGGCGATCGACCACATCCGCGTTCTGCGCAAGCGAAGTCAGTTGGCGCACGTGCTGGTGCAGGTCATGCCGCAGGCTGAAGGGCAGCTGCAGAAGGACTTGCCCGTGCTAATAGCATGCCTCGTCTGCGGGGCTACGGGCGCGGCGAGGAGCTCCTCGTTCGCCCGCGCCTGTGGCGAGCCAGGGGCCAAGGGTAAGCTGGTCATCGCCAGGCTAGCCAAGGCCATGGCCCTTGGCATCTCGACGAAACTTCCCATCGCCATGGAGAAGCTCGACGAGCTGCCCTAAGCTGCGAGGAGGGAGGAGGCCCCGCATACCCTCGCACCACTGGCAGCTGCCACGGCGTCGCCGCCGAGCTCCTCGGCGGTCACAAGCGGGTCATTTGACTCGCGCTCGAGCGCGTGGGCGCGCTCGTGCGCCAGCGCGGCCGAACGCCCGCGCTGATGCAGACGCATCCTCCTCTTCCTCCTCGATCCTCCTCCCCCCTCTCCTCCTCATCCTCATCCTCGTCCTCGCCCTCGTCCTCGTCCTCGTCCTCGTCCTTCTCCTCCGTCCTCGTCCTCCCCCGCCTCCTCCTCCTCTCCCTTGGGGGCCTGGCGCCTATTCTCACGGTGCCCCGACGGGGCCCCTCCCGTAGGGGAGGGGTCGGGACCCGAGGGTCCTCTTGGCGCAGGCGGGGAGCGCCGGGCCCGAGGGGCGAAAAGCCCTCGCACCCGGGGGGACGCCGCCAAAGTGCGGTTTCCTTCCCCCGGGGGGGTCGCCAGGTCCCGTGGCCTCCCCCAGGGCGGTGCTGGATACCCCCCCAGCGCTCGCCGCCCTGGGGCGGGACCGGCGGCTTGTCTCTGTCGTGTCGTTCGTCCGTGTCGTGTCGTGCGTGTCGTGTCGTCCGTTGCGTCCCCCCGTCGTGTCGCGTCGTGTCGTGTTCCCTTTTTTGGTTCGGTCCTGGGTGTCCCGGGGTCCGAAACCGCGGCCACCTATGGAGTAGGTGGTGGGTCGGTTGGGCGTCGGAGCACGGCTCCGGCGCCCCCTACCCCGATCAGGGAGCGCGGAGCACGGTCTCCTTGCGTTCCCTGTTCGCGCTTAGGGCGCGCCACGGGGGCATGGCCCCGACAGTGGCGCTGCCGCTGCAGTCTCAGCCTCCTGGCTGTGCTGTGTGGAGAGGTGGTCCCCACTCGATGGGGGTCAAGCAGAGGTCGAGCGTTTTAAAAAACGCTTATTCTCACGGTGTCAGCGCCACACTCTTCGGGGCACCCCGTCAGAGTCGACTGCACGTGGCGTCCGGGGGTAGCTAAACTGGCTTGCGCCTTTCGTAACCAGCCGCGTGGTATTTTGCCCGTGGCAGCGGCGCTAGCCACGCTCCGTGATCTAGAGCTGAGTACCAGGCATGGGGGCTTACGCATTCGGTCGAGAAGCGGGGCCATGTGGCCCGTAGGTCCCATGGTGGCCTTGTGCCCGCTCACCCGGGGGAACAAACCCAGTTGCGCATGCCAGCTGAATGGGCAGGGGTTAACAGCGCGGATGTACCCCGCAGTGACGCGGTGAACCGACCGTCTCCCTACGTTCCTCGCCCTCTCGGCTGGAAGCATGTCGCTGGGCGACGAGGTAGCTGCCGATACCATGTTAGTCGATGCGCGCTTTCGGACCCGCTTAGGGGGTGTCGGCTGATTGCTTGCCATTGCGGCCAGCGTTCGTGCGGTGTGCGCAGTGCACTTCTTCGACCCCTGACATGATTCTGCTTCCTCCTCCTCCTCCTCTCCCTCCTCCTCCTTTTCCTTCTCCTCCTCCTCGCCCACCTCCTCCTCCTCGATCCACGATCCTCGATCCTCCTCCCCCTCCTCCTTCTTTTGTCCTCCTTCTCCTTCTCCTCCTCCTCCTCCTCTTTCTCCTTCTCCTCCTCCTCCTCCTCCTTGTTCTCTTCTTCCTCCTCCTCCTCCTCCTCCTCGTTTTCCTCCTCTTTCTGTTCCTCCTCCTCCTCCTCTTCCTCCTCCTCCTCCTCCTCCTCCTCCTCCTCCTCCTCCTCCTCTCCCTCCTCCGCCTCCCCTCCCCGTTTTCTTTCTTTTCGGGAGGAGACGGACGAGGAGGAGGCGGAGATACAGGAGGATCGAGCATCGAGGGGAACCTCGCCAGCTGCTGCATCTGCTGCGTCTCCTGGTGGCCCTGTGGCGTTTTGACGGCGCAGACGTCTTGCCGATGGCAGGCGCGTCAGCACGCCTGCAGTGCTCACGCCTCTCGGCGCCGAGCGGGTGGGCCTTCTTCGGGGCGGCGCGGCGCCGGAACCGGACGTGAGGAGGGCGGAGCGGGGGCTCCGTGGACACGGGATTTGCTCGGCCCGCGTAGCCGCGTCTCAAACATTGCAAGACACGGTTGCGGCAGGTCAAGTGGAGGAAAGTACATGAATTTAGTTGTGGCCCGCGCTTGTTTACGTCGACTTGCATGTCAGCATTCCGGTCAGGAGTATATCACACAACGATCACCTTCAACAGGCGCTTCCGTGGTGCTCGCTTGCTCGAGCCGAAATTGGTCGGAGCCAGATGGCACCACTTCAGCCAATGATTGTCTACGGAGGAGGAGGGGGGAGGAGCAGCATGAGCAGCAGGAGGACGGGCGATGGAGGAGGACAGAGGGGATGATGACACGTTGCGTTCGCGTCACATCTGACATCCTCTCCCTCCCACCCACCACTTCCCACTGCGTTGATGTTTCTCTATCCGCGGACGCGTGTCATGGCAGACCTGGCACTCGCACAACGACCCCATGGGGTCTTAAGCAATCGGGTAAAAAAAGGGGAGTTGCATAAAAAAGGAGGATGGGGAGGAGGAGTTGGAGGAGGAGAAGGAGGATGAGGAGGAGGCGGATAAGCAGCAGGATGAGCAGGAGGAACAGGAGGATGAGGAAGGAAAACGAGGACGAGGACGAACAACAGCAGCGGGAATTGGAACGGAAGGGACGGGAAGAGCAAGAGGACCAGGGGAAAGCGGAGGAGGGAAAAGGAGGGGGGCGATAACGATGAGGAATGTTTCGGCCAGAAAGGTGGTCCGCGCTCGGGCGAGAGCCCCATCCCGAGCGAGAGGAGCAAAAGACCGATCCTAAAATGAGGCCAATGTTGCAGCGGCTGCACCACTTTCAGGCACCGGAAACGTTCCGATCGAACAGGCAAGCATAGGGACCACCAAATAATATTTTGAAGTCAGCGTTGACCCCAAGCAGTGTGTGTCTAGCAAAAGGTGTGGTGCAATCTGTGTGGTACAATAAATATCTGCCGTGCAATCTCTGCGGTGCAACCTGTGTGGAGGGATCTATGTTGTGCCATCTACGTTGTGCAATCGATGGCGTGCGATCTATGTTGTGCAATCTGTGTGGGGCCGTAAAAGTTTGACAATCTAGGCGGTGCCACCACTGTGGTGCAACGTATGTCGTGCAATATGTGTGGTGCAATCTATGTGCTGCAATCTATGGGGTGCAATTAATTTCTGTTCGCAGTGAGTTGTCCACTCCACTGCTCGTGCAAACATCCCACCCACCCACCCGCAACTTGGTTTGCAAAATCTCTGAAGACCGTGACGGTGGGTACCACGTGGCACTTGGCAACGACAGCGACGCCGACGACGACAGCGACAACGACGATGACGACGCCGCCGACAACGACTACGACGACACCGACGACGTCTCCAACGACTTCGACGGCGCCGACAACGACGACGACGACGACGACGACACCGACGACGACGACGACACCGACGCCGACGACGACGACGATGACAACGACGACGACGATGACGACGCCGACGACGACGATAACGACGGCGCCGACGTCGACGACGACGTCAACGACGCCGACGACGACGACGACGACGGCGACGGCGGCGGCGACGACGACGACGCCGACGTCGACGACGACGACGACAACGACGCCGACGCCGACGACGACGAAGACGACGACGACGTCGCCAACGAAGACAACGAGGAAGGAGGGAGGACGACGACGACGACAACGACGACAACGACGAGGGAGGAGAAAGGACGACGCGAACGACGAAGAAGGAGGAAGGACGGCGACGCCGATGACGGCAACGACGAGGGAGGAGACGACGACGACGACGACGACGACAACGCGACGACGACGACGACGACGACGACGGCGACGAAATAGGAGGGACGACGACGAGACGCCGACGACGGACGACGACGACGACGACGAGGGAGGAGGAGGAAGGACGACCACGGCGACAACGACGACGGAAACGACCACGACGCCAAAGAGGACGACGACGACGAACACGAGGAAAGACAGAGGACGACGTAGCGACGACGACGACGACGACGCGGGAGGAGGGAGGACGGCGACGACGACGACGACGACGACGCAAGAGCGCGCGCGCACGCTTTTGTTGAAAATCCGTGTTGCGAAACCTTGTGTTTTTTATAGGTTTTTTGGACACACGATTTTGAAATCCTTCCGAAACATACGCGCGCGACGACGCGCGCGTCTGCACTTCGTCCCATTTTTTGCAGGGGATTCTCGCGACGGCACACGCGCAAGGGCGTTCGACAGATTTCGACATGAGCTCGCGCGAAGCCCGTTTGGTAGCATTTTGTGAACATCTTGAAGAACCTATGGTTTTCTTAAGATTTCGCAAGAGCTTTCGCGGAAGTTTTTTAGCAAGTCTGTGCTGCGAAACCATGTGTTTTTGCATGTGTTTTGGAAACTCGATTGCGAAATCCTTCCCGCACCGAAGGTTTTTGAAGGATTTGGGCATGCGCGCGCGACGACGCGCGCGTGTGCACTTCGTCCCATTTTTTGCAAGGGATTCGCGAACAAGTGCCATGTTAGGGCAACAAATGTCACCGCATAGTGTTTTTTTCACAAGGGAACCTCAGGGGGGGGAACCCGGCCTAGCTGGGATGGTATGATTCCATATTTAGGATGGACGAGAGTGCAGAATACATACATATGGTAGCCCCCCCCCACATGATCATACATATTTTTGTTTTGCTACTCCTCTTCCTCGCGCGCCCTGGGGGGGGAGGGCCTGGGGCTTCCTGGGGCTTCCTGAGGCCTCCTGGCCTTCCCGAGTCTTCCGAAACGCTTCCTGGGGCTTCCCGAAGCCCCCTGGGGCTGCCGAAACACTGCCCTGGTGAAAAACGTTGTGTTTTCCTGATATTCCTGACCTTCCCAGGGATTACCCCTGAGAAAACGCGGAGTTTTCATGATATTCCTGATATTCGTGACATTTCCAGAGATTACCCAGGCGCCGAGGCCTCCTGGGGCTGCCGAAACATTGCCCTGGTGAAAAACGCTGCGTTTTCCTGGTATTCCTGACCTTCCCAGGGATTACCCATGAGAAAACGCTGCGTTTTCCTGATATTCCTGATATTCCTGACATTTCCAGAGACTACCCAGGCGCCGAGGCCTCCTGGGGCTGCCGAAACATTGCCCTGGTGAAAAACGTTGTGTTTTCCTGATATTCCTGACCTTCCCAGGGATTACCCCTGAGAAGACGTTGCGTTTTCCTGATATTCTTGATATTCCTGACATTTCCAGAGACTACCGTGAGCCTGCAGGGTAGTCTCTAGAAATGTCAGGAAACGCAGGAATATCAGGAAAACACAGCGTTTTCTCATGGGTAATCCCTGGGAAGGTCAGGAATATCAGGAAAACACAGCGTGTTCCACCAGGGCAATGTTTCGGCAGCCCCAGGAGGCCTCGGCGCCTGGGTAGTCTCTGGAAATGTCAGGAATATCAGGAATATCAGGAAAACGCAGCGTTTTCTCAGGGTGCAGGGTAGTCTCTAGAAATGTCAGGAATATCAGGGATATCAGGAAAACGCAGCGTTTTCTCATGGGTAATCCCTGGGAAGGTCAGGAATATCAGGAAAACGCAGCGTTTTCCACCAGGGCAATGTTTCGGCAGCCCCAGGAGGCCTCGGCGCCTGGGTAGTCTCTGGAAATGTAAGGAATATCAGGAACATCAGGAAAACGCAGCGTTTTCTCAGGGGTAATCCCTGGGAAGGTCAGGAATATCAGGAAAACACAGCGTTTTTCACCAGGGCCATCTCTGGGAAGATCTTGGACATCTGGAAAATCTGGTAAACGGTATTTGTTCAAGAGCAGGAGGATGATAATCAAATCGTGTAGCTTCAACAGGGCAGCGTTGGCCGTCGGCTGCCCCCCGTCAGTTGTGAACGCAGCTCCCCAATCAGTTCTGCGAGCAGCCTCCTGCTACGAAACATTACTCGCAAAACTAGCTGTGAACGCCGCTCCACACCTAGTTTTGTGAGTGATGTCTTCCTCCTCACCCTCGTCATGCTCCTCACCCTCCTCTTCTTCCTCCTCCTACTCCTCCTGCTCCTCCCCATCCTTCCTCCTCCTTCTTTTCTTCACTCAACCCCACCTCTCCGCTTCATGGCGTCACTCACAAATCTAGTTGCGAACGCAGCTCCGCAACCAGTTTTGCGAGCAGCCTCCTGATAAGAGACATTACTCGCAAATCTAAATGTGAACGCCGCTCCACACCTAGTTTTGTGAGTAAGGTGTTGCTCCTCACCTTCGTCATGCTCCTCACCCTCCTCTTCTTCCTCCTCCTACTCCTCCTGCTCCTCCCCCCTTCCTCCTCCTTCGTTTCTTCACTCTACCCCCACCTCTCCGCTTCGTGGCGTCACTCGCAAATCTAGTTATGAACGCAGCTCCACAACCAGTTTTGTGAGCAGCCTCCTGCTACGAAACATTACTCGCAAAACTAGCTGTGAACGCCGCTCCACACCTAGTTTTGTGAGTAAGGTGTTGCTCCTCACCTTCGTCATGCTCCTCACCCTCCTCTTCTTCCTCCTCCTACTCCTGCTGCTCCTCCCCCCTCCTCCTCCTCCTTTTCTTCAATTTACCCCCGCCTCCCCGCTTCGTGGCGTCACTCGCAAATCTAGTTGTGAACGCAGCTCCCCAATCATTTCTGCGAGCAGCCTCCTGCTACGAAACATTACTCGCAAAACTAGCTCTGAACGCCGCTCCACACCGAGTTGTGTGAGTAAGGTGTTGCTCCTCACCTTCGTCATGCTCTTCACCCTCCTCTTCTTCCTCCTCCTACTCCTGCTGCTCCTCCCCCCTCCTCCTTCTTTTCTTCACTTTACCCCCACCTCTCCGCTTCGTGGCGTCACTCACAAATCTAGTTGTGAACGCAGCTCCCCAATCAGTTCTGCGAGCAGCCTCCTGCTACGAAACATTACTCGCAAAACTAGCTGTGAACGCCGCTCCACACCTAGTTTTGTGAGTGATGTCTTCCTCCTCACCCTCGTCATGCTCCTCACCCTCCTCTTCTTCCTCCTCCTACTCCTCCTGCTCCTCCCCATCCTTCCTCCTCCTTCTTTTCTTCACTCAACCCCACCTCTCCGCTTCATGGCGTCACTCACAAATCTAGTTGCGAACGCAGCTCCGCAACCAGTTTTGCGAGCAGCCTCTTGATAAGAGACATTACTCGCAAAACTAAATGTGAACGCCGCTCCACACCTAGTTTTGTGAGTAAGGTGTTGCTCCTCACCTTCGTCATGCTCCTCACCCTCCTCTTCTTCCTCCTCATACTCCTCCTGCTCCTCCCCCCTTCCTCCTCCTTCGTTTCTTCACTCTACCCCCACCTCTCCGCTTCGTGGCGTCACTCGCAAATCTAGTTGTGAACGCAGCTCCACAACCAGTTTTGTGAGCAGCCTCCTGCTACGAACATTACTCGCAAAACTAGCTGTGGACGCCGCTCCACACCTAGTTTTGTGAGTAAGGTGTTGCTCCTCACCTTCGTCATGCTCCTCACCCTCCTCTTCTTCCTCCTCCTACTCCTCCTGCTGCTACGGCTCCTGATCACTCAGCCCCCTCCTCTCCACTTCGAGGCGTTACCCTCCAATCTAATTGCGAATGCAACTCCACAACAAACCTTGCGAGCAACCTTCCGCTACGAATCATTATTCACAAAACTTGTTGTGAACGCCGCTCCACAGCTAGGAAGAGGCGGTGGAAAATGGGGGAGGATGTTGCTCAACTATGGCTGGTGCCACTGGAGCTCGGCATTCACCAGATGACGCGGAGGAGGAGGAGGAGAACAAGGGGCTCAATTTTGAGGAGTAGGGCAAATATGGTTTGGAGGAGAAGGTGGAGGAGGAGGTGGTGGAGGGGGAGGAGGAGGAGACGATGAGCAGGAGGACAAACATTGGGAGGAGGAGGAGAAGGAGGAGGAGGAAGAGGTGAATGAGGATTCAGAGAAGGAGGAGAAGGAAGAATAGTAGGAGGATTCTGATGAGGAGGACAAACATGAGGGAGAGCTTGAGGAGAATTTAAAGAAGGAGGAGGGGAAGAGAAGCAGGAGGAGGACAATGAGTTTGAATTTGTGGAATCGGAATAGGAGGAGGACAACATGCCGAAGAGGATATGGAGGAGGATTCAGAGAACGAAGATGAAGAGGACAAGGAGGAGGAGGAGGAGGAGGAAGAGGAGGACAAGGAGTTTGAAAGTGAGAGGGGGTAGGAGGAGGAGAATGATGAGTACAAACATGAGGAAGAAGTGGATGAGGATTCATAGAATGAGGAGGACGAGGGGAAGGAGAAGGAAGAGGAGGAGGAAGAGAAGAGTTGAGGCCAATGCATTTGATTTTGAAGCGGAGGGGGAAGAAGACAAACATAAGGAGGAAGAGGATGTGGAGGAGGATTGGGAGACGGTAGAGGAGGAAAATGAGGTGGAGGACGAGGAGGACAAGGCGTTTGGTATCGAGGAGGAGGAGGAAGAGGAGGACGAGGAGGAGAGGACAAGTATGAGGAGAATGTGGAGAAAGCTTCAAAGAAGAAAGATGAGAAAGAGAAAGAGAGGGAGGGGGAGCTTGAGGTTGAGAAGGAGTAGGATGCTGAGGAGGAGGAGGAGGAGGGGCATCATAAACATGAGATGGTGAGATTGGATTGCAATGCGCCGCGAAAGACTGAAGTCGCTTCGCGCTGAAGTGTTTGGATTGCAATCGACGGAATTGCGGTTTGCAACGTAGCAAACCATCATGAAGAAAAACAGGAGGAAGGAACGGGTTATGATGACTGGAGGGATGATGGGAGAATGTGTATGATCATGTGGGGGGGGGGGGCGAGCACATATATATATATATATATATATGAAAGTATACTATCCCAAGGGGAAGCGATAAGTCCGGGGGGGGTAGGGTCTAATCTCTTTTCAGACAGGAGAATTGATTTTTACCCATGAAGTGACACATCTCATGCTCTTGCAAACATCCCACCCACACACCCGCACCTTGGTTTGCAAAACCTCTTAAGACCGTGACGGTAGGTTCCAAATGGCACTTGGCAACGACACTGGCGCCGACGACGACGACGACAACGCCGACGACGACTACGACGACACCGACGACATCTCCGACGACTTCGACGACGACGACAACGACGACGACGACGACGACACCGACGACGACGACGACGCCGACGCCGACGACGACGACAACGACGACGACGATGACGACGCCGACGGCGACGACGACGACGACGCCGACGACGTCGACGACGCCGACGACGACGACGTCGTCGACGACGACGACGACGGCGGCGACGACGACGACGCCGACGTCGACGACGACAACGACGCCGACGCTGACGCCGACCACGAGGACGATGTCGCCAACGAAAACGACGACGACAACGACGAGCGACAACGACGAGGGAGGAGGGAGGACGGCGACGACGCGAACGACGAAGAAGGAGAGAGGACGGCGACGCCGACGACGACAACGACGAGGGAGGAGGGAAGACGACGACGACGACGACGACGACGGCGACGAAATAGCATGGACGACGACGAGACGCAGACGACAGACGACGACGACGACGAGGGAGGAGGAGGAAGGACGACCACGGCGACAACGACGACGGAAACGACCACGACGCCAAAGAGGACGACGACGACGAACACGAGGAAAGACAGAGGACGACGTAGGCGACGACGACGACGACAACGACGCGGGAGGAGGGAGGACGGCGACGACGACGACGACGACGACGACGCAAGAGCGCGCGCGCACGCTTTTGTTGAAAATCCGTGTTGCGAAACCTTGTGTTTTTTTTATAGGTTTTTTGGACACACGATTTTGAAATCCTTCCGAAACCGATGGGTTCTGAAGGATTTCGGCATACGCGCGCGACGACGCGCGCGTAAGCGCAAGGGCGTTCGACAGATTTCGACATGTGCGCGCGCGAAGCCCGTTTGGTAGCATTTTGTGAACATCTTGAAGAACCTATGGTTTTCTTAAGATTTCGCAAGAGCTCGCGCGTAAGTTTTTTCCGCAAATCAGTGTTGCGAAACCATGTGATGTTATATGTTTTGTTGGAAGTTCGATTGCGAAATCCTCCTCGCACCGAAGGTTGTTTTGTTGTTTTTAATAGAAAAATGATTTTGGCATGCGCGCGCGACGACGCGCGCGTGTGCACTTCGTCTTGTTTTTCGCACGGGTATCGTGGAACAGTCTTATGCTCGAACCAAAAAATGTTCCCGCGTATAGTTTTTTATAAGGGAACCTTAGGGGGTCGATACTGGCCCCTCTGGGATAGTGCATATGCATATTTAGGATGGACATGTGGTCATAATTGTATATGTTTTACATACCTGAAAGGGGGGGATAACGCCGGGGGGGGGTAGAGTCTATTCTCTCTGTAGAAAAGGAGAAGATTCGCAGCACAATGTATGCGAGGCGGCGGCGGGGGGGCAGCGACAATGGAGACAGGAACGCGACGGTGAGTTCGGAGCTGCTAGACCCACAATCAGGCCCAGACGACGGGCGGCGACGAGGCGGCGACGGGGCGGCGACGGCGAGCACGGAACCGCCATACCGACATTCAGGCCCAGACGGTTGGCGGCGACAAGGCGGCAACGGGGCGGCGACGGCGCTCGGAGCCGGCAAACCAACATTCGAGGCCAGCTCCGTAGAATAGAAGTAAGAATTCTTGAGTGCACGCGCGAATGGGGGGTTAAGGTTCAGTATGCCAAAAAGAATACGCGGAGGGGGCGGGCTGCTCCCCCGCCATGTTCGCGGGGGGGGGGTGAGAGGCGCGGAGTGTTCATATCGAAGAATTGTGGACGAATGGGGGCACGAGGGGGATCGGAACACGAGCAGGAGGATGAGGAGGATGGAGCATCTGGAGCAGGAGCAGCTGCAGCAGTCGGAGGAAAGAGGTGAAAGAGTAGGAGGGAGAGGACGCAGGGGGGGATGAGGGGAGGAGGAGACTGCGCATCGTACGAAGCGGAGTCAGCAAAAGGCAGCTCGAAATGGGTTGTCTGGGAGCGGTTCTGTGAGCCCCATGGTGATCTTGTGCGGAGTGGTGTAGGGCGGTTCGGTATCGTTTAGCGATTGGCCCGCTGCAGCGAACCGAGGTGAAAGCACGGGAGGGGAAGGAGCGGGGAGGGAGAGAGGAGTAGGACGAGCCTCTGCGAGGGCGTCTACGTAGACATCGGCTGCGAGCTGCTCCCGCGCGTCTTCGCGCCGATCAGGCAGTCGCTGGACACGCTCGAGGTCAACCAGACCGTGACCGCCACGATCGAGAAGGCGCACTGGTGGTCGCGCCTCTCCTCTCCCGTGTCATCATTCTCCGTGTTTTTCTTTCCTTCGCCCTTCCCCCTCGTTCCACGCGTTGTCCTTCTCCTCCTCCTCCTGATCCTTCTCGCCCTCCTTGTTTTTCTACCTCATAATATTATTTTTCCTCTTCCCTCCCTCCTCCTTCCCCTCCTCCTCCTCCTCCTCCTCCTCCTCCTCCTCCTCCTCCTCCTCCATTCCATCTCCTTATAGATAACTCCCCCCTGTCGCACCCCGAGGCCCGTTTTTAGGGCGGGCCGGGCGTTCCGCCTGAGACTTCCCCACCGCTTATGACTCTGAAGCTTGCAAAATGATAACAGCTTGACAGATGGAGGGCGGGCCGCTTTCAAAATGTGGCTCTCGCCTTAGCGCCGCGCACATTATTTCTAAACGTTTGCAAGAGTTTCAAGGATTGAGGGCGGGTGGTTTTCAAACTGTGTTTCTCGCTCTAGCGCCGCGCACATTCGTTCTACAAAATTGCAAGAGTTTCACGGAGTGAGGGCGGGGGTCGTTTTCAAAATGTTGCTCTCGCTTTTGCGCCGCTTACGTTCGTTTTCAAAAATGGCAAGTGTTTCACGGATGGAGGACGGGTTTTGTTTCAACATGTGGCCCTCACTTTAGCGCCGTTTACAGTCGCTTTACAAATTTGCAAGAGCTTCACGGATTGAGGGCGTGTGGTTTTCAACATGTGGTTCTCGATTTAGCGCCGCGCGCATTCGGTTTTTACATTTGCAAGAGTTTCACGGATTGAGGGCGGGCCGTTTTCAAAGTGTGGTTTTCGCCTTAGCGCCGCTTATATTCGTTAAAAACACTTGCAAGAGTTTCACGGATTGAGGGCGGTTCTTTTTCAACATGTGGTTCTCGCCTTAGCGCCGCTTGCACTCGTCTTAAACATTTGCAAGAGTTTCACGGATTCCCCCGATCAGCGAACGTACCATGAATGGTGTTTTGGAAGGATTCAGGATTATGCGGGCGCAACAGTTATGTTGATTCGCTGTGTTGAAGTCACAACAATGGCGTTCTGGCACGATTCTGAATCGTCAAGGCGCAGCAGTCAGGTGGCTACGTGGCGTAAAAATCCCGAGAACATTGTTCAGGCACGCGTCAGGATCTTCAAACTATTGTCTTCCAGCGAGGCAGGTCCCTCAATGGAAATGAACCTTTGTATGGGGTCTATGAAGAGGGAGCATGGAGGGAGGGTTAACTCCAACATCGTTGATGATTCTTGGGTTTCCACTGGTCCTCCTCCTTCTCCTCCCTGTGGGGCCCACCTCCTTGCCTAGCTTGCGGCCACGTCTTGAGGGACAAAGCCCCCGCCCTGCGTAGTTGCGACGGTCCAGAGACCCAGCAGGTTGGAAGCGCAACAGAGTGGCCATCGCCCCGCGGGGCGGAACCGATTATTAGAGGCTCAACTTGGGCCGCCCTCCTCCTCTCGTCCTCATCCTTCTCCTCCTCCCTATGCCTACGCCCTGTTCTCTTTCCTCCATCCCTCCCTCCCGTCCTCCCTTCTCCCTCCCGTCCTCCCTTCTGGTCCTTGTCCTCCTCCTCCTCTTCCTCCTCTTCTTTCCTCATTGTCGACCCCCGTAGCCATCTTGGCTCAAGCCAATCGGCTGGCAGGCTGCTGTTCTGCGCAGGGGTTTGGAAGCCGTGGCTGTGCCAGGGCTTCCCGTTGCCAGGCTCGGCGAGGCGCCGCGCGCCGTCGCGAGCGCACATGGAGCCGAAGGCGTGCGGCAGGGAGGCGGCAGTGCGCAGGGCGACTCGCCATCCCGACACAGCAGGAGCAGCTTCAGCACTTCCGTGAAGGCGAACAAAAACGGCTGCCTGGCTGAGGGCCACGCGCGCATCTGACGTGCAGGCCGAGGACAAGGCACGGGCTGCAAGCGAAGTGCCGCTTGCAGCACGGCTGCGGGCGCCGGGCCAAGTGCGCTCAGTTTCCTGGAGTGTCTCATCGTGCTTCGGAGTTGAATCTTCTCACTGATGGTCTGAAGGGTTGTTCAGGTTGGGGTTGTGCTCTCGACCCGCCTCGCACACCCTGCATACCGCGGCCGGCAGGCCTCAACCCCGGCGGTCCTTTTGGGGATCCCGCCTCGTGTCTTCGACGAGTGACGACTGCAAGCCGCGGCCGCCAGGCCCTAAGTATCCTGGTGATTCTTGGAGTTCTCGCCTCGCCTCTTCGACGACTTGCTACAAGACGCACACATATCATACACAAAGAAGAGCACACATACAGAATACGCATGTGTGTAGCACGCAGGAAGCACGCATCAAAAACACCTATACACAACATGCCTACGTAATAGTCTTTTGATATCCATGCGAAGCCCAGCGGCAGAGGCAGAGAGAGAGAGAGAGGAAGAGGGTGGAGGGGGGAAACAACGAGGCCACGGGCGCGGACGCGCCAACTGGCCTCTGGCCGCAGGCGGGGGCCGAGTACACGGCGGCGGCGAGCATTGCCTGCCGCGTGGCCGACCAGCAAGGGCCCTCCCAGAATCGGTGCTGACGGTCCTCCCGCGCAGCTCCACAGTGCGGGCATCGCGCTGGCTTCCCCCCCTTTGCCGCCACCGACTCCGTGACCACGTTGCCGGCCAGCACCGCCCGGAGCGCGCCGGCGACATCTGGGGCGAGCTGGTCGCTCTCCAGCAAGCGCCGCGTGGCCCATCGGTCGATGCCCTCGCCGACGTGTGCGAAGTCGGCGCGCCTGGCGGCGACCGTGCGAGCTTCGAAGTGCGCCCAAGCCTCGAGCAGCACAGCCCGCGTGGCCTGCAGCGGGCGCTAAGCTGGTCGCCACCCTGTCGGCGCCGACGGCACGCCCCCCCAGCATTCCACGTCGGGCCCCAGCTGAAGCTCTGCCATGCTGCGCGACGCTGCCGCGAGATGGCCCTGGCCACGACCGTGCCCGGCGGCGATGGCGCCCTGCGCGGCCTTCCAGATCCCAGGGAAACTCCCCCGCAGCATCGCCTTCGCCAACTGCCACAGCGGCGCGATGACCGCCTTGGCCGTTGGGTCGAGGCGCCAGCTGGGACTGAGCACGCCGAACACCACTTCGGCGGCAGCGCGGAAGCCACCTCGGCAGACCGCGTGCCGGGCAAGCCAGCTTCGCACGCGCGGCCGCGACGGCACAGCGGCGCGCGCGCCCGGCGGTAGCGGCGACCCCAAGGTCCTTGAAGCCCGTGCTGGCAGCCACCGACGGCGTCTGCTCGGCAAGCCAGCGCCGCACCGCGGCCGAGTTGGCGAATTACTTACTTTTGTCCCGGTTGAGCCGCCACCCCATGGTTTGCTCGAAGGCGTCCGTCTCGCGCAGCGCCTCCCGAACAAACCCTGCAGCCTCGCGGCGTCCTGCGCTGGGCGTCGCGCCCACAATGTGAAATCATCTACATAGATCTGGCGCCGTGGGGAGTCATCTATCTCCCCCAATCGCTTGTGCCACGGCAGCGTGAGCACGCTCAGGAAAATGACGGCGAGCGCACAGCCTGGCAGGATGCCGCTTGGTGGTTCCCAAGCACTGCCGAGTGCAGTGGCGACCCGAATCCGTTTGCGAGCGGAGCAAGCGTGCGCCGCCGGGCCGACGATCCACGGCGGCACCCCAGCGCGCTCGAGCAAGCCAGGCAGGGGTCGTAAGCCTTCCGCCAGTCCAGCGCCGCCCCAGCCATGCTCTCGCCAAGAGCTTCGGCGGCCTCCAGCTCCAGGGACAACTCCCAGGCGAGCTCCTCGACGCCGCGCTGCATCTCCTCGCCCGCCCAACTGCGGCGCCATAGCCTGAAGAGCCGTGCGCGTCCTGCAGCTCAGAGCCGGCACAAGGTCGGCAGCAGCCAGATCGGCCGCCTGTCCAAGGGCCCGCCTTCACCGCCTGCCTTCGGCAGCAGCAGCCCTTCCGCCTCGACTAGCTCCAAGGGCCACCAGCCGAGCGCCTCCACCTCCTCGAAGAGCTTGGCAATCCATCCGTGGAGCTCGGCTGACAGGGGCCGCAACTCGCTCACCGTCCAACCATCGAGCCCCGGCTTCTTGCGCTTTGTCTTCTTCCGGAGGAGCTCGCCAACGAGGTCGGCCGTCCAGGGGGCCCGCTCTGGGAAGGCAGGGAGGCCATCTAGCGCGCGCAGCCACTCCTCTCCAAGTGGAGGCGCCGCACCCCCCTGCCAGATTGCCCTCCAGGGGCCTTCGAAGAAGAAGCGAGCACCCAGGACCGCCCGCGCGGGGCGGGGGGGGCGCCACCTGCGCGAAGGACGGGTCGGGCACGCGGTCGGCGTCAAGGCTGCCTTCACTGCTGATCCAACAGTAGAGCCGACCCTGGGAGTTTGCCACGCAGTCCTGTACCCAGCGCCGCCATGCTTCCCGCCTGCGGCATCGCGCGCTCGCGCGCGCTTCTACCCGCGCCGACGCTGCCCGCTCCAGGAGGCGCGCGGGCAACACAGCATCCGCCCGCAGCGCCGCCAGCTCAGCGGCCCATTCGGCACAACCCGAGTCGGCAGCACGAAGGGCTGAGAGGGTGGATTCGGCCACCCGCCAGGCCGAGAAATCGGCGGAGCGCCGTTGGGCGTGCTGCAGCCCGCGGAGCCGCCGCTGCCCAGCAGGGCAGCGTCGGCCTTTCTGTCGGCGGCTTCCGAAGCCGACGCATGCGGCCTGGCTGGGGCCACGGAGGGCCCCAGCCGGGGGGCCAACCAGGCCTTCATCGCCGTGCTGAGCGTCTGCCACGCGGCCTCCACGTCGTGCTGGGCCAGGGCGCGCTGGAAGGC
Source organism: Prorocentrum cordatum (assembly GCA_963575745.1). Lineage (NCBI taxonomy): Eukaryota > Dinophyceae > Prorocentrales > Prorocentraceae > Prorocentrum > Prorocentrum cordatum. The sequence goes on from CAUYUJ010019726.1 coordinate 964,971, forward strand.
CTCGCCGTGCGCCGTCTGCGCGGGCGGTAACCTGGGCGACCTCCGGCCCCCATCGCACGGCGGCGGCGCCTAACAGAGGCGGGGCCGGCTGACGGATGAGCGCGCGCTCAGGCGTGGCTGCGCGGAGCTCCGCCTCCAGCGCCGCGCGCGTGGCGAAGCCCAGGTCCCACCGGAGGCCGACCCGCTCCACGAGGCCGATCGCCGCCGAATTCGCGAGCACGTAGTCGATGCGGGACGGCGCGCCCTGCGACGGCGCGCCCTGCCCGGTCGCCCCCCCCTCCCTCTCCCCCTCTCGCTCCTCGGCTCCTCGCTCTCCGGCCCGTTCCTGTTCCTTTCTTGGCCCGCTTTTCTTTGTCGGCCCGCCCTGTGGTCCGAATAAGAGTTGCGGCGGCCCGCACTGCCACGCTGACGGACCCCCCCTCCCTCTGGCTTTTGGCCGGCGCGGCGGGGCAGGACAGGCGACGGGTTAGACCAGACGCCGGGCAATCCGCGACGGCACGCAGACGGGGTCAGCTGCTGCCAGCAGGTCGCGCCAACCTGCCATGCCCAGCAGGCCCTCGAGCCCTGTGTCCGCCAGGCGGCAGTTCAAGTCCCCAACGAGGAATGCGGGCGCTCCGCCTGAGGTCGGCGTTACGTTCTAGGTCAGCACGGCTGCCTGGGTAGCCGTAGCAACTGTGGATATGCACGGCGCGGCACTGGCCGAGATGCAGGGCCAGATGCTGCAGCTGGCCCGGGTGCCGGCCAGAGAGCCCTGCCATGGGCTCCGCGAGTGCGGCGCATTGACTGGGCGCGTGAGCGGCAGCCAGGAGGTGCATGTCCCCGGACGCCAGCCCGAGGTCCAGCCACATGCCGCGAGCGCGTGCTGCCGCGACCGCCGCGGGCCCCTCACGCGTCGGGTTGCGGACCTCCTGCAGGCACATGCCGCCAAGGCCCCGCGCCAGCTGGAGCTCCAGCGAGGGCTCAGACGCCGGCGATCCAGGGAGGGCCGCAGCAGCGCAACCAGCTCCGCGACGCGTCCGTGACCCGCGCATTCCACCAGCGCCGCTGCTGGCGCCGCCGCCGCAGCGGCAGGAGGCGCAGCAGGCGGGGCCCGGCAGCCCTGCGCCGCGACCATCCCCCCTCCCCGCCCGTGCTGCCGGCTGTGCCGCCAGTGCGAGGCGCGCGCCGAGGCCTGGTGCGAGGTGGCCGAGGGCGTCTGGCCGACCTCCTCCCGCGCAGCTCTTCTGGAGCCTGCTCCCGCGGCGGCTCGGGCGGGGGGCGCGCCAAGCACCTGCTGCAGCCGCTGCGCCTCCGGCGGAAGGCACGCCTGGCGCCCCTTGGGCTGCGCGCTGGCCTCAGCAACAGCCGATGCACGCCGGCCAAGCAGCAGGCCCAGCAGCTCCTGCAGCGCCTGCAGCGGCGGCGGAGCCTTCGACCAGAACGCGCGGGCACAGCGGATGCACCAGCAGCGCTGCCACCCCCACGGCGCCAGCGGGCACGGGGGGGCCTCCGCGGCGCCGAGCCGCCACCGCTGCGGGTGGATCAGGCACCGCCTGCCGCGCCCGCAGGGCGCAGCGGCAGAGTCTGCTGCCCGGGCAGCAGCGGCCCCTGGCGGGCGAACAGGGGTTCGTCTGACGCCCCCGGGGGGCCCCCTCGATCCGACGACCCGGAACGCTCCGACCCTTGAGAGTCGCCGCCTTCGCGCTCTCGATCTCGGGAGCGCCTCCGATGAGGGGGCGTCCCGTGGCGCCCGCTGCCAGCGGTGCAGCCGCCTGCGGGGGCCGCGCGGCGTCCCCGGGCCTGCGCCTTCTGCCATCCCACATCGCCGAGGGCAGCCACGCCCGCAGCAGCCGCCCCGCCGCCGAGCCGCGCGGAGCCGCCTGCTGGGCCCGGCGCCCCCGCCGCCCCATCGGCAAGATATTCGCGCATACACACCCGACGCACAAGCACAGAATGCGGAGTCAAGCACGAGCGCACGTGTATACCGTCAGACATACGCAATACATTCGACGGCATGATAAGAAACGTATTTTATCATCAAACAAGCATTGCCCAAGCAGTTCTGATACAGCACGATCAAGCAAGCTGATAAGCGCATTTCGCGACTCAGCAGCAACCACGGCAGGCGTCTCGACGTCACATTGGCAAGGAAACGCCAAGCTCTGAAATGACAAATGTATGAGTGAGAGGCGCGGCGGCAGCGGAGGTCAAGAATCCTGACAACTTGGCAATACAGGGTTGGACACACATGCACACACACAATTAACATGACGACACTCATGGATGTCACACGAAATTGCAGACGGCGCGAAACTACGAATTGACAGGTATCCTTGGACGGCTCGGAAACGGCAGGCGTCACGACGACGCGCTGCCCGGCAGACGACGTGCAACAACTACTGCGCAGAAGGCGACAAGCTGCTGCATCAGACAAAGTACTGCAGGGGGTCCAGCTTTCTGCAGATAGGACAGGAGACGTCACGCACGCGCGAGGAGCACACATTGTAGCAACAACCGTTTACACGAACAGGCCTGACGCGCATGCATCAATCATCAGCAAGCTGGATGAAGAGCATCCGTCTTTGTATACTGGAGCTCCTTGGTGGGGATCGCTCATGGAAGTACATGTGATCAACAGCAGACACCAAGAGCACACATTATGAACGCACCTCTTCACACGCTGAAGCTTCCTGCTGGGGATTGCTCGTAGAAGTGCATAAATTCCAGAAGCCAAGAACATTCACTTTGACATTTCATCATACGCTGAAGCTCCTTGGTGGGGATCGCTCGCACCAGTCTAGATCTACACACATGTATACTTCTGTGTGTCATTTGGGGCAGCCTGCAACATTGGCAAGTGGGACTAGTGAGCATACCCATATAAACAAAAATGCACCCACAACCGAAGAAACGCCAGTCATGGATCACATAAGCAAGCTTTACGACACCCGCACACTCACAATGCCACGCGAACGAAATCAATCACACCCACCGCAACTGAAACACGCCGATATACACGGAGCATGAATACTAGGAGTTTATTTTGCCCAGTCGCATTGAACATTTGAACAGAGACGTGCAAACAAACCAACATTTCATGAATGAGATAACACAACAGTGACACCAGTATGAGTTCGTCACTCAATGGGGATATAACGAACAGGACAAGCAGTACGACAAGTAAACGCAAGGAGTCAATATCGCATATCAGGCGTACTATGTGCCAGAATTGCCTTGCCTTCTCCATGGTGGGCTGGGGAGGCGAGTGGGCCATCGACGTCAGCTGAACCCTCGACCTGGGCGGCGGGCGGAGGTGGACGAGGGAAGCGTCGATTCATTGATGTAGATTTCCCGATTGGATCACTTCAATCCCACAGGACATCTGCCGAGGTACGTATCCAGCCGCAAGCGAGATCATCACGACCAGCACCACCTGGGACAACATCGCCAGACGCTTGTGCCGGAGATCCGCGGAGCACGCAGAGGGAAGGGGTACAGCAGGAGTACAAGTTTGAGGTTCTATGTTGGCGTGCGCGCGGGATGGAGGAGGGGGCAATAGACGACATGCTTACTCTGTTGTGGGGAAGGTTCGATTGGGATGCAATTCTGTTGCAGGAGTGGCCGTGTGCAGATCAGGACTCGTACACGCTGGTGTCCAGAGGGCGTGCTCTATTTGTGAGTGCGTGTCTAGAGTGGAACCGAGGCGTTTCGATTGTGATTCACAGGAGGTGGCTCGATCGAGGAGCGAAACTTGAATTCACATCTGTGAGGCGACGGGCAGCATGCGTTGACATGAAAGGGGCCGGCTTCAAGGTGCGGCTGACCACGGCTCATTTTCCACATTCGGAGTACACCGACGAAGGAGTATGACGAGCTTATGATTCAGGTGGGGGAGATCGTCGAAGGCGGCAGGCGAAATGGATTCACCAACATCTTGGGGGTGGATGATACTGCAGTTCTTGGGGTCAGCACTTCTACATACGATTCGGACATCATAGGAGACTGCAGTTTTGGCGGGCGTCGCCACCGGGGGGATCTATTAGCAGCGTGGCTACACGGCATGCGTTTAACAGCTGCAACCACACTCGCCGAGAAGACGTTTGAAGCAAGTTGGGCCCAGCGACAGTGGAGCACAGGCATACGGAGGCAAATTGATGTCATTTTCATTGGCGAGATTGCTTCTGCATGTTTTTTTCAATGTGGTGCGTTACGGACGTATTGGACGGAACGTCTGACCACAGACCGTTTTGGGTTGAATCAATTTCCGCTGGGCACTTGGCCAGGCGACGGCAACGAAAGAAACCTCCTGTGTCGTGGAAGCCGGAAAACGATAAAGATGAGAAGCCGACGGTTTACCGTCAGAGTTTGGATGAGCATCTCCAGGACATCGTTGGTTCAAGGGATCTTCCATGATGTAATCGCAGCCGCGGTCAAAACGGGTGATTCAAGACATGGTGTTATTAAGCCCGCGCGCACCCCCGACACGCAGGCGTTGCTCCCAGCAAGGCGCATAGAGAACGATCCAGAACGAATGAATGATTTTTCGAAGAACGCATGGCGGTCGCTGCGCCGAGGCTGGATACGCAGACAACAACAGGAGCCTTGAAGGTTTGGTTATGAAGGGATCCGGGCTCGGTACTTTGTGACGTTTAGAACAAATGCGCGCAGGGTCCATCCGGACGTTGCGAATAACGGATAAAAGTGGCAGCACCCAGGCAGATCCAGATTCTATCTGCGAGGTGTTCGCTTGCTTGTATGAGACAGTATACCGGGAGGCTGAGGAGGTGACCGCACCGCAGAGAGACGAGTTCTTCGATGACAGCGTGACGGAGGAAGAAGTGAGGGCCGTTGTAAGAAGCTCAAGAACGGAAAGACTGGCGCAGACCACGGACTTGTAGCGGTTATGCTGAAAACTGGTCATCAGGGGCTTTGTTCAAATTCTCGCGAAATTAGTTTCGCAATTTCTTGGTGGATGACTGCGGCCGCCGAGCGAATGGAGATTCACGAAGATGCGAGTGATCTTCAAAAAGGGCGACGCAGCGCTGCCCCAGAACTATCGCCTAATTGCAATACTGCCAGTCCTGGCCAAACTCTTCAGCAGAGTATTGTACAATAGAGTCGCTACCGACATCGTCTCCAAGCTGTCAGAGGAGCAGTTTGTTTTTCGGCCTGGCTGGCGGTGTGCATATGCTGCGCATGTTGTGCGAAGTGTCATTGAAAAGGCGTTGGGGTGGGGAGAGGAGCTGTGGGCCGCCACGCTGGACGTGGAGAAAGCTGTTGGCCGAGTCCATCATTCAGCTCTCTTCGACGCTTTGATACAAAACAACATCATTGCAGCGTCGATGGCAGTACTGCGGCACATGCACCACGGAGTAAAAGGATACGTCTCGCTGTCGGGCGGACAGCCGAGCGTTCGACATTGACGGGGGGTGAGGCAAGGCGACCCTCTCTCTCCAGTTCTCTTCAACCTCGTTTTGGATGGAACTGTTGGAGAGGTCAGCAGAATATGGAGGCGAAGACGTTACGGTACTGACGTCGTTCGGTTTACCCCGGTGGCTTTCGCTGATGACCAGACGTTTTTGGCGAGAAGTTGGCTTTCTATGAAGCGCATGATTCTGACACTACGAGACGCCATGATGAACAAACAAAGGTCTTTCTGTGCACCCGACAAAATGGAGGGTGCAGACGAATCAATCTTGGTTCGGCAGAGGCATTCAGGAGCTTTCGGACGGTTTCTCCATTGAAGTTATGGCACAAGACGTTGGCTTAGATTTTCTTGGGGCGGCATTATCTTTGACTGACCCTACGGGGGAAGAGGTGCCCAATCGGAGTGCGGGCGGTTGGAGAGGTTCTGATCGTTGAAGCGCTTGCTGCTGAGCCGGGCGCGCTCAATGAAGAAACGGTCTGTTTGTTTGACAGTGCTGCCGCAAAGACCCTTCTGGCGTAGATGGATGTAATTCGACGATGTGTCCAAACGATTGAGTCGTGAAATGGAGCTTGGGGACTGGCGGCTGCTGGCGGCGAACAAAGTCGAGTGGGAGAGCCGCGCTTCTGAGTTTGCACATTGGGCAGCGCGCGCGTAGCATATATTTTGTCTGTCCTGCCCCTTTGCGGGCCATTATATGGTGGGGCTTTCTGCTTCTGCTTCTGCTGTGCCAGAATTGTCCCAGGGCTCACGAAGCGCTCTCGCAATCATTCGTTTCAACGGCATGAAAGGTCTGACTTTCCTTCGTTCTTGCGCATCGTGGCTTCGTGTTGTGTATGCTTCCTTGCCCTCTAGAGCCATCTCTCTCACTCCCCCGCATCCTTCCACGAACGTGAGCACCTCAACGGCACAGGCCTACAGAGAAATTCCAGCAAGAAATTCCAGCAACACCTTCTCCCTCCCTCTCTACTCCCAAATCCCCTTTCTTGTTCTTCCCCCCCGCGCGCGCGGGAGGCTCCAGGGGCGTTAGGCATCCAGGGGTAATCGAGCAGACTCACCCCCCCCCCAAAAAAAAGGATATTCACAATAGTACTAAAACAAGAAGGGGAATACGAATACGAAAGCAATTGTCAGCGCACCGTTGGATATGTGTACGACGCGTGCCCGTATTGTTGTTTGGAGGCTTGGTGGTCGAAGTGGACGCAGCAGGGGGGGGGGTGCAGATCAGGAGGAACACAACGAGGGTACATGTGCTTGGGTTACTTGGTGCTTTTTTTTTCTGGGCCCCGAAGACGCCCAGGGGTTCCTGGAGACCTCTGGGCACCTTGGGGAACTCTACGGGCATGTTCGCGGGTGGCAATTTGGGGTGACTCAAATGGGGGGGGGGGGGGGGGGGGGGGTGAGAAAAGGTCGCGCAAGGGGCCCTTTAGGACCCCTTGGCCCGCGCTGTCTCCAAAAGGAGCCCTGAAGGGCACCTTCCGGCCTCCATTACCACTCGCCCGATCCCTCCTGTGGATTGAGGCTTTCGTATTCCTCCGCCGCGCCGCTCCTCTCCCTCCCGCTCCTCGTCGGAGTGCAAGCGGGAGCGAAAAGAGTGCACGCCCTTCTTTGGGGCCCCGCCCCGCGGGCTGCCAGTTCGACCCTTTCGGCGGATGGTAACGTGGTTTCGGACCCTCTTTCGTTGCTGAAAGCTGAAGGGGACCGTTTTGCTTCCTTATGGGGCCCTGGGGTCGGTGCGGACTCGGCCTTTGAGAGGCTGGATGACCTCCCCAGGTTGGGTGCTCAGCAAATCAGGGACGTCTCCAAGTCTTATAGGACTGCTTCGGCCACCTCGGTTGATGGGTTCCATTGCAGACACTTCTCGCCCCTTTCCGACCCCTGCCTTGACTGCCTTGGAGCTCTTTTCAGCCTCATGGAGGCTTTAGGCGTCTTGCCCCCTCAGATCTCTGTTGCTTTCTTGGCGCTGTTGCCGAAGCCGACTGGCGGCTACAGGCCCATCGGGGTGTTCTGCTCCTGGTACAGGGTGTGGGGGCGCTGCAGACGTCCCTTGGCCCTGGCCTGGGAGCTGGCCCACCCCCGAGAGTACTGGGCTGCTGGCCAGCATCGGGGAGCAGCCGACGTGGCGTGGCGCCAGGCCGTGTCTGCCGAGGCGGGAGTTGCGAAGGGGCTTCGCCAGTTGCAGTATCTTTTTCGATCTCTCTAAATTCTATGAGAACATTAACCTCTTGCGTTTAGAGGACCGTTGTCGCAGGTTGGGCTTTCCCATGGTGATTGCCCGCCTTTGCATCTTTGCCTACAAGGTTGGCCGCTTTCTGAGCCTGGGTGGTTGGCTCGAGGGCCCGCACTTTTGTGTCAATGGGGTCATCGCTGGCTGCAGGATGGCCACCACCCTTATCCGAGTTTATTGCATGGAAGGGTATGATAGCATTCCCCTGCCCCCTGCCGCTTCGCTGGACGTTTACATTGACGATCCAGGGCTGTCGTCGACTGGCCCCCCGAAAGTCGTCATCGACTCGATCGTTCGTGGGGCCATGGCGCTCGACTCTGTCGTCCGGGAGGTTTTCGGGTGTTCCTTCGCTCTGGAGAAAACGGCTATTGTGTCCAGCTCCAAATGTGTGGGTTCACAAGTCCTCTCTCGTATCAGCCATCTTTGCCAGCGTTGTACAGGCTCAGCCGTCAACCTCGGAGTTGACTACTCGGCAGGCCGCGTTGTTAGAGTTGCTGGACGATCGGCCAAGATGAAGGCCAGGCTCGCTAGGGCGGGCAGAGCTGCGCGGCGCCTAGTGCGGCAGGCTAAGGTACTTACTCGGTCTACGTCCTTGAAGGTTTTCTCTGCTGGCCCCCTGGTGGGAGCCTCATACGGTACCGAAGTCACGGGCATAAGCGATCATGACCTTAGCTTGCTGCGCCGACGCCTTTTTAGTGTTGTGCGCCCGCACAGTCGGCTGAGGTCCCTCACGGTCCTCGCCCTGCTGGACAATGACCCGACATGGCGGCCGGCCACCGCTCCCATTCTTAGATGGAGTAAGGAGATCTGGCTAAGACAGACAGGCGCTTTCAGCTGGGCTATCCTTCTGCCCACTTTGAAGTCTGCCTGGGCCGCCATCTTTTCTGACCCCAGCTGTAGCTGGAGGAAGGTTGCGGGACGAATCGCTGCCATGAGGATGTCTCTGGTCAGATTAGGGTGGAGTATGCCTAACTTCATGACCCTGGTCGACGATTTCGGGAAATTTATCCCCCTTGGGATCTTCTCGCCCGCTCTTGTCGGGCCCCTGGTCCGCGCGGGTTTTCTGAGAGTTTTGGAAAGAGATGCTGCTGCCAGGAGGGGCATATCTTACCGTCTTTGTTATGACGTTGTCAAGGAGGCTATCGCGCCCCGCAGTAAGCGTTTCACGGCCCTTCAGAAGGCCAGGATCAGAGCCTTCTCTACGGAGGCCATTTTGACTCGGGCTCGAGCCAGGGCCCTTGGGTACGACATTGATCCGCGTTGTGTCCACTGCGGGGCCAACGATACCATCTTCCATCGGCTTTGGGAATGCCCTCTCCCCGAGGCTGTTTCAGCCCGGCTTGAGGCTACTGACAGTGAGGTGATTGAGGCCGCTCTGTCTGCTAAGGCGTCTGGAGATGATGATGAGCTGTTGGTCTTTATATCTGGAGCCTTTCGGCACCCCGCCGACTCCTTCCCTAGGACTGCTGATGAGCAAGGTGATGGTCCGACCCTGGTCTGGCACAAGATGCCCGATTTTGACCCTGGAGGTGCCCCCGTCAGCAACAGAGTGTGGGGCTCCTTATTTGTTGATGGCTCGTGTACCCGTCACGCTGTCAAGGAGCTCTCTCGTGCTGGCTCCTCAGTCTGCATGGTCGACGAGTCGGGGGATCTTGTGGCTGAGCTGAGGGCCCCTGTTTGGGGCCCCTACCCTCAGACCCCCCAGAGTGCTGAATTCAGTGCGCTCACGTGGGCCAATGTTCTGGCGACCCATCCTGCTGAATGCCATGTGTATTCTGATTGCAGCAATGTGGTCCAGACTGCGGGTCTTGCTAAGCAGATTCAGCTCTCGCCTAAGCGCATGTATGCTGGGGCGTTTCTTCAGGTGCACGGACAGGTCTCGGGGATAGCTGCCTGCTCCAAGGTGGCCGCCCACCTTGACGTGGATGCTCCAGGGATTTCTGCCGAGGAGCGTTGGCGCCGCCTCGGCAACTACCATGCGGATGTAGGGGCTAAGTTTGCTGTCCGCCTCCATCCCACGGATGGCACTCTTCTGCAGGAGGCCGACCACCTGGTGGCCCTAGCGAGGGCCACCTTAAAGGTTGCTGTGCGTGTGCTCCCTTTAATGGCCTCCTGTGGACCTCGATGGGGCCAACAGACTCCCCGTGGTTCGAAACCCGAGGAAGGAGGTGCTTGGGCACGACTGGAGGTCGCGGGGCGGAACTTGGAGGTGCGCTCACTGTTTGAGGGGGAACCGTTCCTTTCCGAAGCCAGCTCCAGGTTCCTGCTCTAGGTCCTCTCTTGTCCACGCTGACTCTCAGGACGCGCTAGGCCATCGGACTGTGGCCTTTCCGTGTTCTGATAACTCTGTTCTCTTTATTTGTCTTAGATGTAAATGCCTCACGTGTGGCGGGCGCATTCGTGGACTCAGCAAACATTGTGTTTCGGTCCCTTCGCGTGCGTGCAAGCAGGGTTGGGATTATCTGTGCAAGGGCCTCCACCCTAGGTATCAGTTGCGTGTTGCTGGCGTCACGGTGGACACGGAAGGCCTGATTCAGTGTTTCAGCTCTGAGGCCGCACTTGCCGCCCTTGCTGAAGGTACTTCCGAGGTACCTGCGCATGAGGTGCGGCAGGAACCCCAACCGTCGCGACAACGCACCCCTTCTTTCCTGGCGAGACGCCGCCAGGATGAGTCGGATAGTTCTGATTGATTTGCTGTGGCACAGGGCGGCCTATCTTACTTCCTTGCACGGCCCGATGCGACTGACCCTTTTGGCAGGCGTCCGTGCGTAACCCCACATCTGGGGCGAGACTGAGGTCGTCCTGGCGCTCTCTGCACCAGGGGCTTCGGTCCTCGTCGCCCTTGTGTGGGTGGTCGAGTTTTCCCAGTGGCGAGGGTTCGCCGTCTTGTGTTTTCTTGCACGGCCCGATGCGGCTGGCCCTTTTGGCAGGCATCCGTGCTTTACCCCACATCTGGGGCGTGACCGCATGTCGTTCTGGCGCTGGCTGCACCAGGGGCTGCGGGCTCGCCGTCCTTGTGTGGGTGGTCGAATCTTCTCCTTTGCATGCTTTTTGTATTCGTTGTGCGTGCGTCCTTCGTGCACGCGCGTCAGGCACCCCAATTTTGGGGGAAGGTGCATGCACACCTAGGGTGCGCTCTGCGTATTCCGAGCACGGGGATTATTCATCCCGACTGTGGCTCGCCCGATGTTGCTGCGGCCTGGGACTTTGGTTCCTGGCCCCAACATCCTTTTGGCAGGCGTTGGGCGCGCGTATTCGTGTGCGCGTTCGTTGCATGCCCCTCCGCCTTGCCCCCCCGCAGCCTTTTGCCACTGGCGTGTGGGTGGAGCTCTGTCTTGCTCGCTGTCCCTCTTGTTCAGCCGAGGGCAGTCGGCGGGGGGGAGCTTTCCAGCTGCAATTCTCTGCAGTTGGATGTTTTTTGCGCTGTAGCTCTGTGCCCTCTGGCACAGCGCGCCTGCCCCATCTCGTAGAGATGTTGTGGCAGGTGTGCGAAGCGCTTGGGCACTTGGACGCAGAGGTTTTCGTCCTCTCGTCGTGCCATTTTCTTTGCGCGGTGACCCTGGTGTTTACCTCGGTCACGGTGCCAGCATCCCCCTCCGTTGCTGGCACGTTTCCTTGGTCAGTCCAAGGTTTTGGAGGCGAGGCGTTGATGTCAAAAAATTCCTCCCGCTCCTCCTTTGTCACAGCCCAGCCCCCCCCCCCTTACCGTTCCTGCCGACACTGTCTTCATTTCGGCGCAACCGTCTCGGGGATCGAGCAACGGGGATGGGGAGGGAGATCGAGGTCCGAAGATCGCCGCCTTTTCCATCCTGCTCCTCCCTCTTCTCCCTCCCTCCTCCCTCCTCTCTCTTCTTGCCTCCATCCATCCTCCCTCCTCCTCCTCCTCCTCCGGAGATACCAGACAGCAAAGCGCTCTGGGTGTCCGTCGCCGGACTGCCCAAGCTGAGGCTGATGAAGGATTTGAGGGAGGGCGAGCAGCTGGAGGGCATAGTTGTCAACAGGACGAAGGACGGCGTCTTCCTCGACATCGGCACCCTGACAAGGCAGGCTCGCGTCTTGGCACCCCGGTCCAAGGCCTTCGAGAAGCTGCAGTTTGGCACGGTTGTCCGTGCGACCGTCGAGAGGATAAGACCCAAGTACATCCTCGTGTCCGTCGCTGGGCTGCCGAGGCTGAAGTTGATCGAGGACTTCCAGAAGGGTCAGGTGGTCGACGGCTACGTCGCCATGAAGATCAGCACAGGTGTCTTGGTCAACATAGGGTGCGAGCAGCTCGCTTTCCTCGCAGCGCCCACGGAGGAGGCTTTCATGCTCGAGCCCAACGAAGAGCTGAAGGGCCTGAGGGTGCTGAGTGTTGACGTCGAGGCGGCCCAGGCTGTGGCCACCTGGCCGACCTGAGGGCGGGGGCGGGGCGCAGGAGCAGCCAAACGGACCTTCGAGAGGCCCATACGAACTTCAGTGACCAATCAAAGTCAGATTAGAGGACCATGTTGGTCTCACCTGGTAAGAGCTCAATTGTCTTCTGGAGCGTCTGGTTGTCTTTTCCCCCGGCCCCTTGGCCATAAGCCCAACCACCAGGTCAGACGCCGCGAACGAAGCACGACGAAAGCCCTCGACTTCATCTTCATGCTGAATTCCTCGAGCCAGATCGATCTGTGATGGCCCCAGGGCTCGAAACGGAGCAGAGACGTCCGTCCTCGACCCTCCTCGCCCAGACTCATGCGTAGTCGGACTCCCCCGCACTCAGGAACTCATCCTAAGTTCACTCATATTCAACCCGCTGATGCCCAGATCCACGCATATGCAGATCCACTCCTACTCAGACTCAACCATACCCAGATTCATTCATATCCAGGTCCACTCAGACCCCGACTCATCCCTACTCCGACAAACCCACACCCAGGCTCTATCGCACTCAGACTGAATTCCTCTCTGGACTCAATCAGACCTAGACGCACTCACTCATGCAGGTTCACGCTCACATTTGCTCACACTCAGACTCACTCATACTCATAGTCAATCACTCTTGGATGTTCACATGCACACGTTTCCGCACGCTCCCGCATACATTGCGTCAGTCATGCCCATGATCACCATGATTTAGCAGTGATAATGTTAGGTACCCGTTCAGGGCCTGACGTTCACCGCGATGTAGCAGGCATGGCACCTGGACCACCCAAGGGGGAGCCGCCAGGAGGCATTGCACTCAACCGTGTGCGCTACATTGTGTGAATGCCTCTATCGACGCGTCCGTTCGCCGCTGTAGACGCATCTCTTTTCAGAGCCCCGTGATCACCGAGATGCAGCAGAGTCCCGTGATCATCGCACCTGTGCACCCCAAAGGGGAAGCCGCCAGAGGGCATGACATGGGGCCGCTTGCGCCCATTTTTGGGGAACTTCTCAAGTGTAATGTCCGCGCGTGGCTCTGGGTGCGTTTCTTCTCAGAGCCTAGTCATCACCGCGATGAAGTAGACATGGCATTCTGGCCTCCCAAGAAGATTCGCACAGCGGTTGAGGCCGAGCACAGTGTGCAGTTTGTGGTCGCGCTCCATCCTCATCATCCTCCTCCTCTTACTATTCATCCTCCCCCTCCTCGCCCCAACAAATGTCTGGGCTTCCAACAAGGGGGATCCGCCGGTGGATTTGACATGGACCCGTTCGCGCTCATACTCGTGGGACTTGTCGAGTAGGATGGCCGTTTGCGGCTCTGAGCGCAGTTCTTTTCAGAGCTTCATGATCACCGCGATGCAGCAGACGCGGGTCACTCGCGGTTCGGCTTGTGCCCGCCCTCGGGCACTCACAGAAGAAGGTACCGAAACATGGCATGCACACACGGGGACCTCCGCGTCGATGTTTTGTGTCTTTGCTTGCTCTCCTCTGCTGGCGTCGCCTGGGATGTGAGGGCCAGGGCGGCCCGCCGACCCCGGTGCGGAGGTTGCCTTGTCGTACGACGGCCTGTCCGACTTGGTGGCTCCGCGGCTCGCGAGGCTCCTCCTCCCGCATTCTCTCTCCGAGGCGGGGGTTTGTCCATCACCATCAGATGTTCGCACAGGGGACCTTCCTGGGGGCCACCTGACCGATCTGTTCGACTCTGGTTCGGCTCTGGTTCGACTCTGGATGGACGCAAGTTCGGCTCAAGGTCGATTCCAGTCGGCGGACGTTCGACGCAGCATCGACGCACGAGCGGAGCGAGGGGCTCCAGGAAGGTCCCCAGACCGAGCATCTGATCACTACCGCCGGGGGAATCGATCCTCGTGGACCTCGGCATGCAGTGGATATGGATGTATTCGGGCCCGGGGTTGGGCCACAGATTTTGGTATCCACCGCCTGCCGAGGTCCACGAAGGTCGATCCCCAAGGCGGTGGTTCTGAATGAACCCCCCCCGCCTCGCATCCTCGTATTCCCCAGACCTCCGTCCCTGGAAATTGTTTCGGTCCTGGGCCTGGGCCACGGAGCCATCGAGCACCGACCCAGGATGAACCAACCAGTCCAGGGGCGGACTAGTACCATACTGTGCACTAGACATTCGGCGGTCGCCAAAAGTCAGTGGAGCTCGTCGCCCCCGTGTCGCGTTGAAGGGGCTCTTTGAGGCGGAGGAGGAGGAGGAGGAGGAGGAGGCCCTCTGCCGCTCGCGTCATCAAGGCCTTCGCCGCGTGTCGTTTGCCTCCAGGTTGTAAGTCCTGGCCAGATGAGCAGGATGAGGGAGTTTTGTGCGTGATTCTATCGAATCGCTCGTGTCGCTCGCCGTGCCTGTTCCGAAGAGCTCGCGGTGGATTCCCGAAGAAGAGGCCCTCAGGCTGCTGGCTACCCATCAGGAAATGCCGTCCAGGGGTAGGGGTTAGGAGGCTCTGGCGGCCACAGAGTGCAGGCGCCACGGCGTCGGAAGGCTGCCTGCCCCTTGCCCCTTGCCCGGCCCTCTCGGAGACGCCCCGGGACCTCCGAGGAGGCCTGACGAGGCTCCTTCCCCTCGCCCCCTCCCCTCCCCCATCCCCCGCCTGCCTCCTCTGATGGGCCTGTTTCCCACCACCACCATAAGTCGGAGGGGCGAAGGGGATGGAGGACGAGGAGGAGGAAGAGGAGGAGGAGGAGGAGGAGGAGGAGGAGGAGGAGCCCATCCTCCTCCCTCGTTTCCTCCCTCCTCCTCCCCCCTGGGCCCTGGACCTCGTTCCCTCCCACGTGGGCGCGCGCGAGAGGCCACCCAGACTCCTCCAGACTCCTCCTCGTCCTCTTCAGACTCCTCCTCCAGACTCCCTCCAGACTCCCCCCAGACTCCCTCCAGACTCCCTCCAGACTCCCTCCAGACTCCCCAGACTCCTCGTCCTCTCCTTGTCCTCCTCCTCCAGACTCCCCGGACTCCTCCAGACTCCCTGTTCCTCCTTGCCATTGCACCACCTCATGTGCGTTGCAGCTTCCGGGTGCCTCGTCTGTCCTGTCAGTGGCGCCATTTTGCCGGTGCTCGACTTCTGTTCGACGCGGGCTCGTCCTGGATTCGACGTGGGCTCGACGCGGACCAGATGTGGACTCGTGGCTTCGACGCAGATTCGGCACGAGGCGCGGCGCGATGGGATTGACAAGGTCCCCCTGAGATGTAGCAGAACCTTCTCCCCCCCTCCGCCTCCTCCTCCCCCTCCCCCTCCCCCTCCTCCTCCTCCTCTTCCTCCTCCTCCTTCTCCGCCTCCTCCTCCTCCTCCTCCTCCTCCTCCACCTCGCGCGGCCACCCATTGCCCCAAGAAGGTGGCCCATCAAACCCGCCGAGCGATGGCCACCAGGGCGACATCGTACGAGATCATGTGTCCATGGCTGACGCTTTGAAGCAGTTCTGACAGCCCGTTTTCATAGAGCGTCCCCGCCCTGAGGCCGAAATCGCATATTTTTCGGACCGTACCATCGCCGACCTCCACAGTTTTGATTTCCACACCCCCTCTGAGAATGAGCTGGCGCAATGCCTGAGCCGAGCGCGGGGTTCGGCTCCAGGACCAGATCGTCTCAAGCACGCTGCGTGGAAGTTCCATCCCAAATGCCTCTCTGTCATCTATCGCCTTCTCCTCTTTCTCATGGGCGGCAACCCCGCTCCAGCTGGTCTGAATCATAGCTTGTTCGCGTTCATCCCTAAGGGCGAGGATCCTGGGGACACTGCAGACTGCGTGCGAGAGCCGGAGGCTCTCCGATCCCTCACGCTGAAACATTGAAGAATTCGGACAGCAAGCTCCTCGTGTCTGTGGTCAACCAGCGGTGTCAACATGGCGCTACTCAACGGACCCACATAGTCCAGCAAGGTTTCATTAATGGGCGGAAACTTGGCGTACATCATTCTTAGCATGGATTCGGCTGCTAGGCGAGCGAGCGTCGTAGATGCTGAAATGGACCCCCTCTTCCTGAGCTTTGACGTGCGCGCTGCCTTTCCCAGCATGAGCCAGACCTGGTTGAGAATGGTGCTGGAAAGGTCGCGCCTTCCACAGAGTATCCTGTGGATCTTGTTTGCTCTAGGCTCCGACGCCGTTGCACACGTGCTAGTGGGTTCAGAGGTCGTTCCTATGTTACCATAACCGCCGGCGTTCCCCAGGGCTGTCCCCTCTCTGGGTCTCTCTGGGCTCTTGGGTTCGATCCTTTCCTCCGCCACCTCGTCGCCCCTGTCCCCCAATAAAGACACAGCCACTCTGGGCGCCTGCGCGGCTGATATAGGAGTCGTCTTGAATCACATTCGCCCCCTGCCCCTCCTATATGCTACCTTCGTGCTCGCCGAGCTTTTGGCGGGCCTTGTACTTCAGCCCACCAGGTGCGGAGCAGTTCCGTTGGCAGCCGCATGCGCGATTGTGGAGGTTGCTCGAATCTCCCAGCTCATCTCTCAGCTTTTCCTCGCGTGGGCTTCGTTTTTGCGTGCGCTCGTGGGCCAGGTATCTTGGGGTGCTAAATGGGCCCGGGGGTCCGCCTGCGCGCAATCGGGCGCGACGCTGGAGAGAGATGGTGGTCCGGGATTCGTGCGATTGCCCGTGCCATCGCGCCCCATGAAGCTGCCGTACGACTGTACGAGGCGACATGCTTGTCAGTCCTTGGTTACCCTGCTCAATTTTGCCGCTGTGCCAAGCAATCGCACGCAAGGAGTTTTTTCCCTCCACGAACTCCTTCGCCTCCCTCCCAGCACGTTCTCATTGCACGGCTTTTTCGGAACGCGCAATTGGTTGCGATCGGCATCACCCACGAGTGTACAAGTGTACTCTCTCGGTTGTGCCTGGCGGGCGTCGACTCACTATTTGAAACATTGGGAGCGGGATTTTGAGTGGTGGTTGGACGGGGCGGACGTTCACGGCCTGGACATGCGTGTGCGCAGAGGCCTCCTCTCGGCACCATGCTGGCTACTGGAGCGCGGCGTGCTACAATACTGTCGGTAATTCACCCGAGGATGCCGCGGCCTCCCGTTTCCGGCGGCTCGAATTCAGGCAGCTATCGATGCTGTTGTTGGTGGCTCGGCCGGTCGGCGGCTTATTGGCGGCGCCAGCAAAAGGGATGGGCGGGGGTGCGGTCGTCAGCGTCGTTGGAGCGGGGGGCAGGGACTTCAAGGCTTTTTCATCGCCCAGCTAATGCGCTCGGGATTCCCAGATAGACTGCATGAGATGACACATCGGAGGCTTAAGACGTGGTTCCCTCCCGAACCGTTGTCTCTCGCCGCTGTGCTGGCGAGGTGGCACTCACTGCGTCAAGTCCTGTCACGCTCTCGGCCGTGGAACGTGTGGTCTCACCTTAAAACCTTCGCGGGAGGGTGGATCACAAGCCACAGGGTACACCCCAGTCGTTGAAAGTAGGTATTGGTTTCCCAGATCCCAATCTATTTCAAGCGCCTTCCTACTTCAAGAATCGGCACGGTTTTGCTGTGTTTTGTTATTCCCTGGGGGGGCCTGGACCCAATCAACTTAATCCGCCTTCCTACTTCATTTTTTTTACATATTTCTTCCGACCGACGTGTGAAGATCCTCACGCCGCTGCCCTGCAGGTTTAGCTACCACTGACTCGTTCCTCCACTACCTTTCCTGCCCCCGCGTGCTTCACATAATTGCGTTGCCTCGCTTACACAATCCTACCGTCCCCCCCTTCCTGTGGCTCGGCCTCGGGACGGAGGAGGGATATGCAGGCACCGATCTCACGATCGAGAGTGCCCACGAGCTTGTCATGTTAGCGTACTCTATATTCCATAAGGTCCGTGCCGTGCTTGACGTAACCCCTTCGAAGCCCGGCAATTATGCTCACCACGTGTCAATACGACACGCGGCACTCGTTCGACAGTAAGTTGACGGCACTCTCGTGGGACGTGCGCTCCTCCTCCTCCCTCCTCCTCCTCCCCCTCCCTCCCCTCCTCCCCCTCCTCTCCCTCCTCTCCATGACGCCCGCTGACGTGATTTTTTCGCTCCGCGGCCCCGACCGCTTCCCCCAGGGACAGTTTCTCCGCCCCCGGCTCGTTCCTGGCGGCACTGGGGCCCGAGGACGGGCCCGGGGGGCCGACCTCGGGGGGCAGCGCCGCGATGGACAAGAGTCAGATCGTCGGAGATCAGGGTTCTTACCCCTCCACCACCCTCCGCCTCGTCCTCCGCCTCCGCCTCCTCCGCCTCCGCCCCCGCCTCCTCCCCCGCCTCCTCCTCCTCCTCCTCCTCCTCCTCCTCCTCCTCCTCTTCTTTTCCTCCCCCTCCTCTTCCTCCTCCTCTTCTTTTCCTCGTCCTCCTCCTCCTCCCCCTCGACCACCTCGTCTTCCCCTCCCTCCCCCAGGCGGGGTCCGCCAAAGCGGATGCTCGCGGGCTCGGCGGAAGGTTCCGAAGGCTTCTGGCCTTCAAGACAGGTTGTACATAAGCCTTCTCCGAAGCCGCAGAAGGCTTCCCAGAAGGCCCGCAGGCTTCTGAGGAGCGCCGCCGCCTTCTGAGAAGGCCTGTCTCCTTTCACTTCCTTGGCGCACCGCCGAACCACCGCCTTACGGTGCAACTCCTGGGAGGTTTAATTCAGCATCGGAGCTGGTTAATCGGCGGTTGGAAGCCGGCGCGATCCAGCACAATCCTACCGAATCCAGTTTAACCCCGTTATAGGTCCCGCTTTACCCTGTTTAATCCCAGGCCCAGTCCCGCGCAATCCGGCCCAATGACAGCTTCATCGGGCTTGATGGCCCCTAGTCGCTCTGACGAGGACCTCCCAGGAGTTGCCTCCTGACCCCTCGGCGCGCCGTCGAACCACCTCCCCCCTCCTTACGTTGCATCTTCGGGGGACCTCGCCTGTCCCCAAGATTTGTGTCTTTTCTTGTGTCCGACGCATGCTTGATGCGGACTCGACGCGGACTTGGCATGGATTCGACGCGGATTCGACACGGATCCGACGAGTCCGACATGGATTCGACACGGATTCGACGCGGATAGGACAGCGACGGGACAGACAAGGTCCCCCGAGCATGCAACATGACCCTCCTCTCCCCCAGGCGCGGCCCGCCGATGCCGCCGCTGCCGATGCCCGCGGGCGGTGGCCAGAGCCCGCCGAGGCGGCAGCGCACCCCCGCGCCGACGCCTCGCGCCCCGCCGCCGCAGGCCGCGCCCGCCCGGCCGCAGCCGCCCGCCGCGGAGGGCGGTCTCGAAGAATCGGAGGCCGGAACAGCGCATTGCCCAGACCTCCGACGATGGAGCGGTCCCTGGGCTATAGTGGGCCCTGGAAACGGCAGGGCCGTTTTTGTTACGGGTTCCGTTTTGCCGTTTTCTTGCCGGTTCCGACGCCGTTGTTGTTACCGGTTCCGTCGCCGTTGTTTGACCGGTTCCGGCTCCGGCTCCAATCCTGGAGCCGTTTTTTTGCCGTTTCCGGTCGCCGTTTTTTTGCCGTTTCCATTTTCAAGGGACAATTGTTTGGGGAAACGGTGAAACAACGGCCCACGAAGGCCTAGATTTCCGACGATGGAGCGGCCCCTGGGTGCGAGGGTAAGCTTCCGTTTCCCGGGTCAGGTGTCTTTGTTGTCTTTGTTGCGCGTTGTGAAGTTCTCGGCTCCAGAGAGGGCAGTCCTTGGCGAGCGCTCTCGCTCGCGCGTGGGCCACATCTTCTTTGGAAGCGAGGCTCACGCTCGAGCGCTGGCTTCCTTCCAAATGTTGGGCACTGCCCACGAGCAACAACAGCAGCAGCAATAATTAGCAATATTCATCATTTTAAGACTGTTCGCTCTTACTTGCCCGCGTGTCTTTCATTTTCTATACCCCATCCCTCGACACCCGCCCACTTCGCCTTCGATCGCACCCCCTTCTGGAGGGAATATCTTCCTTGTCAGCCACTGACTGTAGTGCGAGGAACTCTCGAGCGAGAGCGCCGTTCCTGAGTTCGGGGCCTTTCTAGACAGGGCCTCTCGGAGTAAATCGTGAGGAAGCATCGCGCGGGAGACCTTGTCATCGTAGCTGGGCCTCCACCAGCTTGCCTGAATGACGAAGCAGTCGTGAGCGAAACCGCTGTTCTTGAGTTCGGGGGCCTCTCTGGCAGGGCCTCTCGGAGTAGATCGTGAGGAAGCATCGAGGTGGAGCCCTTGTCGTTGTTGCTGGGCCTCCACCAGCTTGCCGGAATGACGAAGAAAGCGTGAGCGAAACCGCCGTTCTTAAGCTCGGGGGCCTCTCTGGCCAGGGCCTCTCGGGGTTAATAGTGAGGAGGCATCGAGCGGGAGCCCTTGTCGTCGTAGTTGGGTCCCCGCCAACTTGTTTGAATTGTGAGGAAGTCTCGAACGAGAGCGCCGTTCCTGAGTTCGGGGGCCTCTCTGGCCAGGGCTTCTCGGGGTAAATTGTAAGGAAATATCGAGCGGGAGCCATCGTCGTCATAGCAAGGCCTCCAAGGGCACACATTTAAAATCAAGCCGGCGCTCGAGCGGGAGCTTCGTTTTCACAGGAATTGCAGCCTGCGTCGAGGCGAGATCGCGCGGAAGCGTTTCCGGAGACCAGCAAGAATTTTTCTTTAGAAGTGAGTACTTAACGGCTTTCGCCTGAGACCTCCTCGCAATGTATTGAGGACCCCCGCTCCCACCCAAGACTCCCGCCCGAGGAGGCGGCCTCGGTGGCGGCGCCGGTGGCGAGCGCGCCCGCAAGGGCGAGGCAGTCGGACGGCGAGGTGATGGCCATGACGGCCGCGCAGCTGAAGGCGATGTGCCAGGCGGAGGGGCTTGCGGTTTCGGGCACGAAGGCGGTCCTTGTGAAGCGGCTGATGCGATTTACTCAGGAATCGCGCTCCGCCCGTGAGGGTGCGGCCGTGCGACGCGCCCGTTTTTTCACCCTCCAGGTTTACCCCAGAGCTGGAATGGACGCCCCCCTCCCCCAACATGGGGTGCCTTCAGAGATATCGAGAGCGGGCGCGATGGAGTGGGAGAAACGCATGAAAGTCAAATCCGCTTCGTAGTTCTGGTCGTAAGACGACACTTGTTTGTTGATGTTGTTGCTGTTGTTGTTGCTGTTGTTGTTGTGATTGTTGTTGTGATTGTTGTGGTTGTTGTTGTTGCTGCCGATACGGGCTTGCTTGGGATGGAATGAATTCGTATCTTGGCTGGGCGATGGGGGCAGAATCATGTGTAACTTGCAATTCGAAAAGGGGAGTCGTTATATTCCTAGAGAGGAGAGTTCACTTTGCCGATACTGAAGGTTTCAATTCCATTGCTCGCGCCACCATCCCACCCACCCACCCGCAAGAAAGTGTTTCATTATTCCCTACCTAGGCTCTGCCTAGAAGGGTTCTGCCTGTATGCTTAAAGGGCCAGGCAGTGCTCCCCGCCCCCGGGCGGTTCCCCCAGGATCCGCCCCGCGGTTCCCCCAGTGACGTTCCCTTAGCTTAGCGTTGCTTATCTCATCTTAGCTTAGCTTATTTCACCGTAGCTTAGCTTAGCTTCATCTTAGCTCAGGTTTATCTTAGCTTAGCTTACCTTCATCTTAGCTTCGCTGAGCTTTAGCATAGCAGAGCACAGCATAACATAGCAGAGCGTAGCATAGCATGGCGCACCACAGCATATCATAGCAAAGCCCAGCATAGCATAGCATAGCGCAGCTTAGCATAGCATAGCATAACATAGCATAGCTTAGCGCAACGCAGCATGACATAGCATAGCATAGCATAGCATAGCAGAGCATAGCATACCATAGCGCAGCTTAGCATAACATAGCATAGCATAGCTTAGCATAGCATAGCATAGCGCAGCATAGCATGACATAGCATAGCATAGCAACTAACGCTGCTTCCCTAGGGGCTCCAACTTCTAGGTAGGGTCGCACTGGGGTAATTGTTTGGGGCATGACGGGCGTCATGACCCCCGCCCCCCCCCTATGACGTAACGCTCCCCCCCCAGTGCGCTCCGGGCACTGCCGCCGTGCGCATCGGGATCCGCATGGGTGTCCACATCGATATCCGTATCGGAGTCTGGTCTGCAGTCGTCCTCGTCCTCGTCACTCGTCGCTCGTCGCTCGTCCGCACCACAGCGCCTGTGTACACCACGCCGCCTATGTACACCCCAGCAGCCGCGCGCAACACAGCGCCAGTCCGTGGGGCACCACAGCGCTGGTGTACACCACATCAGCCGTGTGCAACAGCACCAGTGTACACCACAATGCCTGCGTGCGCTACAGCGCCTGTGTGCACCACGGCACCTGTGTGCACCACAGCAGCCGCGTGCAACAGAGCACCAATGTTACAATTTAGAATTTCTCAAGGAATCCTTAGGACAGAAAGGAGCGCCTGTGGATTTCACAGAAAACATATGTTATTTGAAAAAAACCCTTGTGGACGAAGAAGCGCCGCTGGAAGGCACGAGTCCTCTCGAATCCGCCCGCATCATCCTAACTTTCCCCATCTGCTTCCAGGATGCTCCAGCAATTTTGGCCGCCCGAGAACCAAGTGGACTGATTCAATAGACCATCCTGCGGTGCACGCTGAGATGCGCACGTGCGCTGCAGCGCCAGCCCCCAAGACAGACGGGAAGGGTGACGGATAAGGAGGAGGAAGAGGAGGAGGAGGAGGACGACGACGAGGAGGAGGTGGAGGTGGCGGAGGAGGGAGGAGGGATACACGTCGCATTTAGCTGTCCGCAGCAGATCCTCACCCACGTGCTCCTTTTACCTGTCGTGTGCACGCGGGCGCTGTGGTGTACACCGGCGCTGCGTTGCAGCGCTGCGTTGCACGCAGATGCTGTGGTATGCGCAGGCGCTGCGGTGCACGCAAGCACTGTGGTGTACCCAGGCGCTGTGTTGCACATGGCTTTAGCGGTGTACACATTCGCTGTGGTGCACACTGGCGCTGTGGTGCACGCGAGCAATGTTGTGTACACAGGCGATGCGTTACACACGGCTGTTGCGGTGTACGCAGGCGCTGTGGTGTACACGCGCGCTGTGGTGCAGATCGCCACCCACATGCTGTTCGGGTCGGCGTCGTCGATCGTCGTTCGTCGCTCGTCGCTCGTCGCTCATCGTCGTCGTGCGCGCGGGCGCGGCTGTGGCGCTGGAGCCTTTCCCCCCCGCCCCACCCCCCAATGACGCCTCATCGCCGAAAGCAAAGAAAAGCGTTCCAATTTAGAGAGTGTTTCTTCATTGTTTGGGGCATGACGGGCGTCGTGGCCTGCCGCCGTGCGCATCGGGATCCGCATAGGTGTAAGCATAGGAATCCGCATAGGAGTCTGATCCGCAGTCGTCGTCGTCATCGTCGTCGTCGTGCTCGGCACTCGTCGCTCGTCGCTCGTCGTTCATCGTCGTCGTGCGTGCGGATGCGGCTGGAGCCGTTTTTTGCTAATAAAGAAAATCCGGGCCGACGGCGGCAATCATCTTGGGCGATGGGTGGAAGGGGGCCGATGACGTCACGTTTCGCGCTGGCGGCGTCTGGGAATGCCTGGGAATGACCGTGGACGGGAAGCAGCAGCATGTAGATGGCGATCTGCACCACAGCGCCTGTGTACACCACGCCGCCTTTGTACACCACAACCGCCGCGTGCAGCACAGCGCCAGTGTGTGCCACAGTGCCTGCGGGCTCCACATCGCTGGTGTGCACCACAGCGCCTGCGTACACCGCATCAGCCGTGTACACCACATCATCAGTGCAGCGCCTGTGTGCTCCATGGCGCCCGCGTGCATCACAGCAACCTCGTGCAACAAAGCACCACGGTTGTATATATAATTTCACAAGGGGTCTTCATGACAATACGGAGCGCCTGTGAGTTGCACGGGAAAAAATGTTTTCGGTGGAGTTTCTTCAGGGATTCTTATAACCACAGAAGCGCCGCTGGAAGGCACGAGTCCTCCCGAATCCGCCCGCATCATCCTAACTTTCCCCATCTGCTTCCAGGAGGCTCCAGCAAATTTGGCCGTCCGAGAACCAAGTGGACTGATTCAGTGACCTGTAGCGTCGACCCGCACGACAGGCGGGAAGGGTGAGGGAGGAAGGAGAGGAGGAGGAGGAGGAGGAGGAGGAGGAGGAGGAGGAGGAGGAGGAGGAGGAGGAGGAGGAGGAGGAGGATCCGTAGCCATGTTAGTGCAAGTCCGTAGTGTTTCGTTCAGGACGAGGAGCTTTCGACAGGGGAAAATGCGGCCCCACTTGCTCTCACACTTTCCGTGGACCGAACCGCGTTCGGCCCGCTCCCTTTTTTCCAACTATTACTCCAGGCCCTGATCGACGCTTTGTTCCGGGTGCCCGTCTGCCGTTAGGGGGGTGGCGCAGAGGTATCAGCAATATTGGGTGTGCAAATCTTGTGCGCACCATTTCGGGAAGCTTGCGTGGAACTTTGCGTCGGACGTACATTGTCGACGGTGTCGCCTCCATAAAGAATCTTGTTTCCTTCGCAATCGTGCGGCCAACCGTGCACCATCAGTCTCGCTCGCCCTTCGGGGGAAGAGAAAACCTCCGTGGGCTGAGGGCCCTCGGGGCCCCTAGCCGAATCCTGAGCTCACGAGGGCACAGGCTCGCATCTCCACCCTGGAAGCGCAGCTCGCGGTTTAAAAAGCGAAAGCTGCGCAAAATGGGGCGGCCATGGTGGTGGATGATGGCACTGTTGGTGGGCCGGGGGACAGTGGTGACGAAGCTGAACGTACCAACGCGCGCCTGGCTGTCGGCTCCCAGGAGCTGGCCGGCCTGGAGAAGCTTGGACATGCATCTCCCTCAGAGTACATCCGCACGTGTATTCGAGCCGCTCGTGAAGAAACATAACGACTCCAGAATGCCCTGCAGGAAAGTAAGCCGCCAGCGGTATGCAGGTGCTGTCTCGCCGTATCTTCCAGGCGCAACAGGCGCAGAAACAAAAGGGGCTTACATGGAACGCCACAGCGCAGAAACTCGAGCAGATGCGGCTGCAGGTGGAGAAAGACACGACCGCGTTGGACGAGGCTGCCAATCAGGCCTCTGCAGGCCGAGCTGTTCGAGCTGCAGAAGAGAAGCCCGCCCGAACAAGGGGGTGGTGCTGAAGGCGGCGCGTCGACGGCCGCCGCTCCCGAACTTGCAGTTGATATTGGAGCTTCGGGCACTCTTCTGTCAAAACTTGGTGCCAGTAAGGAGTCGAGTGGAAAGCTCGCGGGATCGGCCAAGACCAGGGCCAAAGAGTTCTTCGCCTGCAAGCAGTCGGCTGGTGCAGGAACACGCACAGAGGCTACTGCAGCAGATGCGCAAGACCCAGCATGGGGCGCCGACGGCGTGGGTTTGGAGCAGCTCCGCAAAGACATCACGAAAGTTTGCAAACCAGCCGATATCCCAGATGACGACGAAGCCAAGTGGAGGGAAGTGGGCCAAGAGCTTCGTGCACCATGCGCAGGATGGAGCACTGGAAGTCGTGGAATCGATCTGGTACCATTGTATCGGCTGCGCATGTGTTGTCAGTGAAGCCTGAATGGGTCGATCAGTCCCTCCCCAATACTGTCTTGGGTAATGGGGTTCCTCGCGCGGCCTGGGTTGCGCATTCCCTGGGGGCGCGGGCAAGTGCAGCGACTGGTGGCAGTTATGTTTCAAGGTGGTCGTCGGCTTCGGGCACTGCGGCGGGGTCTACGAGGCTTTCAGAATCGGAGCTGGCTGATAGGGGCCAACTGGTTCCTAGCGCGCGCGCTCGTGGGCCGAGGCCGAGGACTTCGCTGGGGCTGCGGGCCCCCGGCGCGACGGGCAGGATGCCGCCAGAGTTTCAGCCGAGGGGTGAGTATCCCGATTTGCATGGGGATCTCACGGACTGGGCGGCAGTATGGACTCGCGTCGTTGAGGGCGGCTTGGAGGGCAACCCTGTACGCGGCCATATCGTCGGGAGTTACTCGGGCTACGCCGCAACGAGCAACTCCGACGCGATTTGTTGGACCTTCTTTCGCGCGCGCATTGGCAGGGAATGGGGTCTTGGAGATGCAATCCGACGCGCGAGCACGTGCATCACATGGCTCAACCGAGGCGCAGGGCTTCTTTAGATGCATTAGGAGCTTGGTGGGCACTGCGCGCAGGGCTACGCCGAATGATCATTCGGACGATTTGCCGGAGCCGAAGCAAATGTTCCGCGAGTTGCTCCAAGACCAATCTCCAGATGTTGATGGCCCGAGGCCTCGAGGAAAACGCTGCGATGATGAAGATATCGGCGGCAATCACCGACGCGATCGCAGCAACAAGGCGGAGATGATACTTGCGGAAGGATGGATCATCATTGCAAATCTCGCATCGCACTCGAGAATGCTGGACTCTTTAGCGGGTTGGCCGTTGGACCCTATCCCCGCGGCCATGCTACGCCAAGAGCTCCACGCGGACGAGGATCGCATCGCAGATCTTCAGAAGCAGGCGAAGGACCACGGTTCTCATGGACTTCGGTGTCACCCCGCGGCAGGCAGCGGACGTCTGGCGCCCCTGTGCGAGACCAGCATCATCATCACAAAGCCGCCCCTCCATAGGAGTTGGATCCTGGAAGCTGGGAGCGCGACGGCGGCCCGCGCACTCTGGGGTTAAAGGGCGGCGGCGCGCACATTGCAGTTTACTTGGCGGGCGCGGCTTGCGCGAGCGCTGAAAACGCGAGATTGCTCAGGGCTCTAGAAGGGTATCTCACCAAGCTCAACATTGGAGGATATGAGTGGATAGTTGGCGGCGGCTTCAACATCGCCAGGGCCGCGCTGGCCGCTGAAGACCCCGATTGGATTCCCCTCGCGCCGAATGCCGCAGGTTGCAGACCACCTGATAAGAAAGAGTCCACCATATATTATTTCGCGGCTTGCAAGAATGTCGGCGGCTTGATTGCAGCGCCTGCGGTGGGCGAGGTCTGCCCGATTCGCGCTCGTCGGCCAGTGGTGCCTCGCTATTTGCTAGGGGAGTTCAAGCTGAATTAGTAGGGATGGACGGGCCGCGTGGGTTTCCTGTTCGGCCCCTTCTTGGGCGCGCGCGCCCGGTGGCGTGCCGGGCGAGGGCTGGGGGGCAGCCGCCGCGGGCGCGCGCGCATTGGCCTGGGATCAGACGCCGGTTACCACGGAGCAAGAGTTGATGGGCAGATCTGACGCATTGGGCGCCGAGCGGCTGGCGCAGGCCGGAAGATCTGGACCTGCCAGAACTAGGACGTTTAAGGCGGGGTGGATCCCACTTGCGAAGAGGCGACGACTGGGGCCGAAGTTGCAAGCTTGGATGATGACGAAGGCTACGGCGTATAAGACGTTGCAGCAGTTGAGTGCAGCGACTGCAGCACGCGAGTTGTCGAGGGCCCAACGTAGACACCTCGTGGATATTCGGGTCGAACTGCAGCGTTTCTTCTCGAGAGTTCGACGACGCAAAGGCGCGCTGAAGTACCTGGATGAATGGGCTGTCAGGTTCGTCGCGGTGGGCCCCGAGATATTCTTGGTCGATACCTTCGCGGAGGGCGCCAGTGAGATCGCGAAAAAGGCCGATGCCGTTTATCAGGAGAAGGTGCAGGAGGGCATTGGAGGCTGGAAGCAGCGGGCGCAGGGTTCCTTCCAAGAGGCGCTGGCAGGGCACGCCGCTACGCGAAGGTGCGAGCGACGCAAGAAAGATCGCAACCGCGACGGCCTGATGAATCGGCACCGGCCTTATGGGGGCTGGCGGAGGAGGCCATGGGCCCGTGGGGAAAGCTCTGGAACCGACATAAGTTAGAGCCCGCGCGGATTCTTGGAGACGCTCATAGTTGGCCAGAGCTACCGCAGAAAACGGTGCGTAATATGATTGACGCGATATCGACCTTTCCAGATCATGCGGCAGTTGGGCATACTCGAATTGCGCCGATGTCCTTATTCCAGTTGCCATTCGGGGGTCTGTTCACTACGGCGAGGCTTCTAATGAAATGCGAACAGTTGCTTGCGTGGCCGTCGGCAAGAATGTGGAATATCAGGGCTCGGTTGCCAAGGCCGGGGGGGGTGTCGGTTGATCGTATACATGAATACCCTGGCGCGAGCGCGGGGGCGCGCGCGCTCAGATAAATCCAAGAGTTGGCCAGGAGGCAATCCGTCGGCGGATCTCTGGGGGCACGGCAAAGACAGATCTTCAGCAGGCTGCGCATGCGATCGCAAGCTACAGGCAGAGTTGGCTGAACTAAAGGAGTCGAGCATCACGGCCATGCTGGATGCTTACAATGCTATGCGATGGTAAAGGGCGATATTATATTCTTAGAGGCCAGTGAGCTGAAGTTCGACTTGAGGATGCTCTGGATGTTGCTCCAGGCGCATCAGTTGCCACGTTGCGCGAAGGCGCGTGGCTCGCTGAGTAGAACTGTCACAACAGAAAAAGGAATATTTACTGGCTGGCTGCTCACACGCTACAACTCTCCTACGCGTGCTCCTGTGGCGGGTTCTGGGAGAGCGACGAGAGCCATCCATTGCACCGCGTGGGCAGGCGGGTGATCTCACAGAGCAGTGGGCGGGATGCATCTATGGAGGGTTTGACAAGATCTGGACCACGGTGGAGGCGTTCAAAAGGATGGTGCTCAAGCTGGAGTGGATTGTTGAGACGGATAAGTCAGTGTTCGTTGGGCCATGGGCAATCTTGGTCATGAGCAATGCGGTGGAAAGCGTGCGAGGACGCCGTTCAAGACCACGTTGCAGGGCACGGTGGGCGGAACGGCTCGGCTCATGCGGCTTCGCGGGGCAGTCGGCGGCAGAACTGCGGCTTTTTGTGGAACGCAGGCGCGCTGCCTGGCGCCGCTTACGGAGCGGGCGTTTCAGGAGCCAGTGATCAGCATGTGCAGCAGCTTCGGAGATTCGCAGGCAATCTTGCAGGGGCCAGGATGCATGGGGCGTCGGTGACGGCATATTTAGCAAACCGAAGGCATTAGTATTATGGTCCGATCCTCACGGCCACGGTGGACTTGATGACGAGATGCGCGGGATCGGTTTGGGATCAGAGATGCTCCATGGGAAGACTTGAGAGGGCAATGCGTGCGTGCGCGGTTCAGAGAACGGCCAGGAGGTCTCATCGCCAGGTCCATGGTCAGAGTCTCAACCGAAATCGCTGGAACACGCACTCATCGACGGTGCTGCATCCGGAATTTGCGCGGAACATATATCGCTGCTTTCCACGCGCCTGCGAGAGGTGAGGAGGCAGCCTCTAGAGGGCACTGAACGACGGCAGCATTCGAATATACTATGCCACCACAACCTCGGCACCAGCGTCGACACACCATTATGGCGAAGGGCCATGAGGGCTATCGTAGCAGGACCCGAGGCGGCGATTGGCAAGGCGAGTCAGGCTGGCTGTATTTAGGCGCTGTGGAGTGATACGCCGTGGACGCAGTCGCAGGAATGCACCATGGGCCTTGCTCGAGAGGAGTCGTTGTCGCGTTTGTGTGGAGCCCCTAGATGAGCCGCGTCATCGAATTCTCGTTTGCCCTGGTGATGAATGGGGCCGGTCACAGCGGGTGGCTCGAGTTGCCTGAGAAGTTGCTAGAAGTGCAGAAGTGGCTCGCGGACAAAAAGTACCATAATGGATTGGGTAAAACCGATTACGAGACGCTGGAGCTCTCTGTGGGACTACCTACGCTACCGCCGCCTGCAGACAACCCTGCGGCCCAGGCGCATTTTTTTTCTGGGGCGACTGGGCTTCTGACCCATCAGGATGGTCGGAGACCATCTTCACGGGTGGATCTGACTATGAGTCGTCTATTCCAGAACTTTGCAGATGTGCATGGTCAGCGATACGGGTATCTGAACAGCCTGCCGCTGCAGGCAGCGCACGGGCCGCTTCCAGCAGCGCAACAAACAGTAGGCCCAGCTGAGAGAGATGCGGTCTTTTAGGGTCTGCTGTTGTGCCCGCACGCCAGAATGGTAGCGTCCGATGTGGCTGCTCTTGTGCGCGGGGCTAACAGCTGGATGGCTCAGTTGGAAGCCTCGGCGGGCAAACGTGCAGACATCCGGAGGAAGATCTTCTCAACGGTCAAGGGTGCGCCGCCTGCAGTTGCTTGGGCGCCAGCACGCATAGACGTGGGTGAGTATCAGCAGATGGCATTTCATCTTATATGGTGGCATGGCAATTGGGCGGACGACTTCGCGAAGGAAGGTGCACTTAAACATCGGGCGTCGAGAGTCGTGGCGGACACCTACCAGGCGGCTTTGAGGCGCCGCCTGAAAGTTAACCAGTACCATTCTCGAGCCATGGAATACATGGTCGTGGAAGGCGCTTGAAAGGGCCCTGATCTATTACCATTACCAAAGCCACGGACGAACGGGGCGCAAGTGCAGCTGGTCATTCAAGGGCATCGTTCCGTGGAGCTCGAGGACGGCCGCGAGCGCTGCACGCGCTGCTGCAAGGGTGCGAAAGGACAAACGGTCAGGGCCAACCTTCAGTCAACCACATGTGCGCCGACGGAGCCGGGGCGATTCAAGTGCCAGGCCCAGGCCGACTACGTTGGCAAGGCAGACGCCCCCACCAGGCAGTTTGAGGCGGTCGCTCACGCGTTGCTGGGAGCTGGTCGCGCGCCGGGGGAAATCCAAATTGTGGTGGGGGAGTTCGTCGAGGAGAAGAGCTCGCGCTGTCCTTTCATTGCGGGTCCGTGCGCGGCGTGCAGAAGGCGTGTTTTATGGTCGGCGAAGCTTCTGTGGGCTCGTCGGGCTTATCGCGGCATTGCGGCGCGGGCCTGTGGATGTGCACTTCCGCGGCCTACGGCGAGCAGGACTGGGAGAAGCTAGAACGTCTCCTCGATGGCCGGCGCCCAATCCCGGGGGCGGCGCCGAAGCCCGCCGCGGCAAGTTCGGCGAGCCGATCGAGGTGATGTTTATTTTCAGTGGGCCACGCCCCCTTCGTTGCAGCGGACGCGCGCCAGCGCTCTTGCGGCGGGCTGATGGCGTCGGCCCACTCGGCCGCTGAGGGGGCGTCGGTGCTTTTATTCTGGCGAGGGCGAGCGCCTGAGCTGCCTCTTCCCTGGGCCATGCCCCCTTCGCTCCAACGGACGCGCGCGGGCGCTCTTCTGGCGGGCTGGTGGCGTCGGCCCACTTGGCCGCGGAGGGGGGGTTAGGGCCGCGCGTGCACTTGCGCATCCCGACGAGGTCGCGGACCTGGCCGCTTCTTCGTTTGGCCGCGCCCCTTCTCTGCAGCGGATGTGCGAGAGCAATTTTCCGGCGGGCCGATGGCGCCGGCGCTTCTCGCCGCTGAAGGGGGCGTGAGGCCTTCGTGTTCGCAGGAGGTCGCGTGCCTGAGCGGCCGCGACGCATTGGTTAATGTGAGTTGATGTGCGGAGTTTGTTTGGATATTTGCGCTGGTGGTTGTTGCAAGTATCTGGTCTCCTACTTCGGCCGCCAGTTCTGGGCGCCCGCGCCCTGAGGGCCGCGGCTGGCGGCCAGGTGGACAGACGATGGATCTCAAGTGGGCCCGTCCTCGGGCTGCCCCGATGCGCTCGCAGAGGACGGGCGGGGAGAGCGGGGGCGGGAGGAGGGGGGAAAGGAGGGGGGGGAGGAGGGGGGGAGGAGAAGGCGGAGGCGAAGGAGGAGGAGGGGGAGGAGGAGGAGGATGGTGGAGGGAAGGGCGTCGCATTTCCTTGGCGCGCCGTCGAGCTGTCCGCTGCAGATCCTCACCGACATGATCTTTTTATTTGTCCTGTGCACGCAGGCGCTGCGTCGCGCGCCGGCGCTGCGTCGCGCGCAGGCGCTGCGGTGCGCGCGAGCATTGCGGCGTGCACAGGCGCTGCGTTGCACATGGTTGGCGCGGCGCGCGCGCCCGCTGCGGCGCGCGCCGGCGCCGCGGTGCACGCGGGCATTGCGGCGTGCGCGGTCGCTGCCGTGCACGCGGCTGTTGCGGCGTGCGCAGGCGCTGTGGTTTACGCGCGCGCTGTGGCGCGCGCGAGCATTGCGGTGTGCGCGGGCGCTGCGGGACAGATCGCCACCTGCGCGCCGCTCGCGTCGTCGTCGTCGCTCGTCGCTCATCGTCGTCGCGCGTGCGGGCGCGGCTGAGGCGCCGGCGCCTTGCGGCGTGGGGGGGCGTCAAGTCGCGCCCCGCCCCCCCCCCCCCCCTGGAAATAATTAAGGTGTTACCGCGGCCCGTTGGTTGTTACTGCGGCCCGGTGGGTGTTAGTATGGCCAGGGGTCCTCCGGAGTGTATTAATTATCGAGTACGGTGAAGGGGGGGGAGGTCCAAAAAGGCTCCGCCCCCCCCCCCCTTCACCGAAGAGCCTCTCGGAAGAGCTGCTGAAGACCTTTTTGCAGCCGCCTAAGAGCCTCTTGGGTTCTCCGAAGAGCCCCGTGGGGCCTCCGAAGAGCCTCTTGGGGCATCCGAAGCGCTTCTTGGGCTCTCGGAAGAGCCTCTTGGGCTCTCCGAACTACGTTTGCTACTACTACTACTACTACTACTACTACTACTACTACTACTACTACTACTACTACTACTACTACTACTACTACTACTACTACTACTACTACTACTACTACTACTACTACTACTACTACTACTACTACTACTACTACTACTACTACTACTACTACTACTACTACTACTACTACTACTACTACTACTACTACTACTACTACTACTACTACTACTACTACTACTACTACTACTACTATTAGTAGTAGTAGTAGTAGTAAGTAGTAGCAGTAGTAGTAGTAGTAGTAGTAGTAGTAGTAGTAGTCGTAGTCGAGTAGTAGTAGTAGTAGTAGTAGTAGTAGTAGTAGTAGTAGTAGTAGTGTAGTAGAGAAGTAGTAGTAGACTACTACTACTACTACTACTACTACTACTACTACTACTACTACTACTACTACTACTACTACTACTACTACTTACTACTACTACTACTACTATACTACTAATACTATGACTACTACTACTACTACTACTACTTACTACTACTACTACTATACTACTAACCTACTACTACTACTACTACTACTACTACTTACTACTACTACTACTACTACTACTACTACTACTACTACTACTACTACTACTACTACTACTACTACTACTACTACTACTACTACTACTACTACTACTACTACTACTACTACTACTACTACTACTACTACTACTACTACTACTACTACTACTACTACTACTACTACTACTACTACTACTACTACTACTACTACTACTACTACTACTACTACTACTACTACTACTACTACTACTACTACTACTACTACTACTAGTCGTCCTCGTCGTCGTCGTCGTCGTCGTCGTCGTCCCTAGCACCCTAGGGCTAGCACTCCCTAGCGCCAGTACTTCCTAGGGCTAGCACTCCCTAGCGCCACTACTTCCTAGCACTCCCTCGGACTAGCACTCCCTAGGACTAGTATTCCCTAGGGCTGGTACTCCGTAGTGCGAGTACCCTCTAGGACGAGTACCCTCTAGGACGAATACTCCCTTGGACGAATACGTCCTTGGGGTAGTAATTCCTAGGACTGGTACTCTCTGGGGCTAGCACTCCCTGCGGCTAGTACTCCGTAGGACTAGCACTCCCTATGAATGATAGTACCTAACACCAACACTACAGCACCATAGTACTACCACACTACAGCACTACTACCACAATACCAGTACCACAACACCACAACACCGCTACCACAACACCACAACACCGCTACCACAATACCACAACCACAACACCACAACAGCGCTACCACAACACCACTACCACAGCACCCTTGCCACTACCACAACACTACTACCTACTAACAACTCAACCTTGCCAACACCACACCACTAACACAACACTACCACCACCACACCACTAACACAGCACACCACTACCAACACCCCACCACTAACACAGCATAAAGCACAACCCGCCACTACCAACACCATACCGCTAACACAACATTACCAACACCACACCACACCACTAACACAGCACAGCGACCACCACACCACTAACACAGCACTACTACCACGTTGGTTCCAGATGGGAGTTACTGTGGCCACTTCTGCCTGCGCGGGAGCGCATTCCCTTAAGGGTTGCGAATCTCTCCAGATCTAACATGAGATACCTTTACATATTTCTTTTCATTGAGCGGCCTGCGCGGGCCACAGTAACTCCCATCCCGCCGCGCGACGGGCCACACTAACACCCAACGGGCCACACTAACACCCAACGGGCCGCAGTAACAACCGGTCGCCCCCCCATTGCGCATGGCGCCCGTCATCGCCGAAGATCAAGAAACGCTCTCTTGGCTTGCATGACCCAGTCAGCGGCGGTTGCGCTGTCTGCTCGGCGCTGGCTGGCACGTCGCTGCGGCCGCGCTAGCCCGCGCGTGCTCGCGCGCGCAGCGGCCAGCTAGTTTGGCGCGACCGACGCGGCCGCGGTGACGCGGGCCGCTGGGCGCTTCCCAACGGGCTTTTCAGTGCGACTCGGCGACTTGGGCAGACTCGCCATCGTGGCAACGTCGAAAATGGTAGACACGACGATGGCAGCGATGCGTGCGAGTATGATGACAACGACGACGGCAAGGCCAGCGACGGCGCCGATGCTGACCGTGCCAACTACAATGATTGCGTCGTCGTGTCATTGATGAAGGTTTGGGAGGGGGTTCGACACGCGCGCGCGCGGCCGACGCGCGAGAGTGGTCCGCGTGGCACTCTTTGAGGCAGATCGCGCCCTCCCCCCCGGAACGCGCGCAAGGGCGCTCGAATTATTTTGTCATTCGGCTCGAGAGGCCCGTCTCGCAAAATTGAATGCAAATATGGAAAGCGCGCGGTTGTTCCTGGGAGTTCGCAGGAGCGCGAGCG
This sequence comes from Prorocentrum cordatum, assembly GCA_963575745.1. Lineage (NCBI taxonomy): Eukaryota > Dinophyceae > Prorocentrales > Prorocentraceae > Prorocentrum > Prorocentrum cordatum. The sequence goes on from CAUYUJ010019726.1 coordinate 999,707, forward strand.
CAGTTATATTTGGGCACTTGCAGCAACATGTGCTATATATGTAGATATGTGTATGTATGTATGTATGTGCATACGGTATATTTATATATTTATATGTATGCGTATCTAATATATGTATGTATGTATGTATGTATGTATGTATGTATGTATGTATGTATGTATGTATGAGTGTATATATAAATATATGTATGTATATGTATGTGTGTGTATATATATCTGTATATTCATTCCGGGGGCACTCGATCTTGAAATTCCCGCGAAGGCTACGGTTGCTTTCGAGGACTCCGGCACGCGCGCGCGACGACTCGCGCGCTTGCGTTTCGTGCTCTTTGCGGGGGATTTTCGCGACAGCGCGAGCGAGGGCGCCCGAGCGATTGCGACGCGCGCCCTGGAAGAGTGCGTTTGCTAGCATGTTATGTATCTGTTGGAAACCAACGATGTCCTTGAACATTCGCAATATCGCGGGCGCAGGCTTTCTCGTTCTCGACATTCGCGTTCTGGGACCATTCGTTTTTACATGTTTTCGAGGCGCTCGGTTTGGCAATCCTTCCGAGGCGTAGAGTTTTGTTTCAAGGATGTCGGCGCGCTCGCGCGACGACTCGCGCGCGCGCATTTCGCCGAAGATCATGCGAAAGAAGCCATGCAAACTGATGGTTTTGATAAGCGAATACGCGCGGACAAATCTTCTGCAGTGGATGGGGGGCGCGGGGATGCCAGCTTGGCTGGGGCGGCGCGAATTCACATCTGGGGCGCGCGATGGGAAGCAACAGATGCAACTTGCAATGCGAAAAGGGGCGCCGTGAAGTCCGGGGGGGGGTCGATCCCATGGCGCGCGTTAGAGAGGAGCGGCTAAGTAGCACGCATTTATTTTAACAAACGCGCTGACGCAGCCCATGCTCTTGCAAACGCCCCGCCCAGCCGCCCGCAACTTGGCTTGCAATGCCCGCGCGGTGGCTTTTGCGATGGGCGCTTGGCGTTGGCTGGTCCATGTCTGCGGCCGCGCCAACCCGAGCGCGCGCGCGGCGGCCGGCTAGTTTGGCGCGACCGACGCGGCCGCGGTGGCGCTGACTGCTGGGCGCATCCCAGCTGGGGCTTCTCTGCGAGTCGGCGACTTGGGCGGCCGCGGCACCATGGCAACGTCGACAACGGCAGACGCGTCGATGATCGCAGCGACGCCGGCGGCGACGTCGATGACGACGACGGCGCGGCCAGCGCGGGCTCGTCTGGCAGAAGTCCATAACAATGTTGAACAACTCTTTGTTTTCCCACGGATGCGCAAGAGCGCGAGCGCGCGCCTTTTTTTGAATACTGGCGTTGCGAAGCCATGTGTTTTTGTATGTGTTTAGACGCTCGGTTTTGGATCCGCTGCGAAACCGAAGGCCCCCCCCCCCGACGTGCGTGCGCGACGGCGCGCGCGCGCGTCGCCCCGTTTTTGGCATGGGGTTCTCGCGACGGCGCGCGCGCGAGGGCGCTCGAACGATATCGACGCGCGCGTGGAGCACGCGCGGTAACATGATGTGAAAATGTTGGAACCACGCGTTATTATTATTATTTTTTTTAATATATATATATATATATAACAAACTTATCGGGGGGGCGCGAGACCCGGGTAAGCCGGGCCGCGAGTTTCGCGCGGGAATTCAAAAAATTAGTTGCGAACGCGCGTCGGTTACATTCCGCGACGCGGCGCTGCTGGAGGGCGTTTTTTCGGCAGGATCGCTAGAAGCTCTAGTGAACCGAGTGATGCCTGGGGCAGGGTTCAGGGGCTGTTGAGGGCCTCTCGAGGCCATCTGTGGGGCTGGCGTGGGGGGTGCACAGGAAGAGATGGACGAAGCAGGAGGCAACGGGGGGAGAAAGAGATGAGGGGAGGTGGGACAACAAGTGGAGGGGACCATCGCGGGGCAATGAATAATCAGGGGGGGGTCCGTCAAATAGTTTTGACGCGGGGAGTCGGGCCGGTCATGCCGCCGACGTGGGCCGCCGTCTGCTCGTCAAAAAAAAGTGGTGCTCGTCAAATTTTACGCGCCAGAATTCTTTGAGAATGTCTCGAGCAATCGTCGTCGTCAAATTTTGGTTGGGCCTCGTCAAATTTATGATGGCCTCGTCAAATTGGATGTTGGGCGCGTCAAATTTTGACGTCCTCGTCAAAATCGGTTGGGGGGTCCAGATGCTCATGGCAGGCCTGTCCCATCTGATGTTTTGGAACGCTTTTTGCGTTCTCTGGATTCGCGGTGGCAGTCGTAAAATGCGGCACGAACAAATCTGAAACTAGAAAGGAAACCTTTCGCACTTGATAGGGACATACGCGCGCGGGCGCACGTGTAGCACGCTTCGCGAGCGAAGCGGCATGCCATTCAATGTCTTCTTGATTGCATCGTTGAGAGTGGTGCGAGTCGTTGCAGCAAGGGGCCAGGGCAATCGATTGGACGCGGCACACTTGCATCGGAGCGCCCCAAAATTTTTGACGGACCTCCTCCGTCGTACCCGGGTCCTCCGTACCCGGGTCTTACGCCCCCCCGAACTTAGCAAGAGCGCGCGCGCAGGCTTCTTTGAAACATCCGATTTGCGAAACCATGTTTTTGCTGCGACGACTAAGGTTTTTGCAGGATTGCGGGTTGCGCGCGCAACGACGCGCGCGCGCGTGCACTCCGACTCATAGTTCGCAAGGGGTTCGGGGGGGAGACGTAGCGGTTTTTGATAAAGGAATGCGCGCGCATTGTATTTTTTCCATGCGATGACGGGGGGGGGGGTCGATACCGGTTGGACTGGGATGGTATGAGTTCGAATTTGGGATGGACGATGGGGCAGAGTCGCACATGTAAATTGCATCACGAAAAGGCGGTCGACAATCCGGGGGGGGGGGGGGTCGATTGTCTATGAGATAAGAGGATTGATTTTTACATGGCTGGGCTCTTACAAACGAGTTGACATTCCATGCTCCTGCAAGCATCCCACCCACCCGCAACTTGGCTTGCAAAACCCACGCTGTGGCGATTGCGATGAGTGCTTGGCGTTAGCTGGTCCATCTCTGCGGCCGCGCCAACCCAAGCAAGCGCGCGCAGCGGCCAGCTGTTTTGGCGCGACCGACGCGGCCACGATGGCGCTGACTGCTGGGTACTTCCCAGCAGGCACTCCAGCGCGAGTCGGCGACTTGGGCGGGCGCTGCATCATCGCGACGCCGACAATGATAGGCGCGATTATGAGAGTAGCGATGGTGACCAAGGTGGCGGTGACGACGGCAAGGCCAACGACGGTGCCGATGTTGATCGCTCCCGCCGATGACGATGACGATGCCCTCGCGTCGGCGGTGAAGGCTTTTGAAAGAGTTCGACACACGCGCGCGGCCGACGCGCGCGATTGGCATTATGTGACACGGATCCCCCCACCCAGTGCGCGCGCCAGGGCGTTCGACTGAGTTCGACATGCGGCGGGCGCGCGGGGCCCGTTTGGCAGATGTTGTTGGGAATGTCGGAACTATGTGGTTTTCTTAACCCGCATGAGCGCGAACGCACGGTTTGTTTGAAACGTGATGTGTCAAAATAGTGTGTGCGCGTGTCTGTTTGTACGTTTTCGAGGCATTCGATTTTGAAATCTTTCCGACACCGAAGGTTGTCCAAGGATTCCAGCATGTGCGCGCGACGACGCGCGCGCGCTGTTCGTCCAACGTTTTGCAAAAAAGGGTTCTTGCGACAGCACGCGCGCAAGGGCGTTCGAACAATTTGGACGCGCGCGCCAGAAGGCCAAGTTGGAAACACGTTTTGAATATGTTGAAGTACCCATGGTTTTTCAAGAATTCGCACAAGTGCGTGCGCTAACATTTCTTGCGTTATGAAAATCCGTGTTGCAAAATCATTATATGTTTTCGTGACACTCGATTTGGAACTTTTCACGGAACCGAGAGTTGGCCAAGGATTTTGGCACGCGCGCGCGACGAAACACGCGTGCGCCCTTCGTCCCGCTTTCGTTCAAAAGGGGCTCTAGAACATTGATCTGATTTGATAAACGAGAGTGCCCGCATAGTTTTGCAGAGGATGGAGGGGGATCGGTAAAAGGTTGGGCTCGGATGGTACGAAACTATATTTACGTTGGGCGATGGGGCAGAATCGTATGCACATTGCATCACGAAAAAGTTAATCGGTAACGCCAGGGGGATACTATTAGTCGTTTAGAAAAAGGAGAACCCATATTGCGCTTTCGCGTGGTGCGATATATTCGGTGCGATCGACTTTGTGAAATTTATGCGGCGACGGGGCGGCGACGGCGACAACGTAACCGCCAAACCGACAATCAGGCCCAGACGACGGGCGGTGACGTGGCGGCGACGGCGACAACATAGCCGCCAAACCGACAATCGGGCTCAAACGAAGGGCGGCGACGGGGTGGCCACGGCGACAACATAGCCGCCAAACACCGACAACCAGGTCCCGCTCCTCTGCAGAAGAGTAAGATGCCCAAAATGTAAGCACTGCTTCGGGAAAGTAATTATTTGTCTGGCCCTCTCAGGACACGGAGCGTCGCATCGTTGAGCTGGAGGGGGAGCTGCGGGCCGCCAAATCCGCCGACGATTTCCTCGAGTGCCACAGGATCTCCACCGAGCTCGCGCGCTTGAGTGCGAGCCTTGAGGCGGCCCGGCCGCAGAAGCCGCGGGATGCTCCAGGAGCGATTCGGGAACCGCTTGGGGTGAAGGGGCGGGCGGGCGAGGAAGGAGGAGGAGGAGGGGGTGGTCGGAGAAGAAATGTTCGGGGTCGGGCCACATCTATGATCCTTGTCAGGCGCGCGTGTGCTGTGCTCGCACGGCCACGCTATCTAGTGCTGCTTTGCCACACGAGGAAGACCAGGAGGGTGCCAAAGTGAGGCCGCGGGCGGCCCTCGCCCGTCGGGCATCTCGTCAAACGCCTCCGCCGCGCAGTCCGTGCATGTTGGAGCGCCAAGGTTTTGTGCGGGATTGCTGCCGCGGGCGGTCCCTGCGCGGCCGCACTCTCGGGAAATGCGCAGCGTGCTTCACGAAATGGCGGCCGACGGGGCTCTCGCGGGCGTTTGTTGCTTGTTTCGCGAAATCGTTGCAGCGCGCGGCCCGCGCGCGCCCGGAATTTCGTCAAGGGCTTCCGTGGAGTTAGCC
>CAUYUJ010019726.1:1012325-1037325 GCA_963575745.1 Prorocentrum cordatum
AGATCCTAGATGCAAACATTGCTAGGTGCCCATCAGCGCCCGTGAAGCTGCTCCTCCAGCCCGGCCATTACGTGGTCGAGGAGCTCAACGTTTCGCGGCTGCCTGGCAGGAGCGCCGCGGCGCTCGCCGTCAACGAACGCCCATAAGAGAAGCCGCCGGTGTCGCGATGGCCGCCCGCGTCGCCCCAGAACCAGGCAGTGGCGCGCCAGGCATGGTCCAAGCGGGACCGTTCGGCCGCGGTCGCAGGCCGGAATCTGAGAAACGACGGGCACCGTTTCGCTAGCTCTTGCCATGCATGCGGGGGGAACGGCAGGGCGAAGTCGACGCCGTGCAGGAGTTTCGCTCGCGGCCCCCAGCACCAGCGACGTCATCCTGCAGTCTGGCCGCCAATCGTTCGAAGGGCTCGGCCTGCAAATTCTGGGCGAAACAACCGTCGACTGAACGAAGGATCCCGATGCCGTGGTCCGTGGATATTCCATGTCGTCAACCTTGCTTTCTGTTGCGATCAGGACGACGCTGGTATTGGTGTCCAGGTGGTCGGGACTGCAACCCTCGCACCACTGCCGAGTGCCCGCGTCCCGTTATGTGGCGCTTCGCGTGCCGACGAGCATCCATCGAATCTGATGTTCGCGGCGGGGTTCGGGTGGCTCGGGCTGCAGACTCTATCGACCATCGCTCGACGCTGCTGCCGCCTCCGCCGTTGGACTTACCACCGGGCCGCCCCTTGGGCCCCGCAGCATGTAGGCCGCGCGCGGCCCTGCGCGGGGGGGCGCATACCATCTCGCGTCGCGCATCGTTGGGGGGGGGGGGGGGGACGGCGCGCGAAGTTACGTGGCCCAGATTCCCCTTGCCGCTCCTCCTCTCTGCCTCCCCGCCTCCGCTGCCTCGCCCTTTTCTTGCCGATGTCCTCGTGGTCCTCTCCCTGCCTCTTTCTCTGCTGTTCCTCCTCCTTGTGTCCCTCCCGGCCGGCGCCCTTGTGTCCCTCGCCGTCCTTCTGTTCCCTCCCTCCTTCTTCTGCTGTTTCTGCTCGTGCTGCTTGTGTTTCCTGTTCGTTCCGTCTCCCTCACCTTCCTTTGTCCCTTCATCTCTTCTTCTTATCTCCCCCTTGCCCCTTGCGTCTCTTGCTTTTCCTCCTTATTTCTAGCCCCTCCCTCATTATCCGCCCCGTTCGTTCCTCAGTGGGTCCTCGCATCCTGGAGACGTGAAATGCGCCCTGTTTGGGACCCTGGGACCCTTGCAGATCGATCCGGCTTCAAGAAGCCCCTGAAGAAGATGTGGTTAAGAGTTCTTGCCGCGATCTCCTCCACGTCCACACTGCTTCCTTCGATCGTACCACATCGGCCGTCGGGGTGAAAGGAAAAGTGGAGCTGGGGGACGAGGAGCAGCGGCATCAGCTCGAGCAAGTGGAGTCACATGGCGGAGGCGGGGGAGGATGAGGATGACGAGAAGGACATACGCCCGCCCAAGGACTTCGGCTCAAGAGCGGGACCTGCACAGGAGGAGGGGTACAGATTGGGAGGGGGAAAGTGGTGGATGAGTGGTGCCGGAGGACGGGGTAGGAAGATCCGAGAGGAGGAAGTGGAGGTGGAAGAAGAAGAAGAAGAAGAAAAAGAGGCGGGAGAGGAGGGAGGGGGATGCATGAGGAGGGTGTGCAGACGAGAGAAGGAGGGTGGAACGGGATGAAGGAGGATGAAGAGGAAGTGGGAGGAAATGAAAGAGAAGGAGGAACCGCCCAAGGACTTCGAGGTGGGCCAGAAGGTGACTGGCACGCTCGCGAACAAGCGCCTCAACACGGTGTGGGCTGACATCGGCGTGGCCCGCCATGCCAAGATCTCTGGCCCAAGGGGAAAGTTCGACCTGCTGAGGCGGCCAGTTCCAACGGGTGGGGCTCGTCTTCCAGGGGGGGGACTCGGCGTCGCTCGGACGTGTGCATTTTTCTCGGCGAGGTCAGCGCCAGATAATCTAAACCACCTTAGAGCATCTGGGATCACCCAGAGAAAGAAAGCACGCACGCCACCAACAAAAACGCATAGGGAAGTGACGTCCGAGCGGTGTCAAGGGGAAGGGTTCGGCCTCTCGCTGCCAGCGGAAGCTAAACATCGGCGACCTCGCCAGCGGAATCACGGGGAAGACGAGAGGACGGGCGGGTGGTGTTGGGAAGGGGCTGCTTCCGAAGTCTGCTGCGCGCAGGTGCTCAGGCGACCAGGCCCAAAGGGGTGGCCTCGCCTTCCGGGGGGGAAGGCGTTGGCCCCCTCGCCCGGAGCGGAAGGACAGCAGGCACGAGGGCCCAGCACCACCTCCGCGGGGCTCGGTGCCCGACCCAAGTTCTTGTGGCCATGCTTCGACTGCGCAGTCCCGCACAGTAAGGATGGACAACCTTCCCAAGGGTACCCTTGCATCCTTGCCTCCTCGGTCCATCCTCGGCCGCTTTCGCTGGCCGCGCCCCGCTCGAGAAACGCTAACATGGCTCGCCAAGGCCCTTGCATCCTCATCGCGCGTCCTTACTGTACGGGTTGACTGTAAGACATCGGCGGTCTCGCCGACGGAAGCTCGGGGAGGGCGAGAGGCTGGGCGGGTGATGTTGAGAAGGAGGGCCTTACGACGTCTGCTGCGCGCAGCTGGTTTCGGCTAGGCCGCCAGGCAGCTGGTCTCGGCCGGGCCACCAGGCTGCTGGCGCCGGGAGGGGCAGAGGAGACGGAACTGGCTACGTTCGGGGGAACGTAAGACTCGAGTATGCCAGAACTCGGTTTAGCCAACGTTTTTTGACGAGCGCGCCCTGGATTTTTACGGTCAGGTCTTCGCAGCGGGAGTTGGCATCAAATTTCAGATTGGGTCTCGTCATTTTCATGACGGCCCCGTCAGGCCAACCCGAGTCTGCCGAACCCGAGTCTCACGTCTCCCCGATACGTGTGGCCGGTTCGCCAAGCCCCCCCCCCTACTGAACCCCCATTCCGCCCACAAAGCTCGGCGGAAGTCAGGCCAGATCTGGTGTCCTCGTGGGCTCCAGCAGGGGCAGCGTTAGGGGGGGGGATGGGCTCAGGGGGGCCCATCGACCTGCAATCGCCCAGTCATCGCCGATGGGGGCCTGATGGCCCACCCCGCCCAGAAGCTTGGGGATTCGCCATCGGGGGCCTATCGCCGATCTATCGGCGCTGTGCCGCCGAATCCGGGTCGATGCTTCCTCCCCTGATCTGGTCCCCCCCCGACCATTCCTCCTCACAGCCAGGTGGGGCGAGGTGCTCGTCCTGGTCTTCAAGAGCTTCGACCGCGCCAAGGGGACGGCGACCGTGGACGTGCCGGACCTCGAGGAGCGCGTCGCCGGCAGGGGAGCCGGCCAGGTCCGCCTGGAGGACGTGGAGGTCGGGTCCACCGTCGAGGGCCGCATCGAGGGGAAGGACCTCGGTGGTGGGGTTTCCCTCGGGGGCCAGGGGCCACGGGGCCCATCGAGCAGTGCCCATGTCGATTTCTTCCGATTCGATTCGATTCGATTCGATTTCGATGGATGCCGATTCCGATTCGATTCGACTTCGGATTCCGATTTGGAGTCCCGTTTCAAATTGTGAAGGTCGTTCTGGTCTGCCGATTTCCGCCGATTCGGCGTTTCCCGACTCTGCTGCCGATGTCCGCCGATCCGATCTATTTCGGTCGCCGATCCGACTTACCGAATCGATTCTGGGCTCTCTTGCCACCAGGCCCATCCAGGAAGAAACAACGGCACAGACATCAGTTTCAAAAGGTCCGCGCAGACTTCTTGGATCGTCGTTTTGGCCCCCCCTCCCTGGCGCGCGCAGGTTCCTGTGCATGCTGTCTGTCTTCCGAGCCCGGGAGCAACCGGAGAGACATCTCGCCAGGTCCAAAATGCCAGCCAGAGCGGACGACGAGCAGCTGAGGACTGGTTCGTGTGGTCGCTCTCGTGCAGGGGTTGGGTCCTCGCTGCGCCGTGCGGCTCCTCCGCCCGCCCGCAGCCGCAGCCGCCGCCGGGCACGGGCCCGAGCCCGGGCCCGAGCCCGAGCCGAGGCCCGAGTCGCAGCGGGAGCCCGCAGCCCGAGCGTCTGCCCGAGGCGGAGCCCGCAGCCGCAGCCCCCGCTCGCAGGCCTCGGGCAGGCGGTGGCGTCTATAGCCTCCCAGGTGTCGTGCAGCGGCAAAGCGTCCTGGCGTGCCTTCAGCCCTACCAAACAATGTTCTAAGAACTTGTCGTGCGTTCCGCGAAATGTTCTTGTGGCATGGGACTGTCTTGTTTTAACACATCGGGCTTTTGCTCTAAGAACATTGTTCTCTGTTCTTAGAACATTGTGGGGTTCTAAGAACATTTCGTGGTAGGCCTATAGAAATGCCGGGACGGTCGGCCCCTGCTCAAAGATGGGTTCGGAGTAGGTGGGGTCGGAGGATCGCGCCGCATCGCCGATGCATCGCCGATGCGGCTCGATGTGAGGCCCGTGTTTCCCCGCGCCGACGTCGCGGGTGCATCGCATCGCGGGCAGGCGCGCAGACTCGGCGCGCACGCAGACTGGCGCTGCCGCCAAGCAGAGCCCATCGGGAAGCGAAGTGCGAGGACCGGGGAGATGCTAGCTGCAGCGCCACCGGCCTTGTCGCCGGGCTGCGTCCTCGAGGCAACAGCCTCGCGACGGGGGCAGGCGCGCAGAATCTGCGGACGCACGACGGCAGGAGGAGGAGGAGGAGGAGGAGGAGGAGGAAGAGGAGATGGGAGGGGGGGCAGGGAGGACCCTCGCTTGCTCGGTACCCTCGCGTTCTCGCCTGCTCGGCGCATCCTCACGCAATTCTGATGCGTTTCTCTGGCGCCAAAGGAAGTCGCATCCTTACCGTTAATTGTTTAGTGCTTCTGTTAATTATAAATCCTGCGATCGATTGTTTATTGGCGTGGTTGCCGCCTCGATCACCGGCTTCTGCCCCAAGATTGACAACCTGTTGTGACCGACGTTCGCTTTGCAAAGGAGGAGTTTTCGAAATTAGGACAGGCGCATGTTATTCAGGTGCTCGCTTTGCGTTTATCTTCGGCTCCGTTGTGCATCTGAGAAAACGGGTTTCAAGAGGGTGTCTGGAGAAACGATTGTGTGTACAGGGCCCTTTGTTTCTCATTGTATTTCGGTTTTCGGCGGCGGCGACGAACTCAAGTCTCCATCACAGGTTCCCAGTCTTCAGCTGTGTCGGGCGGTTTTCTCCTGGAAGGTCCCGCCTGGGTGTTCAGAAATGTCCTCGCCCCACGGGGGGAAGTGCCTCGTTCTTCGCATTCAAAAGCAGTTATGAGGCGTATGCTCTGGTGCAAGAGGCCCGCGCAGCCTTGCCCTTCATCTTCTTGCGCGCGCAGTGATGTGATGGGTTGTTCGTGTTGGCGTAACCTTCAACCCTGGGTTGCTGGGCTCTCTTTGGGGAAAAAAAGAGTTTTCAAAATAGTGGCAGGCTTGCGTTAGTCAGGCGCTCGCTTTGCATGTGTTGTCCTCGCTGTGCATCGGACGGACGAGGGAGGCTCGAGAGCTGGAGAGGGGGTCTAGAGAAACGATTGCGTTTGCAGGGCTCGTCGTTTCTCATGGGCGTTCGGGGTTTTTGCGGCATTGATGAGATGGGGCTCTGTCGAGGATGTGCAGTTATCCGTGGAACCTGGAGGTTTCCAACAGGCGTTTCTTCTTCCAGCGTCCGTAAGCTACCTCGTTCGACGGCTCCCGTAATCATGTGATCAGCGGCGTAATGTTCGCTCGATCAGCGGTGATTTCCTTGAAGCTGAACAACCAGATTGGCCGGGAACTAGTCGGAAAAAGGGTGACTTTTCGATATTTGGGCAGGCGTGTGCTATTCGGGTGCTTGCGCTGCATTCTTACGTATTCGTTGTGTATCGTAAAATTCGCAGGTCATAAGGGGGTCTAGAGAAACGAATGCGTTTGCAGGGCTCGTTGTTTCCCACGGGCGTTCGTGGTTTTCGTCGGCATTGATGAGAGGAGGGCTCTCTCGAAATTGTTCAGTCAGGCGTGGTGTTTGGGGGGTTCCAGTTCCAACAAGTGTTTCCTCGTCCAGCGTCCTCAAACTCTGTTCGACGGCTCCTGTAGTCATGTGATGGGTTGTGCTTTGGCGCAGCGTTCGCCCGATCAACGGCTACTGTTCTGAAGCTGCAATCCGGGGTTGCCAGGAGCTCGTTGGAAAAGGGGATGTTTCAAACTTAGGGCAGGCAGGCGTCTGTTAGCTATTCAGATACTCGCTTTGCATTCTTATGCAACGTTTTGTATCGGAAGAGGGAGGCTAGAATTTTGGAGGAGAGGGGTCTAGAGAACCGATTGCGAATACAGGAGTCGGTGTTTCCCACGGGCGTCGGGTTTGTTCGGCATTGACGAGATGAGGGTTCAATCGAAGGTGTTCAGTTAGGCGTGGTGTCTGGAGGTTTCCAAACTGGGTTCCGTGTTTAAACATATGTAAGTTTTGTCGCTCGACGGAGACGGTTTCCCGCTCGCTCAAAGTAAAATGTCCTTCGACCGAGGAAGATGTCCCCGCTTGCACGAAATGATTCCCTCGCTCGGTCAACGGAATTCCCCCGTTTCGCCGGGCAAGATATCCTCGTTCGCCCGTCGAAATCTCAGCGTCGACCGAACAAATCCTCCCGCTTGTCTACCCCAACTGCTGTTCTTGATATGGTTGTCAGCATGCGGACTCCGCATGACAGACTTTTCGTCACAGGTGGGCTCCAGCATGAGCGTCCGCATGCGGCCTGGCATGGGCGTCCCATGCATCACCGAGCGCGTTCTGCTACTCGCAAAGTGCCTACTCGCAAACGTCCGAAAAACAACATGTTTTCCTCTATGTAATGGATCGTAAATCCCCCGCGTTGGATCCAGGCCATTTGCGAGTAGTTACTTTGCAAGTAGTGGAACGCGCGTGTCTAATGCGGCCTCATGTGTCGGCATGAGCCGCGCTCCATCGGGAGCCCCAGCTACAGCTCCATCGCGAGGCTACTTTCCAGTTCTCGCAGAGGGATGGAGGGACGAAGCGCAGAGGAACAAAAATACAGCAATTGGATTGTCTCCTGGTGCCGCTGACCCGTGGAGCGGCCGAGCGGCCGTGGGGGAAGGAGTTTCCCACCGTGTGGGTGGACATCGGCGCCGCGAAGCCAGCGAGGCTCTACCTCGCTGGGCAGGGAAAGCTGTGGAGGAAGCTCGCTCTCGGCGCCGACATCAGGCTGAAGGTGGACAGGGTCGACGTTGCCCTTTCCGAGGTGGACGCCCAGTTGGCGGCCGACGAGTAGAGGGAGGATGGCGAGGAGGAGGGGAAGGACATCGAAGAACAAACAGCGGCAAAGACACATATTGCCTCGGAGGTCCGCGCAGATTTCTTGCATTGGGGTTGGCCCCCGTTGGCGGCGCCTCGGGCGCCACCCCCTGCGCGCCCCGCGAGCCATGGAGAGGGGTTCCAGTGCCGATCCAAGAAATCCGCACGGACCTCCGAGTTGTTTCAAGGGACGAAGAACCACGCCGACCCCCATAATTGGCGTTTGCTACACGGTCCTGGGCGTTTACTACACAGCCTTGCCTGGTTTGATTCCTTCTTGGGTGCGTTTAGTAAATTGCGAGGCCGAGTCTTAGACACCACCACCACCCGAAAAGAAAATATCCGCAAAAATGGTTGGAGGCAGGGCCATGCCAGACTAGGCTGCGGGCCCGCAGAGAAATGGAGCGCGTCGCGGCGTGCGGGCGCCGTGGTGGGGGAGTTCTTCAAGCAGAAACACCACTTTTGGGTGGTGGTGGTGTATAAGTAAGTGTCCTCCTCACGAGCAAAATTATGCACACCAGCTCCGCGCGTGTTTTGATGAATTCTGTTTCGGCCCCTTGGAAAGAAGGGGGCACCCCCGGTTGCCGTTGCTGGCGGGAGGGGGGCTGCGGATTGTCCACTTAAGCAAGACTGCGCCATTTGGACCATAGGTTTTTGCAGATCTTGGTGGTGGTGGTGGTCATATACTGTGCTCGCATAAACGGCTTCGTTCGTCGGGGTGCTTCTTATGAGGGTGGTTTCCTCTCCTCTCAAGCTTGTTTTGTTCCACCAGCACCAGGACATGTGCTCCGACGTGCTGCTCTGAGGGGCCGAGCTCCCCCACCCCTTCCTCCCCTCGGCGGCGGCCTCGGGACGCGGGGCGAGGAGAGCGGCCCAGGAGTGCGCCCCGCCTCTCTGGAAGCCTCCTGCCTCGAGGGAGCCTCCCCCGGAAGCGCCTGAGCGCGGTCCCGTTCCATTCTCAGGGCCGAAGGAGAGAAGGACTGCATAAACATTCACGTTGCGAGGTCCGCCCGGATTTGGTCCTGGCCCTCTCGGAGCGCTGCCCTCCTCGCCCCACCTCCTGATGTGTGCCGCCAACCCCCTTCTCTACGGTCAGGAGTTTTGGCTCAGCGCGTCGCTCCGCCGGTCCTGGCCCACCACGCTTCGGCGCGACATGCTGCCCATGCCCCCATTCCAAGCGTCAATGTCCCGAGCTGTTCCCAGCCTCCCGACCCGCGGGGCGGAGCGACACGCGATCCGCTTGCAGGGCGCAGCGCGTCGCCGGGGCCGCCGCCGCAGCACGCCGGCCAGAAGTCGCCGACCACGAGTCCCCGTGTGGTCTCTCGCTCGCTCTTTCCCTTCGTGGCTGCGGAGCGCGTCCCGCGTTCCACGCGTTCCGCGCCTCTCGCCAGAAACATCAGTGGACCCGGCGCGCTCCCTCTCGGGGGGTACAGCCCTCTTGCTGAGGGTGGTGCAGTACAGCGGGGAGCATGACGCAGAACCTATACACACATGTATGTATATATTTCACGAATGTATTTGCATGTATACATCATATTTTTGGTAAGTGCATACACACAGGCACATACATGTAGATGTATATAGATATATGTATACACGCATGTATGTGTAGGAAAGCTTCGGGTTGCGCACCGACAGGCCTCGACATGCCCGCGGTCAGTCGGGGGCGGTCTCAGCACCATGGCGCCGCCTCTGGCGCCCTCCCTGGGCGCTCCGCGCCCAAGGGTTGAGGTGTTCAGACCGTCCTGTACCACTCTTCGGTGGGGCCTGTTGAGGCCAGCTGGGACTACCTGCGGCGGCTGTTGGTGCGCTACCCGAAGCCTCACCAGCAGCATAGCGGTGCAGGGCGTAGCATTGCACAGCCTACACGTCACAGCAGCGTTGTATGGCTTTGAACAGCGTAGCATTGAGTAGCACAGTTTGGCGACTAATCGCGCAGCATGGCATAGCGCAGGTTTGCTCTGCACTGCGTAGCATAGAACGGCATATCAGATCATTCAATCCATAGTTTTGCGCGTCCAGCACAACTTCGCACGCATTGGCCGATTATTGTTTAGCACAGCATGACAACGTCTAACATTGTGTTACATCGTGTGTCATGCCGTACCAAAAGAAGTGTCTGACGCTCCGCATGTCCCCACCAGTCCATCCAGCAACGATGGCCAGACAAGCCTATCTTGGAGCCACTTTGAGACCTCAAGAACCAGTCGGAATATGATGTGTGAGAAGTAGGTGCTCGCACGTTTGCCTCTCTTGGGTATCGTGGGGAGGCGCAGTGGCCACTTGGAGCCGTCTTGGGGCCTCTTGGAGGCATGCGTCAGGTTATATTTAAACCAACCATTTAGGGTGGCGTGCATTGTATAGTGGAGGCCATATTGGGCTATCTAGCGCCGTCGGAGGCCAAAAAGGACCCGCGATCAGCTCGCCCCCCCCCCCCCCCCGTCCAGACCCAGTGCAGGGGGCAGTCGGGCAAACCGCTCACCCGAAGTGGAACAGGAAGAGGCGAAGCGCTCCCCCGTAGATGGCGAGGGGGACTGAGGGACTTCCAGGCTGGCTGCTTTTTCTTGGCACGAAGATACGGCCCCTGGCTCACGAGGAGCCCACCTGCAAGGGCGCACTGGGCAGCGGTTCTTTTCATAGTGAGCTCGATGAGCTCAACGCCCGCACAGCCTTGGTGAACACAGCAGCGGCGGCTGGGAAACCGCTGCTGGCAGTGAGGGAGTGAGGGATACCTCACTGGCCGAAAGAGTACCTCCAGCAGCCCCATGGGCTAGGAGGCACTGGCCACACGACGGGCGACCGCCCCGTGGCCAGAGCAAGATTAACACAGTCCAGCGCCGCCGCAGGGCATACGGTCGGGGAGGGCAAATCCTCCCCCGTGCCTGCCGCGCAACCTGTACAGAAAGGTTCGCGGACCCCTGAGCAACTGTCACCACAGGGGAGACATCACCCCACGGCCGTGCGACAGGGGGCGAGGACCACTGGGCAGTGAAAAGATGTGCACGGGGTGCCCGCATCGCCCCCCGACCACGCTAGCGTCCCAGAGCGATGATCGCCGCTGCTCTCTTCTTCAGGTCGCGGCTCGCCTCGAACTCCTCCGCGGAGCGCCCGAGGGAGGGGACCGCCGCCGACCCCGCGGGGGCCGACGGCCGCACCAGCGCCACCGCGCCCGAGCCGCCAACCGCAGCCGCCGAGCAGCCGCCACCCTGAGCCGGCCCCGCAGCGTGGCACGCCCTGGGAGGGGGCCGCGCGCGCTGCGCTGGGGCCGAGTCGGCCCACTCGTCGTCCAGCACGTCCGAAACCTCCTCCGTGGCAGCGGGCCCCTCCTCCAGCGGCACCTGCACGAGCACGAGGCCCCTGCCCACACCGCCGGCATCAGCGCCTCCTCCGCCATCCGCCGCAGCGGGGGACGCCTCCGCCGCTCGCCGAACAGCGAGGGCTTGGCGTCGACGCCTCCGCCGCGCCGTCCGCGCCGCCGCAGCGGCAGGCCGCGCAGCAGGCGACGCGTCGATATCGGGGGCAGCCGCACCAGCAGGCTCGGCCGCGGCCGTCCGCGGCGGCCGCTGCCCGCACGCGAAGAGCGTTGCGGAGATGGCCGGCCTCGTGACGGCCGCAACCGTGCGGCGCGGCGCCCCAGCCAGCACCGCGGCCCGAACGGCGGCCTCCACAGCCGAGGGCCGAGGGAGCCCCTCTAGGCCCCGACATCCCGCAGCAGCGCCTCGCCGAGAAGGGGGCGCGCGCGGGCGAGGCCGTACGATCGCTTGAGCCAAAATGGCAACGGAGCGTCATAGTGAGCTCGGCGCGGCCCAAATCAAGTCAGGTTCGCGTCGTGTTGACGCGGCAGCGACCCCACCGCGCGGGCGATCAAGGTTGAGCGCCGCCAGTAGCCCATCATCGGCCAATCTGGAAAGATCTGGCGATTGAAACGCCGCCGATCGTTCCAGGTTGGGAGAGTCATGCGGCGTGAGAAGCCAGCGTTGGGGCCGTTACGACAGGGGCTTGCTGTAGGATGGTCTCCAAACAGCGCTTGCACTCAGCAACTCTTCCTTGCATCGTAGAAAGAGCTGACCATGTTTGTCGCACTTGCAGGTGACTGCTCAGTTCTTTTTGCCTTTGCTTCCTGTCGATCCCCGCGGCTTCCCCTTGTACTGGCATCGTTTTCCGCACTTGCCAGTTGCCCTGGGATCCATATGGTTTGGCCTTCTGCGGATCTCCATCGAACGCCCTCGCACTGGCCATTTCTGCCGCCAATGCCATGCTTGCATCTCTCTCTATCTATCTATCTCTCTCTCTCTCTCGATTTCCCCTCATCATTCCATACGTCCTCTTCTCTCACCTTCCTCCGCCTCCACATCCTCCTCCTCTTCCCTCCATCTCCTGGATAATACGTCGTCTCCTCCCTTCCCCTCTTCCTTTCTCTCCCCCTCCTCCCCTTCCCCGTCCTCCCTCTCCTCCTCATCATCCCGTAGCTTCGTTGCCCCGCGGTCCCGACTGTTCTGAGCTGTTCCATTACATCTACCCCCTCTCTCACAAGTCTCGCCGACTTCTCTTCCAGAGAGTCGATCATCCTGTCAGCATACCTCCGGCGGCCGATGAACACTGCGGGCGATGGCATGCTTGTGGTGCCCGAGCCGTGAGATCCAGAAACTGAACCTCGCTCATGAAGATGTGCGGCACGTGAGCCAGGAGTATGTCGATGGTCATCTTCAGCAGTTGGAGCCCGAGCCGAACCTGTGCCTGGCTTCACAGCGTGACGAAGTGTCAGTGTAGCGGTCTTTCTCATCGCCTCCATCCCTCACGTTCGAAGAAGCGACCGTGCCCGTTGACCCAGCTGAGTCGCTCCAGCTCGACAGCTCCAGCGAGCCCGCCGAGGCGTTTGCACCCGGTATCGTGGACGCCTGCACGCATTGGGTCGGCGAGAGCATTCTCAACATCGCCACGAGTCTTTCCAACGCCAAGTGGTGTGCAGCTTCGGCCCTCGAGTTGGACGTTACCGAGCAATGCGACGCGTAGTCGTGGGTGCAATAACTCCGACGTGACGATTTCGTGATGGGTCAGACCATTATGACAGCAAAGCAGTATTTCGGATGGCATGCGTGGGTGTTTGCAAACAGCTCCTGTATAAATTCCGGTGCCTCGCGTGCATCGCCGACTACGACCCCGAGCCAGGCCCAGGTCACCACGATATGTTGTTCTCTGGGGGCGTCCTCTATTCGAGCGTGTTGGACGGCGACACCTATATTAGAGGTTGCGAGGATCGCTTTTGGTAGGACGGGCTTCTCGCCTCCCCTTGTCGCCCGTATCCGCCAGTCTTCCAGACCTACTGTTATGTCTATCTCGCTCTCGTGTTCCATGCCCCGAGTGCGATTTGCGATATTACGCACGTCTATGTTGTACTGGCCAGCTAGCAGGCAGCGGGTATCATCGTATTGTATAGGTGGTGGTCAGGAAGCCTTCCCCTCGGTGGCCAGTTCGCTCCTCCTCCTGCTCCGTTCTATCTTCTCCTCCCCCCTCCCGCGCCTGCAGCCCGGCCCGAGACTCGGGCACTCTGGCCTGCATATATCGGCTACGCGCGAGAGTGGCCTTTCTCTGGCGTGACTTCTGGTGCGGGCTCGCAGGGGTGGCCCCAGCACTGGCCCGCGCGCTTGGATTTGGGCCCTCCGCGGTCCCCTAAAGCCGCGCACCAATGGTCACTCTTGCCTAGGGCCACTCTTGCGTACAGTCGAATATCTCAAATAATTCCCCTGGCCTTTGGCGGGGCCGCCGCCGTCCCGATCCCCCCTTCCTTAACCCGCCCGCCCCCATCCCTTCTGCCGCCGCCGCCGGTGGCCCGCCGTTGGCCCGCACCCGCGCGGCTTCACGAGGAGAGGAGGAGCCAGGAGTAGCGTTCGTGCCGAGTACTGGGGGTGCCGATGAACGAGGGGGGAGGGCGAAGGACGGAGGGAGGAAAGGGAGGAGGAGGAGAAGGAGGAGGAGGGTGAGGAGGGGGAGGAAGAGGAGGAGGAGGAGGAGGAGGAGGAGGAGAAGGAGGAGGGAGCAGGACGATGACGAGGACGAGGACGAGGGGGGGAAGGATGACTATGGCGATGGAGCGAGTGGCGATGCTGATGCTGCTGTTGAGGACCATGGTGTCATAGTGGTGATGGCGACGATGCCAATGGTGGTGGTGAGGACGGCGTATATGATCACGATCGTGATCGTGATGATGGTAGTTGTGATGGTAGTGAAAACAACATGCTGGTGATGATGATGGTGGCGATGCTGATGATGGCGAAACGGGAGCCAGGAGTGACGATCATGAAGGGGAGGGTCGGAGCGGCCGTCGTCTGCGTATCGCTCTCGGGAATTTCTCAGCCTGGGGAACGACGGGGGAGTGCTCTGGTCCCAGTCAATTGGGCATCGGGCGGTTACATCGCGCCCTCAGCAGAGGGGGGAGAAGGGGAGGAGGATGAGCGAGGAGAGACGGTGAGGAGCCATGAGGGAGGGTGGTGATGGGTCTGATAGTGGTGGTGAACAGGATGGTGATGATGTTGCTGGTGACGACTGTTCGGGAGGAGTAGGAGGATGAGGAGGACAAGGACAAGATGAGGACAAGGGGGGGGACGAACCGGAGGAGGAGGAGGAGGAGGAGGAGGAGGAGGAGGAGGAGGAACGACGAGGAGTGGGAGCATGGAGGGTACGTTTTGGTGTTGCAGTGTTGCTTGTAGCTACCAGAGGTTTTCGGCACATTCTTGAAGTGTCCAGGTACTGCCACGGGGAAATGGGGGCGGAGGGAGAGAACGAGGATGAGGAGGGGAAGGAGAAGGAGCAGGGGGAGGAAGCGTTTGGCCGAAGCTGCAGTTTCGCCCACGGGGAGCAGGAGCACATGGCCTTACAATTGGCGTTGCCTGTGCTGCGGGCTTGCGTCAAGCGGGTGACTGACAGATCATCTCTCAAGCTGTGCAAAGTTGCACGAATAGGTGCGATTGTAAGAACCGCCAAGCATTACCATGCGCGCCCCTCCGCGAACCTGCAACCATCCGTCAACAAGAGGTCGCCTTCGTACGCGTTCAAGCCAGATCTCTTCAACACACATGGCAAGCGTACGACGTTTGTTTATTCAGCAATTCAGAGTTCCTCCGCCCACACTGATTTAGTCTTAGTTCACACTGGATGATTGGCAGCGCACGTTTTGACACTCGTTTCAAGCGACCATACCAGCCACACGCGCGCGCATGTCGAAATCAATCGGCAACCATCACGCACACACCATTTCTGTTAAGTATTCCGACCGGGCCACAGACGCGCGTCCTCGCGTACGCATGTCAAACCCATTGCAAACACATTCCAGTCGATTCCCAGTGATGCTGTTTCGTATTTTCCGCGCGTTTCGGCCTCGACTCACTTTGGGAGAGCGGGATCATCATCATCGAATCGAATCGAATAGCTCCATGGGAGGCGGTCTCTGCACAGCAGTTTGAGTGAGAGAACCAGGGCCTCGGAGCATCGCAAGAGCGAGTGGATGTATAAGAGAAGATCCTCGAGGCCCTGGCCCCTCGGGACCAGGCCCGCGCTGCCTCCATACGGGGTGGCCCACCCCCTCGGCGAACAGCCAGGTGGGCGCCCCGCTTCGGAGGACCGCCCCCGCCAAAGGATTCAGATCAGCATCAGCATCATCATCATCATCATCATCATCATCATCATCACCACCATCACCATCACCATCACCATCACCATCATCATCACCATCACCATCACCATCACCACCATCACGACCATCGTTGTCATCATCTCAAGCGTCATCATAAGTTCCACCGTCGTAATCACCATCGTCGTCGTCACTCTAACCGTCGTCGTCGTCATCATCATCGCCACCATCGTCGTCCTCATCGTTATCGTCGTAGCTGTCGACCTCGTCATCATCGCCACCGTCGTCGCCGCTGTTGGTCGTCGTCATCACCATTCGCGCGCCCATAGCACGAACATGCATGGGAAAGGATCGAGCATGAGTGCACCAGTTGGAATTTGCGAACACGCGTCTGCAGTTTCCCATATTAAGCTGTGGGCAGAAGAGTGAGGTTTATGCTAGAGCATTGGGTTTGATCACGGCAAGCATTTTCAACAAGTTCGCAGCCTCAGAGAGTCTCCCCCCAAGAGAAGCCTCTTTGGAATGTTTGAAAATGCAGAGGTCCTCTGTCCTCCCCCTGCCTCCCCAGACTTCGTCGTCGTCGCCCTCCTCCGAAGACGCCCGGAAATCCATGCACAATGCCCCCGAGCATAAACGACTTCAGATATCGGTCGTCCACTCCTCCCTCCTCCTGGAGGTTCCTCCTCCCTTCTGGAGACTCTCCCTCTTCCCGCCTCCTCATCATCATCATTATCCTCTCCTCCTCCTCCTCCTCCTCCTCCTCGTCCTCCTCCTCGTCCTCCTCCTCCTCCTCCTCCTCGTCCTCCTCCTTGTCCTCCTCCTCCTCCTCCTCCTCCTCCTCCTCCTCCTCCTCCTCGAGGCTTCTCCTCTCCTCCTGCCCGCCCATCTGGAGGAGGTGGAGGTCGGTGTAGGGAACTGTCCCAGTGAGCCGGCCCAGCGGGCCGGTCCGGCGGATTCCGTTGACCGTACGAGCTGCTCCGCGCGCCCCCTTTTCTGGCCAGCCATGCTCTCCAAGGCAGGCGCCCCAGCCGGCTCGAGTTGCATCTTCGGGGGACCTCGCTTGTCCCCAAATTGGTGTCTTATCTTGTGCTTGGTCGATGTATCCACCCCAGCCAGCCACCCCCATCGTTGCCCCTCAGTGGAGGGCGGAAGAGCCATCCAGGACTCGAAATTTCGGTTCTGCAGCCCGCCAGCCCCCCCCCCCTCCCCCAGCCAATTACCCTCCCCCTCCCCCCTCATCGCTGTCCCTCAGTAGAGGGCGGAAGCGATCTGGGACTCGCGAACTTTGGGCTCTGCAGCCCGCTGGACTTCGATGTATTCTCCCTCCCCAGCCAGTCCCCCCCGCATCGTTGCCCCTCAGTGGAGGGCAGAAGCGATCCAGGACTCGCGAATTTCTGCTGGGCGCTGTGTCCAAGGGTTCAACACCGCATCCTGGCGGTCGTCGGCTGGGGGCACGGCCCGGCTGGCCCAGCCGACGGGAGCAGGACGACGACGACGAGAGGAGGATGGGGAAAGAGGAGGAGGAGGAGGAGGAGGAGGAGGAGGAGGAGGAGGAGGAGGGCTGAGGAGGAGGAGGAGGAGGACTGAGTAAGAGGAGGAGGAGGCGGAGGAGGAGGACGAGCAGGAGCGAGAGGCGGAAGAAGAGGGGAGATGAGGTGGAGGAGGAGGAGGTGGAGGAGGAGGAAGAGGTGACGGAGGAGGGTGACTGAGGAGGAGGAGGTGGAGGAGGAGGAGGAGGATGACGAGGAGGAGAGGGAGGAGGAGGACAGGGGGGGAGGAGGAGGAGGAGGAGGAGGAGGAGGAGGAGGAGGAGGAGGAGGAGGAGGAGGAGGAGGAGGAGGAAGTGGACGGGCGAGAAGGAGGATGAGGAGGAGGAGAAAGTTGACGCTCTACAAGCCAGAGGCTTTGAATGAACATCTGGAAAGTTTTAGGCTGTGGGGTCTTGTTTGGCGCTGTGGGCCGTCAGGGGAGGCAATCGCTCTATTCACCAACGGGCCCTGGGAGCACGATTCCAGCTTGCGGAGGAGGAGGGAGAAGTAATTTGATGGACCCCACCTGGGGCGTGATTCCACAGCTCCTTTCCAAGTGTGGGATGCTCGGTCCCGCTAGCCAGATCGACGCCCAAGGAGGCAGCTAGCCGTGTTTTGGTTGTTGGGAGAGTTCGGCGTTGACGAACTCTTCCAGTGCGCATAGCAAAGCATAGAAGGAGGGGCGGACATCAAGAATTCGGGACCCATCGAGAATTCGGGACATCGAGAAACAAACGGTGACTCAGCACCCCGCAGTTGCGGAGAAGAGTGAGGGGGCGTGCGCGAGGTGGGTCGCAGGGTGGGTCGCGGGGTGGGTCGCGGGTGGGTCGCGGGGTGGGCCGCGGTGTGGGTCGCGGAGGTGGGTCGGCGGGAGGGGGGGGACGACGACGACGACGACGACGACGGCGACGACAAGAACAAGAACAATAACAAGAACAAGAACAAGAAAAACAAGAACAGCAACAACAGCAACACTGAATATCATGTCAAGACTGTTCGCGTTTCGTTGCTCGCGTATCATCCAACATGTATGTCCAAATCTCTCGAAGCGCTCTTGGAACAGGAGCACATCGGTGGGGGAGCCTGTGGGTGGAACAATTTCGAACCAGACACTCCTCCCGAGCTCTGCCCTGGAGCAAGATGGGGGGAGGGGACGAGGGGTGCCGGCAGATGGGGTAGA
Source organism: Prorocentrum cordatum (assembly GCA_963575745.1). NCBI lineage: Eukaryota > Dinophyceae > Prorocentrales > Prorocentraceae > Prorocentrum > Prorocentrum cordatum. The sequence continues at coordinate 1,029,931 of CAUYUJ010019726.1, forward strand.
GGTACGATTCTCCATTTTCGCACGGCTCCGCACAATTGCCGCGGTTGGTGCGTCAAGAAAGCCACAGGCCAGCTGAACGATTGTCTTGGATTATCCAGTCAGGCCTCCCTCAAAGCCACGAAAAGAGAGCGGTCCCGTCAGGGAGCGCGAAGCCGCGACAGGGAGCGGAACCAGTCGGCCACCAGAGACAAAACATTCAGCCATCGTGAAGCAGGAGGCGCCAACGCAGGTCGCGCCGATGCTCCTCGTACCGGGCAAAGACTGCTCGCATTGCGTCTTGGCTGCTCCATCCGCCCCAGGCTTGTCTGATGTCTGCTTTTGCGCCGTATTTGACATTCCACCAGTGCGCCCTGCCTTTGCGGAAATAACGGGGGCCGATGGAGGACATGGCAAATTGATCCTGCCAAACAACTTGCGGACTGATTCTGCGGACGCCGGCCATGCGACCACGACGCGCGTGACGCAAAAGAGCGGCTCTTCGAGGCGATCCGGTGTTGTGCTCTGCCCGATGGGGTCGATGCACGTATCTTGGCGTGTGCGCGAGGAACGAGCACAGTACACATCCTAATCCGACCACCCCTCCGCATCCCATGCTGACGATCGAGACGTATGTCTGATGATGTCGCTCTGCTCTCCTGGCCCCCTCCCCCCGCCAACAGAACAGAATGGCCCCGCTGCCGCAGCCCACGCGCCGGCCGAGCGTTGCGCGTGGCGAGCCGAGCGGTCACGCAGACCTGCAGATCGGCAGGCGGGGCCTTCGCGTGGCAGCGGGGGCGGTCCGCTGGAGGGCACTCCCAGCACGTGGCCCCTGCATCGTGAAACCTCCCGCTCTGCTGCGCCCGAACTCTCACGCCTGGATGGTGGAGGGCGCATGTGACCTACGCAGCCCCAGGTGCGGAGATGGAAGCTTCCCCGGCGCCCATCCGATCAGTCGCCGAAGAGTTGGCTAAGCTAATCCTCGAATGGACGGCGACGGCTCGCGCTCTGATCCTGCTGGCGTGGGTGGAGGGGGCCTGCGCCCACAGTGCCACCCTGGCGTGGTGCTGGGGAGGTAGGGGGGGGGGGATGTTGGTGGAATCCCTTGGCACGCGACTCGAACGCACTTCTGTTTCTTGACTGTGAAGGTGGGGTGGCCAGGCATTCGGGAAACAGCATCTGAGTACAAGTTTGAGACCTCGATCATCGAACCTCGAGACCTCCTCCTCCTTCCTCTACTGGCGATGGCGATGGCGACGACGATAGCGACGGCGGTAGCGATTGCGATGCCGACGCCGATGTCGACGGCGGCGCGGCGACCGATGACGGGCCTGCTGGCGCCGGCTGAGGTGCTCGCGTGCGTGGGCCTCGCCGCGGCGACTGCGAACGCCGCCGTGAGTGGAGCCGGGGTCTCAGCCTTGGAGGCAGACGCGGGCTCTCGTCAGCGTCGTCGCCGCCGCCGCCGCCGTCGTCGTCGTCGTCGGCGTCGGCGTCGTCGTCGTCGTCGTCCTCGTCCTCGTCCTCGTCCTCGTCCTCGTCGTCGTCGTGGTCATTGGCGTCGTCGGCCTCGGTAGGGTGAGGGGGGAGGAGGAGGAGGAGGGGAGGAGGAGGAGGAGGAGGAGGAGGAGGAGGAGGAGGAGGAGGAGGAGGAGGCGGCGGAGGAGGGCGAGGAGGAGGAGACGGAGGAGGCAGAGGAAGAGGAGGAGGAGGAGGAGGAGGAGGAGGAGGAGGAGGAGGAGGAGGAGGAGGGGGCAGGCGTGGCATCGTCGAGACCATCGTCGTTGTCTTTGGTTGTGGTGGGAGGAGGAATGAGAAGCAGGAGGACGAGGAGGGAAGGAGAGGATGACGAGGACGGGGAGTGCAGGGGAGAAGGTTTAAGCCAACTACATAGTGCGGACTGCGAACGTCGGACGCACGAGCGCGCAGAGAGCACATGGGACTTTGGCGATTTCAGTGCCTCTAGAGGGCCCTTCGCCGCGCCAGCTCGAAGCTTCCTGTGGCCTCCTGTGGGCGATATCTGGGGCTGCCCCTGCAGGACACGAAGAAAACCCAAGCGCCCAGGGCGGGGCCCGAGGTGGGCCCGAGGTAGACCCGAGGTGGGAGCGGTGTCACAGCGGGCTGATGTTGGTCAGAGGAGGGCCAGTTGATACTACGGTAGTTTCGGGTTTTCGGTTCGAATTTGTCGGGTGTTTTCATATGTTTTCCGCGGTTTCCCAGCCTCGAAATGCCTTCCAGCTGCGCCTCGCCGAGCGCGTTCTGGGAGTGCCCGGATCGGCCCAAACGGCCGCTGGAGAGCCGAGCTACGAACCGAAAACCGACGGCAACGACGGCGGCGACGGTAACGATCATGGGATGGCCAGTTGAGACAGCGGTAGGTGGCCGTTGGGGGGGCCCCTCGTCGCCACGGCTGGACGCAGCTCGGAAAATTGGTGCGCTCGGACCCGGGAAGAGGTCCGGGGACCGATTTTCAACTCGCCCTGCTCCGAGCGCTGCGGCAGGCCCAGGGCGAGCGCTCTCGGAGCGGTCCAGAGCGCTTTTGAGCGGCCGCGGCGCACGATGCATCCTTCAGAGCCTTCGAGGCGGGGATCTCTCTCTCCCTCTCTGTCTGTCTGTCTGTTTGTCTGTCTCTCTCTCTCTCTCTCTCTGTCTTTCTCTCCCGTTTCCTGCTCTTTCACCTCTCCTTTCACCCTTTCTGCTCCCTCCTCCTGCCTCCTTCTCCCCTGTCGCCCCCCTCTCCACGATGACACATTCTGAATACTATTATCCGCTCTGCCTGAGTCAGTCCAGGAGATAGCCAGTTCTCTCCGCGTCTAGTTTTGCATTTATAATTTGACGAATGTTGTCTTTCCTATAATGTCCTACGACCCGATTTATTCGTTGTTTCAACCAGATGCTCCCCGTGCAGCGTGGGTATAATTTCTGGACTGGCGCTTTGCCCATCGTTCAGACTTGCGCTCTCGCCCCAGCGCGGGCCTTTTCTCTGGATCCGAGTCATTTTCATCGTTTTCTACTCCTTTATTTCCCCTTCGCCTTCCGCTGGTCATCTTGTCCCCCCCCCCGCTCCTTCCACTCAAGCTCCTGCTGCTGCTGCTGCTGCTGCTGCTGCTGCTGCTGCTGCTGTTCGTCCACACCCTCTTCCTTCCACGTCCTCCCCCGTATCCTCCTGCTCATCCTTCTGCTCACCCGCCACCTCCACTTCCGGTGCACGCAGCTCTCCTCTTTCCGACTGCGCATAATTCGATAGTGGTCTTCTGTTTGACTTACGGATGGGCCATGACACGCGTCCGCGAATCAAGACAGCACCAGCGCTATGGGAAGGGTTGAGAGGGAGCGACAGGATGTCAGACTTGACGCGAGCGCACCTAGTGTTCGCCTCCCTCGCATCTCATCCCTTCTCTCTCTTCCTCCCTCCCGTCTTCTCCGTCATCCCACCTCCTGGTGGCGCATCGGGCTGCGCCTCCGTCATCCCTCCTCTCCTCCCCTCTCCCTCCCTTGCTCCCTCCTCCCCCTCCCCCTCCTCCCCCTCGCTCACTCCACTGTTTTCCTCCCCCGCCCTCCCTCCTCGCCCGGCTGCTGCTCCCCGTCGCCTGTCGTGGTGGCGAAAGCCCTGGCCGCAGCAGCGACGAGAGGAGAGGCACCGCACCTGAGCGGCCCGAGGAGCACGAGCTGCGACGGCGCACTCGGCTTCTCGGGCTCGTCCGGAGCCCCCACTGGAGGGCGCATGCGCCCTCCTGGCCCGGCCATGGAGGCCCACACGCAGCTCCTGGGCCCGGGACGGGCCTGGCCAGAGCCAGTAGGTCGTCGCCCACCTTCGGGGGTGGACGGGGTCCCCACCCTGACACGTCGATGCGTGAACTGTCCGTTTTCGGTTCTCGAGAGGGCGCCGCGGCCGTCGTGTTCCAGGCTTGCGCCCGCCAGGTTCGGGCCCGAGGTCGCTTTCACCAAAGCACGTTTTACGAAAGGGGGTTCTGTCCATCCCCGACAGATGGATTCTTCTGTTCGCGGTCGGCCCCCCCTCACTTGGTTTTGTTCAATCGTTCTTCTCGGGCCCTCTGTGTCTGTGTTCCTGTCGCTCCTTCTGGGCCGCCCTCCGTCGCGGGCCTGGGCCCCTCCGTCGTCTGCCCGTAGTCCTTCTTTGGGAGGGCCTCCAGACCCCTTTCTCTCAGGCAAGCTGCGAGGCACGAGCACCTGGAACGTAAGATCCAGGGTCTTCCTCTTCTTCCTCCTCCTCTTCTTCTTTCTCCTGCCCCGCCTGGTGATCAGAACGTGGTGGCGGGGTCTTCCCAGAATAATCGTTGAGACAATTTTTGTGCCGGCGATGGGCAAGACGAGCCTTGCGCAGGCGGACTCACACGACCTTTCTCCCACTTGTTTTGCTCAACCCTAGACCTCCTCCTCCTCCGAATCCTCTGACTCCAGGCAGTCGCCCAGCGGCGCGACGTCGAGATCGGGGACGGGGAGGGCGCCGTGAGCGGCGACGAGGACGAGGAGGTAGTTGCTCGCCCCAGCAGCAGGAGGGGGGCGAAGCGGATGGCGCGCGGGAGGAAGAGGCGGAGGAGGAGCAGAAGGAGGAGGAGAAGGAACACCATAAAGGCGAGGGGGAGGAGGAGGAGGGAGGAGGAGGAGGAGGAGGAGAGGAGGAGGAGGAGGTCGGTGTGAGGATGAGAGAGATGGGGATGGGTTTTGCTGCTAGGGCCCACCTGGCACCACTTGCCACAGCCAGCCGTCAGAGAAACCATGGGCGGGCGGGCACATCGAGGAGGTGCCTCAACGCCCGCCCACTGCTCAGTCCAGCGACCCCTTCCAGTAGGCGTCCCGCTTACACTTTTAGCGGCACGCCTCACCTAGGGAGAAACTTCGAAGGGTGTCTGCATCGGCGCAGGAGCGGGCGGCGATACTCCGCGGTGGGGTTCGAGGGCACACCCCCGGCAATACACGCTTATACGCAATCACTGTGCAAGTCCGGAATTTAGAAACGCAGCCTCTGGAACGGGTGTTGGCACTCCTCTCCTCTTCCTCACTTGCCCCCCCGGATCCCTGTTCTCATACCGCTCCTCCCATCCTCCCACCCGTCCATACTCCTCCTCTCCGTTCCCCCAGCGCAAAACCTCATCTTCGACTCCTCCCTCATTGTAGCTCCTCCTCCCCCCCCGCTCCTCCCCCTCCCCTCCAATCCTCTTCTTCCCCCTGCCCCCCCCTACTCATGCCCTACCAGCTTTCCAGAGGCCCAAACACTGTTTACAACAACAGTGACACATACCCAGGTTTGAGGAAATGCCCGAAGGGAGGCCGAACATCCATACTGGATATTTTGAGCATATGTGTCCTCCCCCCGCCTTTCCCTGTCTCTACTCTTCGCCTCGTGACCGTCCCTCTCTTATTCCTCCGATCGTCCCCCTCCCACTCCCTTCTGGTCATCCTCCACATTCTGCTCGACAGCTTTTGCAAGGCAGAACACGGGGACACACTGTAGTCACCATGAAACGCATACTGATATCGATCATGCAAGGCGAACGTCGATTTTAATGTTTGTGTCTGATCATATGGCTCCTTCCCTCACTCACCTCCTCCTGTTCTCCCCCATCCTCCTCCCTCGGCCTCCCTCCTCTGCTTCGCCCCCTCTTTCTTTTTCTCGCGCTGGATGTCGACACCAACGTCTTGTTCAACGGCAGTGCTGTCATAAAAAACCTTTGGCTTAGCGTGTCACGCCGTCGGTTCTAACCTAACATGCTTCGACGCGACACGCTATCCACGCCCCCATTCCCAAGCGTCAGCGTCCCAAGCTGTTTCCAGCCTTCAGCGGAGCGGAGGCACGCTATCTGCTCGCAGGGCAATCTATTCCCCAGGGCCGCCGCCGCGACACGCTAAGCAGAAGTTCCCGAGTGAATGTGAGAGCGCGTACGTGCAATTTTCGTGGTGGTGGCGAGTCGCACCATAACTCTCCACGTTCTTGATCCATCTGCCTCCCTCTTTTCTCCCCTGTCCCTTCTAACTCCAGCGCGTGCAATGAATCGTCTTGCGTATGTTGCAGCTCCGTTCCGGTCTTCTTAGAGGGCCAGCGCGCCACATGCGCACCTGCCTCCCTTGCACTGCAAGGGCCGGCGACGGCAGCTACATCCGGTCGTGCGTTCGAACAGCGGCACACACCATCACGAACCGGCCTGGCTGACTTCGGTGGCTCCCGGCGGCGGCGGCGGCCGAGGCCCTGCTGCTCCCCGAGGCCGTGGCGGCACGCCCAGGTCCTCCGCCGTGGGCTGAGCCTGTGCCGATCGACTGCTCCTGGGCGACCTGGCGCCGGCGGCAGTGGGCGCAGCGTATCGCCCAGCTGCCGAAGGTGCCAGACTATTGCGGAGGCCTTACGGCCGGTGCCGCCGACCCTGAATGGCGACGACGACGCCGACGACGCCGAAGATGCCGGACTGTTTGGTTGCATGTCCGGGCGCCCGCGGCCGCGCCGTGGCGCCCGACGAGAGCCCGAGCGTCCTGCGGGGCGCCTCAGCCGTGAGTGGCACTTCGTACGTGACCGGCCCACGCTGCAACAGAGCATATTGGGTCGAGACGTTCGAGTGTCGGCTCAACACGTGTCGAAGGAGGAACAAAAACGTAAACGTAAGTGTTTGGCGCTCCGCGCGGATTTCTTGGATCCGCGCTGGGCCCCCCCCGGGCGCGCTCCGCGCGCCTGGGAGGGGGGTCCAGCGCAGATCCAAGAAGTCCGCGCAGACCTCCAGAAGTTTCTGTTTATGTGGCTGTTGGTTCAACACGCTGCGGGTTGCGTGTTGCGTACCAGGATTGCTAGGCGCAGGGCGACAATTGCGGCCCAAGCGGCCCGTCTCGAGATATCCACGGCTGGCCAGGAACTCAAAGGGTCGAGGACGCAGCGCCGCTTCCACATGCCCCACTTCCTGCCGCACGCCCCGACATCCTCGAGATGTCGGTGGCGGCCAGGGCTTCTGCTTGGCTTGGCGCGGAGTGGTTCCCCCCTTCACCCAGGTTGGCAGCGCGGTGGCAGACTCTTGGATCGTCGATGCACAGACGACCTCGCCCTGGCAGTTGGTGGTGTTCAAGACCTTGACGAGCGGCTGCGCCGCACGTGACCGCATGCATGTTTTCCCGACGTCCACGACACGTCACGGCTCCGAGTAGGCTTTTGGGTCGCCGCACCAGCGTGATGTTCTTCACGATCTGAGCGCTCCGCCTTCCGCGGTCCCCTCTCGGCGGCTGCTTTAGTCCATCCCCAGCTGTGTGGTCCACAGCGTGCCGTTTCGCAACCCGACCTGGGCCCTCCCGCCGTGAGCAGTTGCCAGCGCAGCGACAAGACAAAGTTCATCTGACGCGGCATGCTTGCGCCTTGCACGGTGTTGGACAGTTTGACTCGAGAGCGCACAACATGAAATGCGAGCGGCTGCCGCTGATCATCGG
>CAUYUJ010019726.1:1042325-1079825 GCA_963575745.1 Prorocentrum cordatum
TTCCCGGGAGGGCGCCGGGGCGCGACCGCAGGACGGCAAGCCCAAGAAGCGTAGGTCGTCTACGAGGACGCACAGGTCCCTGTCGTCGTCGCCTGTGTCGTTGTCCAGGAGGAGGAGGAGGAGGAGGAGGAGGAGGAGGAGGAGGAGGAGGAGGAGGAGGAGGAGGAGGAGGAGGAGGAGGAGGAGGAGGGAGGAGGAGGAGGAGGAGGAGGAGGAGGAGGAGGAGGGGAGGAGGAGGAGGAGGAGGAGGAGGAGGAGGAGGAGGGAGGAGGAGGAGGAGGAGGAGGAGGAGGAGGAGGAGGAGGAGGAGGAGGAGGGGGAGGAGGAGGAGGAGGAGGAGGAGGAGGAGGAGGAGGAGGAGGAACTCATTTCGACTCCTCCGATTCGATTCGATTCCTCTCGATGGTCCCCGAGTCCGATTCGAAATAATTTCGAATTCCGATTCGAAATGACTTCGGATTCCGATCAGGATTTCCGATGTCTCAATGGAGGCCTACCAGTTTGCCAATTTCCGCTAGATATCTCGCGACCTGGCTGCCGATTTCCGCCGGTCCGGCTCACTTCGGTTGCGGATCCGACTTGTCGATTCGATCCTGGGCCCTCCCAGAAGAGGGAGCGGGACGGGGAGGAGGAGAGAGGAGGGGGGACGAGGTACAGGGCGTACATGCTCGTCGCGTTCCCGGTGGCGCGATCCTGGAGGAGGAGGCGGGACAGGGAGGAGGAGAGAGGGGCGAGGGGGACGAGGCACATGGCGTGCATCTTCGTCGCGTTCCCGCTGGGCTCTCCTGGGGGAGGAGGCGGGACAGGGACCAGGCGATCGCAAACATGGATTAAGGGGGCGTGGATTAGCGACGGGTCCCGTTTCCATGGGTCGTCGCGGATTGCCGCCGCCGAGCGAGGCGGCACCGGCCGCATTTTGGGGAGGGCACCTCCCCCGATCCATGGATTTGGCGGCCGCGCGCCACATCCACGGATCGCTAATCCATGCTTGCGCGCCCCCGACAGGGAGGAGGAGAGGGGAGCGAGGGGGGACGAGGCACAGGGCGTGCCTCTTCGTCGCGTTCCCGCCTGGCGTCGGAAGGCGTGCGGGGTTGGTGTGTCGGCGTCTCTCGGCCGCGCTTCGGCTTGCAGGAGGAGGCTCGGCACCGCTCGGACGAAGGTATGTTGTGTTTTCTCGGCACGGACCGTCGTGAAGCATCCTGGATCTTCTGGCAAACAAGCACGCGCGGAACCGGCAGAACGCACGGGGGCCAGGGACTACCAGGATCACGGTCATCGCAAGAGTAGTGCGAGAAAACAACAGAGCGGTCCAAACTTTCGGGTATAAGTTGCGGGTCAAGCGATCCAACACAATTCCGCATCGTCTTGGAAAATAGTTCCTTGGACGACCCCCCTACACCCCTGAGATACCATATAACTGTATCCGAAGACCAATGTGATAATGCAGAGCGCGTTAGGCGTGCACCCACACCTCCAGTGATACGCAACCACCGTCCACGGGGGGGTCGCATCAACCTGCTGTATACGGCTTCGAACTGCATGCAATCACGCTTCGGCCGGGCACCCACCACAACTTGTGGTGCCGCTGCGGGGGCGCCCCAATCTCTCTCTCTCTCTCTCGCTGGGTGGTCGAACGCGCCGCTCTCAACACATGCCTTGGAACAAGGTATCTCTCTCCTTAACCGCATGTTCGGCGGTGGGCGAGGGGGGGAAATGAGAAGGTCTTCTCAGAAGACGGCGGGACTTCTCACTTCTCAGAAGCCCCCGCGCCTTCTGAGAAGTTGTTTGTGTCTTCGGGGAAGGCTTAGAGAACTTCTCAGGAGGCCGGTGGACTTCGAAGCTTCTGAGAAGGCCCGCCCTTTCTCATTTCCCCCCTCGCTCGCCGCCGACATGTGCTTGATTGCCTTTGAGCCTGGCTGACTCGGGACCTTGGTGGCCGCAGCACCCTCTGGACCCTCGGCAGTTTCGTCGGCATCCTGCGCGCGAGAGTTTCGTGTCGTTGGAGGTGCGAAGGCAGGACTTGGCGATGACATGTTCTGGGAAGCGTTGTTGCTCGCGAAGGATGTTGCCTAACAATCTCCAGAGATATGCACACATGCCCGCGGCTCGCTGATACAAGGCCAACGACCAACCATGACGAACCTTCTCACAACCAGTCGCATATACGACAACTCCTGGAAAAGAACGAAGTACAACTTCCAAACAACACATCCCGCCTCGTGGGACCACTTGCTTTGAACCACGCAGTAGGCTCGCCAAATACGGGCCGAGACATGCTCGTGAGAAACCGCGAGGGACTGCAACGACAAGACCCACCCCCCGGAGGCAACGTAAGGGGCGGCACCTCCCGAAGCGTCGCCGAAGGTGAAGGAAGGCTCAGCGCGTGAATCTGGCCCCAGGAAGCCCGGACCTAACTCGCCAAAGAGAATCCTTCCCAGCCAATTCTCTTGTGCCGTCAAGGGTTCGACTTGCGTCTGACCCGACGGGATGAGCGACCCACGTCGACGACAAGGACCACAGGGGGCACGCGCTTGTGCGCGGCTGGCGTCCACGCCCGCATTCTTGGGCGAGCTGGGTTGCGGGCCGTGTTGAGGACCTGCAGGATTGTCAGGTTATTGGCGGGCCTGTTGCCCACTGAAGCCCAGCACAAGGTTTGCCATCCCCGTTAGCGAGACGTGCTCTGTGGCGCTTGCGGGGTCCGCCCGTGACGTGTTGGCGGCCGTCGCGGTGTGCTGTTCTGCATCGGCGGCTTCCTGGAGCACTTGGGCGTCCTGTCCTGCCTTGACCTGGCGTGGCTGATGAGGACCGCTGGCGATCTCCACCGAAGAAACGGTGGGAACGAGTTGGGGATGTGGCTCGCGCTGAGTCGGACACGTTTGCCTAGATTTTCTTGCCACGGTGATCGATGTTACCTTGCGTAAGGCCCGGATGTTCGTTCCGCCCGAGAATGCCGGAGCGGACCGGGACTACGCTGCAGGATCCTTCGCTCCGCGGGGTGGTGCGCTTTGGAGAAGGTGGGCGGATCCTTGTGATTCGAGCAGCAGTACCGTGGTGTTTGTTTGGTGGCCTTGTCGAGGGCGGCGCTGGTCACGCCCCCGCGCTGGCAGGAGGGCGCGACGCTTGAGCGATCGATTGGTCGGCCGTCGTTTCGGTGATACATCGCGCCCCCCCCGCCGTGGCGCCAGGCTATCATCAAAACTTGCAGTGTGTCGGGGAGAGGGATCAAAGAACAAAGGGTGCGCAACCCCATCGCTGGTCACAGCTTCGTGTGTACAGGCGAGCGGGATAGTTTGAACCACGATGTCGCCTTCCCTCCCATTGCAGACTCTCATCCACAAGCAGTTAGGAGCTGAATGTCCAGCCCCCCCCCCCACCGTAGACCCCCTGCTTTTTGTTGTACCATCTCGAAGCTTTGAAGCGTGTAGCTGTAGGCGTCCACCCGGGAAAGTTTGAACAGCAAGAGAGTAAGGCCCACCCCAGTCCGTTCTGACACGAGGGTGCCCAAAGCTTGTTTCGGACCGCCGTCCAAGCCGTGGAATTTAGTTTCCCAGGGGCGTGATCGTCGCGGGGCGCTTCGGCGGGCAGAGCGATCATGGAGACGCTCCAACATCGTCCGACCTACTCATCGTTCCGCCCACAAAGTCAATATCCCAAGTATATCAGAATACGCATCGACATGCCGTCGTGCCGTGCAGGAATACGTGCGCAGCCAACTACAAACAGGCGAACAGTGCGTCACACGGCTGGAGTCGTACACGTATTGTCAGCATAAGTGTTGACGTCGACCAACCATGTTATTGTCAGACCAAGCTCCCCCCTGTGGACACACGAGTCAGCACATGTTTGGTGGTAGCGCGTCCCCGAATCAGGTTTTCTTTTTCGGGGTGATTACTCTTCTTGGCAAGTAACTACTAGCCAGCGCGAATCCGAAACATGGATGTGTTGCCAGCTGCGCGGTGTAATCTAGGTGGCGCAATCAATGAGTTGCAGCTCAGCTGGTGCAATCCACGCGGTACACTTTTGGCGGCGCGGAGCAATGCAACGCCATGTAATGCGACGCGGAGAAGTGCGAAGTCATTTGCACTAATGTATCACAAGGCAATACATCGCGAATCAATGCGGATGTGATGCGAATTAACGCTAGGCCATGACACGCAACGCAAATTCTCGCAATTGAACGCAATGGAATGCGACGCACAGCGCTGCAACATGAAACAAAGCAATGCACGTCAATGCAACGCAATGCAAAGCAACGCGGTGCGATTCGAAGCAACGCAAAGCAATGAACACCAATGCGAAGCAATGCGGTGCGACGCAGAGGAATGCAAAGCAAAGAGGGGGGGCGGGGTACAATTTGGGTCGGCGACGGGCCATCCATAAGGCGGCGACGGACGGCGTCGGGCGGGGGCGGACCTGCCGGGGGCGCATGCGGGCCCATTATCTAAGAAGGGAAGTACAAACCTCGAAGTGCAAGTACTACGTTGGGACTTCTCAGACGGGCCCACCAGGGGTTCGCGCTTGCATGTGCCCCCTCCGGAGCCTTAAGTCTCGGGGCCGTTCAGCCTGCTCGGGGGCAGTCGCCGGCGCGGGCGATTCAGGCCAGGAGGGGAAACGACGCAGTCGTGGTAGCAGGAACCCGCTGATATGAGACCGCTGCGGCCTCGCCACGGCGACGGCGCAGGACATGCCGCAGATGGGGCAGGGGATCACAGCCCTGCGGGCAAGAGCTGCAGCCGCTGAGGCGGCGCAGGGATGCCCCGGCCTGCAGCTCGAGGAGGCTCGGCGCCAGGCAGCTGGAGTAGCGCCGCTGGTGGGCGCGCGCGCGTTCGGCCAGGTGGCAATATTTCGCAGGGCACGCGTTGGGGGGGGGGGGGGGGGGGGGGGGGGGGGGGGGGGGGAGACTGGAAGCTCGCTTTCTCGGCGCCCACGTTGCGAACCAACCCGAACGCGAGCGGGCGCGTGAGGTGATCCGAGATGCAGCGCGAGCCCACCGTCAGAGACGCCACCCAGACCATATCTTTCGACTGCGAGCCGATGGGCAAACGGCCCGGCCTCGGCCACGCAGCTTGCAGGTGAAGAACGAGGCACTTGCGAAGATCCGGGGCGTCGAGGCCAGATCGGCCAAGAGGCGTAGACAAAGTTGGCAGAGGAGCGCGAACCGCGCGCGCGGGCAAAAGAGGCATGCTACGAACCAATTTTCACGGGGAGAAGAGCCAGATCGCTCGACGCCGTCGTGGTGCCGCCGAGGACTGGCAGCGACGCGTTCGGGAGTTCGGTTCCAGGTTGCCGCCGCTTGATGAAGGGCCCAGATCAGGAGCGCTGATCCACGCAGGCGTCCGCGATGTGATTGTCGAGCACACCGAGGCGCATCGGTCCGTTCGTTCCGATGGCTGTCCTGCACCCATAAAAATCGGCTCACTGGGGGAGCGGCTCGCGGCGCTCGGGCGGGCGAAGGGCAAAGGCAAGGGCACCGAAGGTCAAGGCAAGGGCGCGGGCCCCATGGGCAGGGGCAAGAGCGCCAACGGCAAAGCCTTTGCCGTTAGTGCTCTTGTCGGCATTCCCTTCAGGGCAGACGCGCGCGCCATGGGGAAGTTCGACGGCCGCTGCGGCGCGCGCGGCAAATTGCGCCACGAACAGCAGGTTTGCCAGTGGAACTCGGGCAAGGAAGGCAACGTCACCAACGACGGGCAGCAGGTGCCGACCCTGGTGGACCAGGGACAGACGCAGACGCTGGCGGTAACCCAGCCAGGAGGGGTTGAGGCGGCTGCGCCAGGTGGGGCGCTGCCGAAGCAGCTGGGGTCGCTCGGCAGGGGCGGCCGCGAGAGCGACCGCCGCGGCGATGGCGAAACGGAGCTGATCATGATGATCGCAGGCGGCGTCGACGGCAACAGCGAGTAGGTGCGCGAGCTGGTGGGCAGGCGCAGCTCGCCGCATCTGCAGCGAGAGCTTCGCCGCGCGGTCAAGGTCGGGGCCCCGGGAGGAGCCGACCGCGTTCAAGAGCGTCGATGGCCAGCTGACGAAATTGATCGACAGGAAGAGTGCGACGTTCCAGATCGCAGACCACAAGGTGGCGGTCGATTGCAAGGCGCTGCCGACCACAGAGGCGCCGGCGGAGCCGAGGTGGGCCATCGCGCCGGCAGGGTCCATCACAGAGTTGGGCCACGAGGTGAAGCTCGGCAAGATGGCCAGGCCGATCGCCTTGGCGGACGGGCAAACAGTGCTGCCGATGAAGAAGAAGCACGGGGTACGCGAGATGATTGGGCGCCTGCTGGCGCCTCTCCCCGCGGAGGCCAGGCCTGCGAGCGGCCCTGGAGCTGCGATCTCGGGCGAGGCCCCAGCGCCACCTCCAGGCTTCGAGCCGGGGGTCGGGGAGGCGGCCAGACCGAAACCGCTGCCGGACCCGAGGATGCCGAGCCCCGCAGAGATCGCAGAGCTCGAGATCTCACACGTCCACCACGGGAGTTAGCGCAGCTTCTGCGCGCGCGCTCGAGGTCGAGGACGCCAGCGCCTTGCAGCAAGAGTGGCATGGGGAGTGCCGCGCGTCTCGATCGACAGCCCGTTCGCGGGTCAGAGGGCCGACCAGGGGCCTCTGACGGCGCTATGCCTGAAGGGCGAGGAGCGCGGCGCGGCGAAGTGCATTGTCGCGCCGTCGAACGGGGGCCCAGCAGAACACCCGCACCGCAATCTGGCTCTCAGAGCGCGCGAAGATCACCGTGAATTCCGACGGCGAGAACGCGATCATGGACGCGAAGAACCGCGCCAAGGTGACGCGCTAGGGCACGGGCATTTCGCCGATGTTCCAGGAGAGCCCCGCCTACGACTCGCAGGCAAACGGGGCCGTCGAGCGCGCCAACCGCATCGCGGAGTAGCTACTAGGGTGTTGGAAGGGCCAGATGGATTTCATGCGCGGCAGGACGCTCAGCTCTGACCACCCGCTGATCGCGCGTCTGGCGCAGCATGCGGGCTGGCTCCACTCGCGCTTCGCCGCGGGTGGCGACGGCCAGACGGCGGGCGAGGCGCGCGCCGGCGAGCGCCTGCGGAACCCCCTCTGCTCGCCCGGGGAGTCCGCGCTGCGCAGGCCGAGCGGGAAGGGCGGACTGCTGGTCAAGCTGGAGCAGAACTGGGAGCCAGGCGCCCTGCTCGGCGTGGTGGGCGATCAGTGCGTCATCGGGCGCGTCGAAGACGGGCGCGCGGCGCGGCGCCGCGACATCGGGCGCCTGCCCGTGGAGGACCGCTGGAAAGAGTCGGCTGCATTGGTTCTTCGAGATGCGCCGCCGCAGTCGACGTCTGGTCGTGTGGGGCGCGCGCCACCGCCCGCCGCGACGGGCGCGCCGCTGGGGGTCGAGCACCTGGAGGTCGTGGTTGCCGAGCCTTTGGCGAACGAGCCGACGAAGAGGAGGCGCTGCATCGCCCGGCGGATGCCCGAGCGCTTCGGCAGGGCGCCCACCTGTCTTGCATGCTTTCCCATTGGCGGGGCCCGGGCGGCGCGCGACGACACCTGCCGCGCGCGCGTCGCGAAGGCGGCCATGGGCGACCCAGCGGAGCAGGAGAAGCCTCTCGAGCGCGGGGCGCTTGAACGAGCCCACGAGGAGGTGCAGGCCGGGGGGGCGGCGAATCAGCAGGGGCCAGCGACGTCAATGGCGACGCGCCGACGGGGCAGAGCGCGGGGGCATCGGGCATGCGCGGCCATGCGCCGCAGTTTCGCATGCAGCGACGAGGAGGCGCGGCAGCTGATGGCCATCCAGGCGACGGCGGACGAGCCTGACCTGGCCCCCGACGACATCGATCTCTGAGCTGCCGCTGCCGCCCGAGGCGGTGCTGAAGGCGCAGCTCCACGAGATGAGCGAGCATGGGCGTTTTGAGGTGGCGAGCGAGTGCGATTGCGACGAGGCGCGGCAGGAGACGGGCCAGGGCCCGCACCAGGGCCGCCGAAAGGTGATCAACACGGGCGATGCTAACAACATGGGCGCGCGGGCGCGGCTGGTGGCCAAGCACTTCGAGGGGGCGGGCGCGGGCTCCATCTTCGCCCCGACGCCGCAACTGGCGGCGTTCAAGCTCTTGCGCAGCAGCGTCGCGACAGTGCGCAAAGACGGCGGCGCGACACATGTCTGCATCGCAGACATCAAGCGAGCGTCCTTCTGCGCTCGGGCCAGGGGGCCCGCGCGCGTGAAGCCCGACTTCCAAGGCGAGCTGAGAGATTGCGCGGAGACGACCGCGGGCACGGCGAGCGGCAAGGCCTACCCCGCGGCGTTCTACCAGGGCGTAACGGTTATGAGGCCTGCGGTCACAGGGGCGACTTGATATCCGAGGTCGAGGTCGAGCCGATGGAGCTGGCCATCGAGCGGCGGACGGCGACGTCCGACCTGGAAATGAAGCGAAGGCCAGGGCCCGACCATGGCGACGACAAGCAGGGCTCGTTGCTGAACAGGGTGCTGCAGTGGACCAAAGACGGCATCTACTGGGACACGGACCCGCGCCAAACGGGGCTGCCAGCGGCCGAGCTGGGCCTGGCCGACGCGTCGGCCGCAGCGACGCCCGGGGAGCGACCGGCGACGGAGGACTGTCCAGCGGCGAAGTCGCTGCCGACCAAGGCGGAGACGGCCCATCGCCGAGCGGCCGCTCGCGCGAACTACCTCGCGCGGGGCTGCCCCGACCTGTGCTTCTCGGCGAAGGGGTGCTGCCGTGGAATGGCGCTGCCCAGGGGTGTGCGCCTGAGGCTGCTCGAGCGCGCTGGAATTACGTGAGTGGCGTCGGGCGCGCGAGGCAGCTGTTCGCGTGGCAGGACCCGCAGACCCACCTGACCTTCTATTCGGGCGCGGACCACGCTGGCTGCGCGGCTACCCGGCGCTCGACGTCGGGAGGCGCCGCGATGCAGGGCGTGCGTTGCCTGAGCGCGTGGGCCAGCACGCAGAAGGATGTGGCCATTTTCAGCAGCGAGAGCGTGCATTGCGCGGTGGTGCGAGCCAGTTCCGACGCGCTACGGATGGAGACGCCGCGCGAGGGCGCTCGCGGGAACGTCGACCTGGTCGGTGAGATACGCTTCGCAGCAGCGCGCGGCATGGCCATGCGACGCGGACCCGGCAAGGTGGAACACATGACACGACATGCATGTGGCTGCATGGTCGAGCCCAGTCGTGAAACATCGAGCTGGCGAAGGAGAGCAACGCGAAGCATCTGGCGGACACAAGTACCTGACGAAGCCGCGGACCCAGACGCTGATGAAGGGCCCGGGCTTCGAGAGGCACGGCGGACGAGACGAGCGCGCGCAGCAGCTCGAGGTCGACGTGAACGAGGTCAGGAAGTTCCCCCCGCCGCTGGCATCGCTGACCTTGGCGAGCGTGGGGCAGGGGTCGGTCGACAGGGAGCTGCCATGGGCGGTGATTATCTGCGCGCTGTGCGTGCTGCCGGTGGGCCTATGGATCGGGATAGCTATGGGCCGTGGACCTAGGCCAGCGGCAGGAGAAAGACAAGGATCTTCGAGCAGCAGCCGCGGCAGCGGCAACGACATGGGCGACTGCGGAGGCGCTTGCCAGCCCTGCCGCCAACCATTGCTTGGCCAAGGCAGCCGTCGGATCCACACCGGCGAGCGCTACCACGCGAGGAGGGATTGCGGTGGGCTGGAGAACGCGAGAGGTGTGGTGGCGAGGCGGCAGTGCAGGCTGTGCCGGGGATTAAAGCAACCATCGGTGAGACGAGACGGTTTGAGTTTTTGCATTGAAGGCTGGAGGTCGAAAGGGACCGTTCAGCCGTGCCTGCGGTGTGCGCGCGCCCGGTTGGGAGGAGGGCTTGCACGCGTTCCCTCCGCAGTTTTCTGGCTCTGAACTCTTCGGCTTGCTCAAGAACTGGTACCAGTGCTTGCGATTCAGGCCAGGAGAGGAAAACATGCAATCGTTTCGCTTTGTTGGTACCCGTGGGCGTTTCGTGGGCGGCCAGTGCGCTGGCTGGGTCCGCCGAGGTTTTCCCTGGTGCAGTTTGCAAAGTTCCTGTCCCGTCGCTCATATTACATCACCGTTCCACCCCAACAGGTATCGACAGCCCCCATCATCCTTGTCAAATAATGCTTTGCGCGAGAGTTCGTTTATGTACATATAACGGGGGGCTGGGCCTTGGGGCCCCAGGGCCAGAGCCCCGACTTCAAATGTGTGTGCCAGGGGCCAGGCCCGCATTCTGGGGAGGGGACAATCGCCTCCGCGAGGATTCCGGCAGCCGGCACGGCGGCCCGAGACAGCCCGGAATCACCCCCACGACACCCTCCACGGATGTCCGGCGGCCCAAGATGCATTTGCCCTCTTGACATCAATGCGGTCCCAGACGACCCACGAGGTCCCCAAAATCGCCCCGGCCTAAGAGACCCCCATGAAGGCCCCCAGACGGCCTAAGAGGGGTCCTAAAGGGGGAAACCGAATTGCCTTTTCGAGCCCTCCGCCCACAGATGACCCCCGAGGCCGCTAAAAGGCCCCCGAACGGCCCCAAGAGGTTCCCGGGAGGCCCACGGGAAGGCCCAAAGACGTACCTAAAAGACCCCAGGATGACCTGGAAAGGCTCCAGAAGACCCCCAAGAGGCTCCACACTTGGGTCCGAGAGACTTCCAAAGAGACCCCAAGATACGTATAGGAGGCCTCTGGCCCACAACCCAGCCATATTCCCCTGATCGATCTTAGACCGCCGTCAAGGCGGCTTCAGAGGGCCCCGAATCGCCCCCAAGACGGTTTCGAAGAGTCTTCGACGGCCTGGGGGATGTGTGTGTGTGTGTTTGTGTTTGTGTGTGTGTGTGTGTGTTTGTGTGTGTGTGTGTGTGTGTGCGCCCGGGCTTGTCACTGGAAGTTGATGGACCCAGTAGCGAGTTCGGATGTTTGGTGAGGGTGGTCTGGGTAGTGGGTAATCATCACGCGTGTTTCTCTTCGACATTGCCTCTGGAGGGCCACTTTCGGGCCCTGGGCGCCGTCAGCGCCGTCAGGGATCGATCCGGCGTGCAAGCCCAGCCAAAGTGGATCCCAGGTAATGCCTCGTACATCAAGCTATACACCGATATTTAGGCCCAGGAAGCTGCTGGCCAGGATCGGTGTATGCGAGAGAATGTGTGCTCCCCAGGAGGTGTTTGCACGAGGGGCCCGTAAACGACCTGTCATCCAATCAGAAGGTTCTTACTCATGCCCTTCAAGCATTGGACGGGTTCGTCGGAGTTTTGCCCAGTGCCCAGTTGGTGGCCGTGGTGCCCGCCTGTGGCCTCGTGGGCGCCTTGTGGGCGCCTCGTGCACTGGGCGGTTCCGATGTTTCGCCTGATGCTCGCCCGTGAGCGCCCGTGGGTACCTCTTGGGCGCCTCGTGCGCTGGGCAGCCGCATAGCTTGCACCACGCAGATTGCACAGCATAGCCGCGTGCCCTGGATGATAATGCATACCCCCCTTCACACAGTAGAGTTCATTTATCTCCGGAGGCCGAATTGTTTTGCCCGGGGCCAACTTCTTGTTGGCCCGTCTCCACGTTTCCACCACGGGCATAGGCATAGTTATAGGATCGTTTTTCTCAGGGTTTGTGCTCCTCCCGCCCCTCCAGGGAGGCCCTGCCAGAGCAAGCAGGGTTCGCGACGTGGGGTATTATGATGGCATAAGTTGGCACATCACCTTGCGAGCAACATCACCTCATCCTCATCGTGCTGCCCTTCCCCCTCCTCTTCAGTTCGTGCTTTGCGCTGTTATGCTGGGACTTGCCGGGCAAATCTTTACTATCCCCCCCGGAACCCGGAACGTTATTGCCTTTGGGGCATTATGTTCAGGGGTTTTGGTTAGCGTGCACAACCTTGCACCACATAGCCTTTGCCACCGCTTTGGGCTTTGAGTATTTTATGTGTGTATATGTATATAAATATGTGTGCCTGCCGTGCTTAATTTCCGGGCCAGGCTGGACCAGATCAGACACATCCGGTCTTGTCTTTGGGCGATGCAGGCCGCGCGATAATCCAGGCCCGTTTTCGACGTCCAGGCTTGATAACTGGGGCCGATCCGCGGACGGGAGATTTCTGAAATTACATGCAAGTTTGTCTCATGGCCCTTTCGCATGTGAAAGCGCACCATCCCAGCTCAGCCGCTTCTGACCCCCCATACATCCCTGCCATATTACGCAATGCGCGCGCACTTGTTTACCTCAAAGGATTCGTTTGAACATACGCGCGCGCACGTGTCGAAGTCACGCCAGACGCATTGCGTTTGCATTGCAAGCGGTTCAACCTAAAGGACGTCGAAAACCAAATGGGTTCTCGAATCAATGAGAATTGTTGCACAGGTACTGCCCGCGCGCACACACTGACCTTATAGGAAAGCCATTCTCGTCTCACCACGAGCTGCGTCTGTGTTTTTTTGGCATGCACCCCGAGCGCGACGCCGTATCAAAGAATTGCATTCGGGCAGCCCGCGCGCGTCACAGCGCGCGCGTATCAGTATCTGCTCCAGACGATTAGTGTTCGACGCGTTTCGAGACCGAGCTTTCCAACAGCATATGACGCGCAATGTGTGTTTTCCATCAGCAAATGCCAAATGTCTGGAACTTCTGTGCGCGCGTCCTTCCTCACCGTCACTCTCACTGGCGCCATCGCATCACCGCCTTCATCGTCATCACTTTTGCCGCCACTGTCGCCATCATCGGCACAAGCGCTTCCAATTAATTGCCGAGGCATCGACATCATCATCGTCATCGTCGTCACCAACATCGACGTTATTGTTGGTCTTACGGTCATCGGCATCATCATCGCCACCACCATCGCTACTCTCATCATCGTTGCCGCCATTGACGATGCCATCCTGGTCACGGACCCGAACTGAAATGCCCACACGTCAGTGTGTGTTTAGGCACTCGCTGAGGAATTCCCATAAGTAAGCGCCATCGCGGCCGCATCAGACATGCCAAACCAGCTCGCGGCTGTGCGCGCGAGGGTTCGCGCGCCCGGCCAGTGCGGCCGCAGAGATGGACTACCAAGCGCCAGTCGGCAACCGCAATCGCGGCCCGTATAGGTTGTGCCAAACAAGTTGCGGGTGGGAGGGCGGGATGATTGCGCGAGCAGTGTTATTGACAACTCGTGGTTTTACGAAAATTACACTACGAAGCTAGCATCGCAAAACATCCTCTACACATATCGTCCCACATACATTGCACTGCGCACGTAGCTTGCAATTCATACATTGAACCACGCATGTCGCACCACAGAGCTTACACCACAGATGTTACGCATCCAGGGTTTGGACAACTCACAGTTTGGTGTCCACGCTATCAGCTTTCGATGCAGAATCCCTGGTATGTTTCTGACAGCCTTGGGGCCGACAACTGCCCGCAGAGGGCCAACTGGAGGAGAAAGGCCAAGAGGTTGGGGGATCTCGGCGCTACCCGCAGGTCCATCGCGCACCTGACGGCAAACCTGGACGAGGCCATCCCGCTGTTGGAGTCTGACTTTAAGCAGAAGACGCAGGCGCTCAAGGACGCCGCCCCAGCCTGCTACCATCGTATCGGCGTGACTCCTCCTCCTTTTTCTCGTTCTCCCTTGAGGTCCTGGCGTCGTAATCTTTCCGCACTAGGCGTTTTTTTTTGTGTTTCGGGCCACAGGCTCCACATATCGATCTATCGATCCGGCTCGAAACATGCAGCAGAAATATGGGGGTAGGGTTCTGATCGTGATTTCTCGCACTGTGGCAAGTTTTCAGCCACGTGTGATCTGAGGGTCTTCCTCCAAATCTTTCCCGCCTTCCCCAGACTTCTGGCCACGCTGAAAAGGTCGCGCCAGATGTGCTTTGTCATTGTCGACGTCTCGGTACCGCTTCCGCGCCCTTGGCCAGGGCCGTCAAAAACCGATTCAGCATCAGAAACTAGCTCCAGGGAACGATTCTAGAGCTCTGCGGGCAGGAGGCTCGAGTCGTCGAATTTCGGGGTCATCCTTCGGTTCCTTCTCGGTTCTGGCTCTGCTTTTTTTGCCGTGGTTCTAGTAAGCGGGCCCTGCTTCGGATCTATCGCGCGTGCCCTGGGCTGTGGCCAGAATGCTAGCTCAGCGTTTGCTCCACATGTTGCGCGGAAGTGTAGGCCCAGGTTAATCGAACGATTATTTTGATGCAGGTTTCGATTGTTTGTATCGGTTATGTTGTCATGGTGGTTGTTCCCAGTGTATGTTTGAAGAGTGAGGCTTTACCTGACCCGCTCGATCCTAGTAATAGTATGGACATGGCATACATAGCTTGTTGTTGCTATCATTATTTGACCAGCCGCGACACACATCGGCTGCCACCACCGCCCCTTCTACTATTTGCCTGGCCCACCCATAGCGCCTGTCGCCACCATTACACCGCCTCCGCGGAAGGAGGCTACACACCATTACCATAATTGGCCAGCCATGTTGGCCCTTGGGATGGGGTATGGACTCTTGTGGTCGAGCCTAGGCGAGAGGCAGCAAACATTGTCCAAAGGTCCAGGACGTCCCTGGTAAGCGATGCTGGAGGTGCTTTGAAGCTGTTTCCGCATTAACGTCAGCTTGTGACGAATCAGTCAGTTTGTGATACATCCATGAGGGTTAACGTCAGCATGTGACGAATCAGTGAGTCAGCCCGCCAGTCTGTTGAAATAGGCCAGCTGGCCGCGAAACTAACAAAAACACGCGCGCCAGAGGATGGAGGGATGCATGAGGATGAGGAGGAGGTTCAACCACCTTAGAGAGCCTCTGCGGCCGGGGGGATGGGGATGGGTCTCCCCGAATCGAAGAAGAAAGCACGGCACGAACACGGAGTTTCCAAGTTCTGCGCGAATCTTTTGGATCGGCGGTGGACTCCCCTGGCGGCACCTCCAGCGCCGCGCCTGGCGCGCTCCGCCACGGAGAGGATCCAACGCAGATCCACAACATCTGCGCGGATTTCCGAAATTTTAAGTTTATGCGGGTTGTGCTGTTTCCGAAGGGTTGGAACATTCGGAAGAGGAGGTCGGACCTTCTTTCGAGGGGGGGCTTCTGAGCGTCTGCCCCGCCCACTCAGTCCTCCTCCTCCCTCCTTCCTTCTCTTCCCTCTTTCTCCCCCTTCCTCCCTCCTCTCCTCCCCTCCTCCTCCCTCCCCTCGTTCATCCATCCCCGTGGGCCCGAGCGAGGTCGCGCTCGCCCTCTTCAAGGAGAAGCAGAGGACCATGGACGTGGCAAAGAGGGAGGCCCTCCCGCCTCCAGGGGGCCGACGCGAGGGGCTCGGCGGGGGCGATGTCCCAGGGTCGGGGGGGGGGCCAGGGGCAATGGTAAGCGGGGAATTCGGGGATTGCTAGAGTTAAGTCGGGCCTGTCCCTCTACAGGAGGCGTATTCAAAAAAGTAAAGAAATAGTCTGGGGACGATTTGTTGACCATTTCTGTCCATTTTGGAGCATGTTTGAATTCTTTATTTTTTAAAATAATTCTGCCTGTAGGGGGACACGCCCGACCTAATGCTAGGCCCATGGGGCCCTCTGGGCCTCGTGCGGGGTGCTCTGGAGGCCATGGGGGCCTCCTTGGAAATCCAGGGGGGTGACCGTGGGCCAGGGGCACTTCTAGCAACACCTGAATCGCCGATAGGGGCCGGATAGCCCCGCCCCGCCAGTGAACGTGCGGAGTCGCTGCTGGCGGCCTATCGCCGATTTGCAGGCGACGCACCGCCCATTTTAGGTCTGCCCATTTGCAGCCCACCCTGCCCAGGAGCCTGCGATCGGATGCCTGTCGCCGATCCAACGGCGGCGCATCGCCGATTCTAGGTCGATGCTCCCCCCCCCCTTGAGCCAGACCCCCCCCCCATCTGATGGGCTGGTTTTCCACCACCACTACTATAAGTTGGAGGAGGAGGAGGAGGAGGAGGAGAGGAGGAGGAAGAGGAGAGGAGGAGGATGAGAAGAAGAAGGACAAGGAGAGGGAGGAGGAAGCAGGGCGGACATATGATCCTCTTAGGATGTCTCTTGGGGGTTATTTTGGAAACCTCTTGGAGCGTCTGAGGGGGATCTTGGGGGCTTCGGGGATCCTCCTGAAGCCTCTTCGGGTCTCTTGGAGGTCTCTTGAATGCCTCTCGGAGCCCCTTGGGATATCTCGTGGGCGGTTGTTTTGAAGCCTCTTTGGACGTCTCCGGGGTCTCTTGGCGGTCCTGAGGACTCTTGGGCGTCTTGGGTGCCTCGGGGAGGCCGCTTGGGGTCCTCTTGGGGGTCTTTTGGGGGTCTCTTTGGGTCATTTTGGGGCTATCTTGGGGCCATCCTGGGGCCTCTTGGGGCCTCCTGGGCGCCTCTTGGGCCCGTCTGGGGTACTTTGGGGGCCTTGTCGGGGCGTTCTCGGAAGCTTTAGGGGCTCTCTTGGGGCCATCTTGGATGATATCGGTCAACGAAGGGGGGACGAAGGGGGGGTCCTTAATTACGCCCCCCCCCCCAGGAGGCCAACATGGAGCCACAACCCTAATAAAACCACTGATTTTTGCTTCCTCGCCGAGGCCGTTTTGGACGCTCCGACACCTCGCGGAATCCCCCCTGTCCACGTCCATGGGGAGGGGGTAGGGGGAGGGGTAAACCCCTCCCCGAAGGGGAAGAAGGAGGGGTGGAAGAGGAAACTCTCGAAACCACCGACGCCCAGAGGGCTGGTGGGACTGGGGAGGGGAAGGACAGCGATGCGGGAGGGGTGAGGGGCAGGAGAGGTAAGTGGGGGGATCGGATCAGGAAGTAAGTGAAGGAGCGGGAGGCGACCAACGCCCAGCAGATCCGCAAGAGTTTGCCCATACAGGTCTACAAGAACGCGGACTTCGAGAATGCCGAGCGGAGAGCAATCGACTCCAAGGCATCTGTCAAACACGCTTACAATGCCGAGGACATCTTCCTGCATGCCACCAACGAATCAGTACGGCAGCGTCCTAGAGACCAGCGAAGCAGTGCCACTGATGTCTTACCTGAAGGGCGTGCTGGTCACACGCGGGGCCAAGGCCATACACCCACACAGCGACAACCTGATCTTCAGTACGGGCAACCTGCACACGACTCGTGACAGCACAGACGCGTGCCGGGCTACATGCGCGCGGGAATGACCACAACGGAAATGTGGTATCAAGGGTGGAGGTCGGCGACAACGAGAGGGGGTACCTCAGAAACTACAGAGCCGAATACCGCGCACAAATCCCACCAGCCCTCTGGGCGTCGGTGGTTTAGGGCGTTTCCTCTTCCACCCGTCCCTCTTCCTCTTCGGGGAGGGGTTTATCACTGTTCCCTATTAATAAACACCCCCTCCCCCAGGCGACGGGGCCAACCAGGGTCCATGACGACACCCCCCACCATTCCTTGTACAAAAAATAATGCAAACCACACTCTGCCTCCAAATTCGGAACATGCGCAGCCAACCCGATGCGGCCCCCCCCCACCATCCCTGTCAACAAACAATACATAGTACACTTGGCGGCGGCGGCGGCTGCGGCGGCTGCGGCGGCGGCGGCGGCGGCGGCGGCGGCGGCGGTGGCGGTGGCGGTGGCGGTGGCGGTGGCGGCAGCGGCTGCGGCGGCGGCGGCGGGTTGGCAGCGGGGGGCGGCGGCGGCGGCGGCGGCGGCGGCGGCGGCGGCGGAGGCGGCGGCGGCGGCGGCGGCGGATTGGCCCCCAGCAGCTGCCCATCCAAAGGCGACTGCTGAATATACTCAGGCTCGGGCCAGACTCGGGTGCTACGTATGTGTTGGGAGGGCGGGTGGGAGTGAGCGAGACGGCTTGCGGGCGGGGAGGGGGTCTTTACCCCCCCCATACCCCCTCCCCATGGACCTGGACAGGGGTTCCGCGAGGTGTCGGAGCGTCCAAAACGGCCTCGGCGAGGAAGCAACACGCATTGGTTTTACTAGGGTGTTGGCCCCATTTGGGCCTCTTGCGGGGGGGGGTAGTTAAGGAACCCCCCTTCGTTGACCGATATCATCCGAGATGGCCCCAAGAAGCGCCCAGGAGGCCCCACGATGGCCCTACGAGGCCCCCAAGAGGCCCCCAGGAGACTCCCAAGAAGACCCGAAGCTGCCCCAAGAGCCCCCCCCCCCGAGGCGCCCAAGACCCCGAAGAACCCCCCTGGATCGCCAAGAGACCCCCAAGACGTCCCAAAAGGCCACCAATAATCGCCCAAGAGATATTCCAAGAGGCTCCGAGGGGCATCCATGAGACCTCTGGTCCTTGTGCTTGCCCTCCTCCTCCTTCTCCTCCTTTTCCTCCTCCCGTTCCTCCTTCCTGCTCCTGCTCCTTCTCTTCCTCCTCCTCCTCCGCCTCCTCCTCATCCTATTCCTCCTTTTTCCCATTCCTTCATCCATCCATCCATCCACCTCCTCCTTCTCCTCCTCACTCCTTTGCACGGTTCGGCCGTCCTCCTCTGTGCTGCCGCACTTCCCTGATCACCTCAACTCGCCTGGACATCGTTTCTGGATGGGCTGGTGGGGATACGCGAAGCGTTTAGAATTACTAACGCTGGCGGTTCGACACAGGGTGCGAATCCCAAGTGTGGCCACCGTCCAACAACAACCCGAAGCGGCCACTCCTAGGCAATACCGAATATCACCCACCAGCACACGTCGAGGTAGAACCAGACGTTGACATCACAACCGTCGCTCCAACCAGGATTGCCCCAGTCCGTGCTACCACGGCGAAGCGCCCCCTTACCACGACAGGCGCCGGGTGCGTTCGAACCTGAGGAGATCATCGCGCACGGATGCGTACGAATTAGGACACAGCAGACATCCACAACCTCATAAAGCACACCACATCGACAAACATCTGCTGCACCAAACCGCTTACAACGCCCTTACGGCGAGGTGGAACAACCACTTCAACAGCCCTGGGGCTCCCACCGCACAAAAAGGGCCATCGAGATCATGCCGCTTACGCCTGGGAGGAACCAGGTCGTCAGAAAAGGACGATCACTTCCCTTTCCCAGGAAGACACAACCCTCCGCCGCCCGCGAGCCCACCACCGCTGGCATGACCGCACACAAAAGGTGGACCCCACGAGTTGGCAACGCGACTGCAGGAGCTGGACATCCGCGAGGGCATGCCATGCAATCCGATTTGCCAGCCCCCATGCCCACGCTGATGGATCGTCTGCCCCCATGCCCACGCTGCTCGCTCGGTGCAGACGGACATCATTGCCATGGACGACACGGCGGCCACATGCAACCATAACGACGGCCCCTACAAGAGACTTTTGACGCCACCAAGAATATCATCACGGGCATGACCATGGACCAGCTTTGCAACTACATCGTGGGCAACCCTGAGATCGACGCTTGCACCAACGACCTCCTGATGAACCAGCACGACAGCTTCGCGCACCCCGGAGGCATCGCGAGGATTATCGCTGATATTCAGACGGCGAACTCACGTGCAGCGGCGCACATTTTGAAACCAAGCCCAGCACTCACCGACCGAGTATTCACATCGCGGATTAGATGTCAAGCCAGACCGAATCAGTTGAGGAAAGGGACCGCACCGAGCAAGATATCCACAATTTCATAAACCCGATGACTGACGGCCCAGCGCAAACGCCAGCAGCGCCCACGCCAACGCGCGGCGACAACCCCACACAACGGCGCCCCGGATGACAAGCGAGTCGACCCGAGCCCTGCGGCCGCCGCATCGGCGAGCAACCATGGGGCGGCAGCTGACCCCTCCACGACGGCGGAGAGCTCACCAAAGGGGGAGCGCCGGAAGGCGCCGCAGCCGAACAGCCAGCTGCGGCAAGCTGCGCGAGCAAAACCACCCCCCGCAACGATACGATCAGGGGGCCGAGCCCACGGGCTCAAGCCCTGCGCCGTCGCCCACCATCAAAGCCCAACTCGCAGACGACAGGCGGCTTGGCCCATGGACCAAGCAGGTCTTCCGCATAGGCCGCGCAGCCAGTGCCCACCCAGCCGCCCCCCAAACCGATTCCCGCCACATGTAATGGGGCCCGAAGAGGGCAACTCGGCCCATGGCCACCGCGGGCGCGACTACCGTGCACGAGGAGGCCCACGCGCCTCTTGAGCAGCCACCTCTCGGCGTTCGCATGCGGGCCGCGGCGAGCGACGTGCAGCGCGACGCGGTCGGCGGGCTGGCCGACGCCATCAGCGCCATCCGCCACATTGTCGCCATTCTTAGTTCTTGTTTCGCCCATTGACGGTTCTGGATCGTCAAGACGCAGCAGTCAGGCTGATACGTGGCGTTGAAATCCCGAGAACATTGTTTTGGCACGCTTCAGGATCTTCAAACTGTTGGCTTCCAACGGGGCAGTTCCCTCAACAATGGAAATGAACCGCTGTAGGGGCCGATAACGAGGGAGCTTGGAGGGAGGGTTGATTCCAACATCGTTGATGATTCTTGGGTTTCCGCTGGTCCTCCTGTTCCTCCTCCTCCTCCTTCTCCTCCCCCCATAGCGCTTGGGGATCTAGTTGCCCGGCCGGGCGTGTTTTTTGTTCATATGTATACAGATATAACAACAAAGCTACCTCAGTTCGGCCCCCGCCCCCAGGGTTGGGCGGGGATGGCAGCGACAGGATGTTTCAATGGCCGCCAGTGCTTCAGCGGGAGACGAGAGAGGGGGAAGGAGGAGGAAGAGGAGGAGGAGGAGGAAAGGAGGATAAGGAGGAGAAGGATAATGTAGGAGGGATGGAAAGGAGGAGGAAGAGGGGCATGAGGTCGCGATGAGGTTGGAGAGGGGAATTGAATGAGGATGTTCGGTGAGGGAGTCGGACGTGGCAGAGGAGGCGAAATGATCGCGAATACGATTGGCAGGATGAGAACTGGTGACGTGACAAGGACGGGGTCATGAAGGTGGGAGGAGGAGGAGGAGGAGGAGGAGGAGGAGGAGGAGGAGGAGGAGGGGGAGGAGAAGAAGAAAGAGGAGGAGGATGAGGAAGAGGGGGAGGAGGGGGAGGGGGAGGAGGAGGAGGAGGAGAAGGAGGAGGAGGAGGAGGAGGAGAGAGGAGGAGGAGGAGGAGGAGGAGGAGGAGGAGGGAGGAGGAGGAGGAGGAGCAGCATGAGCTGCAGTAGGAGTAGGAGTAGGATGAGGAGGAGGAGAAGGAAGACGAGGAGAGGAGGAGGAGGAGAAGGAGGAGGAGGAGGAGGAGGAGGAGGAGCGTGAGTGGGCAGGATGAGGATACCGGTTACGTAAGATCAGAAGGAGGTCCTCGCCCGATGAAGAAGGAGGAAGAGCAGGAGGATGATGATGATGATGATGAGGAGGAGGAGGAGGAGGATAAGAAAGGAGGAGGGGCAGGAGAGAGAGAGAGAGAGAAAGGGAAGCGCAAACGGATGGATAGGCGGCGGAGGATGATAATGAGAATGCGAAAGCGAAGTCTGCTGAGAAAACACGCTGAGGAGGGGGCAAGGCCGAACAGTCCCCCTTTCGTATAATCAGTGCCGAAAGGGCGGGCACAGTCCACAATCGAGGCGACGCCAACGACAGCCATTCAATAGCACTTGGTGAGTCCCACGGCTGCTGGAGAGGACCATCGGCCCTGGGAACCGAACACACCTCGTCCCTATTCCCTCTGGGGTTCTTCCTCCCCCTACCCTGGCCCCCCCATCCTTTTCCTGCCCCGCTTCCTTTTCCCACCCCTCCCGATCTTCCTCTGACGATTCGTGGCATGGTGAGGTCGGGGGGCCGGTTGCGCGGGTGGGAGAGCCCAGCGAGCCACCGCAAATGTATCGATTCGGGAAAGGGGAGGAAAGGGGCATGTACAGTCGATCCCCCTTTTCCTCGTCCTCCTCTTCCAACCCCTTACCCGCTTCTTCAGCATCACCGCTTCCATCGTCATCAGCGTCATCATCATCATCCTCATCCTCATTCTCATTATCATCCTCATCATCATCATCATCATCATTATCATCCTCACCATCATCATCATCATCATCATCATCATCATCATCATCATCATCATCATCATCATCATCATCATCATCATCATCATAAGCGTCATCATCATCGCTGTCAGCATCAGCATGAACATCACCATCATCACCAGCACCATCACCATCAGCATCATCATCATCATCATCATCGTCATCATACTAGTCATCATCATCATCATCATCATCATCATCATTATCATCATCGTCATCATCATCATCATCATCCTCAGCATCATCATCGTCATCATCGCCATCATCGTCATTACGATCATCGTACTCTTCGTCATCCTCATCGTCATCCTCATCTTCCCCGTCATACTCATCCTCATCGTCATTCTCACTTTCCTCCTCATCCTCATCGTTGTCCCCCTCTTCCTCCTCCTCCTCCTCCTCCTTCTCGCCATCATCATTGCCCCTTTCGCCCCAGCACGTGCAGGGTTGGGGGTTGGACGGCGCGCGTGCGCCCTCCCCTCGGCGTCCTCCCTCCCCTCGGGCCCACTCGGCGCGCTGCGTGGGGGTCCTCGCTCGCATCGCGTTCTTGAGGGCGCAGCTCCACGCGGTCTGCGAGCTGGTGGTCAACACGCCGGTCGTTGAAAGCAGGCGCTTTTGGATTCCCAGGCACCAACCTGCTTCAGGTGCCTTCCTTCTTCAAGAATTGATGTGCTCTTGCTGTGCCTTGTTATTCTCTGGGAGGGCCTGAGCCCAATGTGCTTTATCCGTCTTCCTACTTCATATGTTTCCCTACTCCTTCCGACCGACGGATACTTCTGCCACGTATGAGCTGACCTGGGTGCAAAAGGTGGCCGTGTCTGTCTATCCTGATGCGCAGGTGGCTGCTGAAGCCCCACCTTCCGCGGCCGCCGCCCTGAACTGGCTCGAGCAGGTTGCGATGATAAAGCGAGAGGCTGATAAGGGGACATCGTCATTCGGATGGGCACTGGACAGTCGACTTCCTGATCACGGGTGGGCCTGCACGTCATGCTGAGCATGAACACGGTGATCATCTTGACGGCGGCGATGCCGACGAAGGGCAGCATGGTCAGCATCTTGGACCACGCTCTGGAAGGCAACGCCGTTCTCTCAGTGGTGCACTGGCAGGTGGGTGGACTGACCCTTGGTATTGAGGGAGCGACCCGTGGTCTGCAGGTGGCGGAGGCCCCATGACGAAGGTGCCTCGGCACCATGGCATTTTACCATAACTGCCGTCTTTCCCAACCTTCCCGCACAATTCGAGCGCAGAAGCCTTCGTACCACAGCCGCTCCAGCTTGAGATAGAGGAAGCTGCCTTGGCTGTTCTTCGTCCCGATGA
The DNA here is from genome assembly GCA_963575745.1 of Prorocentrum cordatum. Classification (NCBI taxonomy): domain Eukaryota; class Dinophyceae; order Prorocentrales; family Prorocentraceae; genus Prorocentrum; species Prorocentrum cordatum. The sequence goes on from CAUYUJ010019726.1 coordinate 1,065,482, forward strand.
GGAATCAGCTGCGGATGTCTTACCTCGTCCTGGAGTTGGTATTGATGCAGGTGGCCCTCTGATGTTACACCCCCGTGAGCAAATATAACAAAAGTGGCAGAGGGATTGAAGCCGAAAAGATGTTGAATCAGACCTGGCGGAGCCCGCCGCATCAATTGACATCCGCCTGTCAATCTTACAGAAACAACGTCTCGTTTGCATTGCGCGTTGCGTGCTAGCCATCCGACTGATGGGACCGCAAGGCAGAACGTGGAACCACCCACGCCAGCGGCCCTGTGAAGGATCAACTTGGAAGAGCTGCCGGGCATTAAGTGGCGTCCGCCTCCCAATGTTGCCACTGGACGCGCAAGCCAAAGTGCGGCATATCAATGACCTGGCCAATGGTGCACGCCTGCGCATTCTGCCAACATTGAATGGCGAATATCAGTTAATGATCCTCTTCGGGCGTTGCCGTCTGCAAATCATTCACGGTGATCGTCTTGTTGATTGTGTTATCAATTTGTCCCCAGACGTGTGGGTGTCGAACCTGCTTGGGCGTGCTCCAATCGTTCTGGCGGCAATCGCCTCATAACGTCGGCAACCTCTGCGGCTCGGGCAGATGGAATGGGAAGCGCCTGGTCCCTGATACATAAGATGGTACCCGGACAGCTGCCGTGGTCTGTCGTGGCTTTCCTGGGAGGCTAGGGGGGGAACGCGAGGGAAAGAACATGAAGATGCGAAGGAGGGGGAAAACGAGGAGGGGGGATGAGCAGGAGGATTAGAAGGAAGAGGCGAGTGAGGATGCTGATGATGCTTCGGCGGAGGAGCGAGAGCTAAGCAGTGGCCGGCGATGTGGCGACCCCACATGTTGTCTTCGTCGTGGTCGCCGTGGTCGCTGTCGTCGTCTTGGTCATCGTCGTCGCCGTCGTCGCGGTCATCGTCGTCGTCGTCGTCGACGGACGTCGCCCGCCGTTCCTGGCAATAACGGCTGCGTTTTGGGCCTGGGGCCCAAGACCCGCCCGTCGTTGTCGGGCGCAACTCCATTTTGGCCGGGAGCGGGCTTACTGTGAAGATCCGCTTGCGACGGCAAATGTTCGATGTCTGGCGAAACTACTTAATGATTGGACGCGGGCGGTATCAGGTTCACTGTGTAAATTCATGTACGGGACGCATTTTCCGTCGCCCAGGGGCCCCGCTTGACGATCGGGCGGTGGCAGGTTTATTGTGTAAAATCAGACACGGGACGCACTTCGCGTAAAGTGGCGCGCCCCGGCGCGCCCACTTGACGATCTGGTTGTTCCGCGTGTTGTGCGTGAAAAACAGGACGGGGAATATTAATCGCGAAGCGGAATTGCTTAAATTCTTGAAGCGGATCTCTCTCTCTCTCTCTCTATATATATATATATGAAAGAGCGTGTTATACTGCTGCTGGCGGAAAACCGGGGGGGGGTCACTGCCGGTTCGAACCCCTCCCCCCCCCCCTCGGAAAACCGGGGGGGGTCATTACCGGTTCGAACCGCTCCCCCCCCAGTCCATGATGAAAAGGGGGGGGGGTCACTACCGGTTCGAACACCCCCCCCCTCTCGAAAACCGAGGGGGGCCACTACCGGTTCGATACCCCCCCCCCCCCTCGAAAACCGGGGGGGGGGTGCGGACAGTGGTGGGGACGGTGGTGGTGGGGACAGTGGTGAGGGGACAGCGGGACAGTGGTGGGGACATTGGGACAGTGGTGGGGATGGTAGTGGTGGGGACAGTGGTGACGACAATGGTGGGAACAGTGGGGACAGTGGGACACTGGTGGGGACGGTGGTGGTGGGGACAGTGGTGTGGGGACAGTGGGAACGTGGTGGAAACAGTGGGACAGTGGAGGGTACAGTGGTGGTGGGGACAGTGGTGAAGGCGGTGGCGAGGACGGCGGTGGGACAATGGGACAGAGGTACAGTGGGGACAGTGGTGGGGACAGTGGGGACAGTGGTGGGAACAGTGGGACAGCTCAGTGGGACAGCGGAGGAGTCAGTGGGACAGTGGGGACAGTGGGGATAGTCGGGCAGTGGTTGGGGCCGTGGAGAAGTGGGGAGAGTGGAACCGTGGTGGGAACAGTGGTGGGGACAGTGGGGACAGTGCGACAGTGGTGGGGCACTGGTGGGGACAGTAGGGACGGTGGTGGAACCAGTGGGGACAGTGGTGGTGAGTGGTGCTGGGAACAACAGTGGGGGATGTGGTGCGGACGGTGGTAGGGACCGGGAGTCGTTTGCTGGCGGTGAGAGGGGGGGGGGGAGGGGTTCGAACTGGTAGTGACCCCCCTCCGGTTTTCGAGGGGGGGGGGGTTCGAACTGGTAGTGACCACCCCCGGTTTTCGAGGGGGAGGGGGGGGGAAGGGGGGGGGAGGGGTTAGGGGAGGGGGGGGGGGTTGCCGGGGGAGGGGGGGGGGGGTCCAGCAGGGGTGGTGATTTTCGGAAGGGGGGGGAACCCCGGGTTCGGAGGAAGAGGGGGGGAATTTTCCACAGTAAAGCGGCGGTGGATCACGCTCTTTGTCTCTCTCTCTCTCTCTCGCTCTCTCTCTTATATATATATATATATGTATATACACACAAGTGTTGCTAAAATGTCCCAGTTTACGATGGATGCCCCCTGTCCTCGTCCTTTCTGCACAAGCCGGGCATTGGGAAACAAACGTAAAATTTTAAGTGGGCACGCCAGACCACGCCACTTTACGCGAAGTGCGCTCCGTGCTTGAATTTTCACATTAAGCCCGCACCCGCCCGATCGTTAAGTGGGATATGCCGGGCAACCTAAACTGCACCCCGTTTGTGAATTTTCATCATAGAACCCGCCCCCCGCTGGATCGTCAACGCGGTTCGTTGGAGAACGCCTCGCAGGTCCCGCAGGTCTTGTCAGTGCCACAGGTCCCCCGGGCCTCGCAGGTCGCGCAAGTCTCACAGGCCACGCAGGTCTCGCAGGTCCCACACGTTTACGGTGTCGCAGGTTTTGCAGGTCCCACAACTCCTCAGGCGCTGCAGGTCGCGCAGGCCCCGTGGGCCCCACAAGCCCTACAAATCCCGCAGGGCCCGCAGGTCGTTCTCAGGTCCTAACAAGGCCGACGTTTTGCACAGGTCCGACAGGTCTTACAGGCCCCTCAGCCACCACAAGTCGCGCAGGTCGCACAGGTCCCGCAAAGCCCACCTATCCCGCAAGTCGCCCAGGTCCCGCATGTCTCGCAGGCCCCACAAGTCTCACACGTCCCACAGGACCCACAGGACAATAGGTAACCGCGGGGAAACCCAATATTTAGGCAGAGTTACCCATCCCCGTGAAACAACTATGTAACATTATCCCAGCGCGACCCGACCTAGGAGTTGGAGCATTTAGGAAAGCAACATCTACATCTACACCGACAGCTACATTTACATCTACAGCTGCATCTACATCTACATCAACATCAACAGCGAGACTCACATCTACATCTACATCTACACCTACATCTGCACCTACATCCACACGCATCTAAGCTAAGCTAAGATGAGATAAGCTAAGCTAAGCTAAGCTAAGCTAAGCTAGGCTAGGCTAAGCTAAGGTAAGCTAAGCTAAGCTATGCTAGGCTAGGCAAAGCAAAGCTAAGCTAAGCTAAGCCAAGCTAAGCTAAGCTAAGATGAAATAAGATAAGCTGAATTTAGCTTAGCTTAGCTAAGCTGGGTGAACCCAGGGGGCGTAACTGGGGGAACCGCGGGGCGGATACTGGGGGAACCGCCCGGGGCGGGCCCCACTGCCCGGCCCTTAAAGCCCATTAGTAAGAACCCTTCTAGGCAGAGCTTAGGTAGGGAAAAAGTGGCGCAGGGATGGGAGCCGAAAATATGCTGAATCAGAGCAGGCATCAAGTCACATCCGCCTGTCAGTGTTATGGAAAAGCGTTTCGTCTGCATTGCGCGTTGCATGTTTGCCATCCGACTGGTGGGAACGAAACCGGAAGGCAGAACGTGGAACCACCCACGCCAGTGGCCCTGTGGAGGACTAGCTTGGAAGAGCACCCGGGCATGAAGTGGCGTCCGCCTCCCAATGTTGCCAGTGGGCGCGCGCACCTAAGTGCGGCATATCAATGACCTGGCCCATGGTGCACGCCTGCGCACGCTGCCAACATTGAATGGCGAATCTAAATTAATGATCCTCTTCGGGAATCGCCGTCTGCAAATCATTCACGATGATCGTCTTGTTGATTATGTTATCATTGTCCCGGATGTGTATGCGGTGAGCCTGGTATTTGCCCGTGCGTGTATGATATGATTCCAGAGGCATCGTTTTCGCCGAGGAGGTTTTTCGTACTCCTCGCCTCCTCACGCGGTCCTGCTGCCCCCGTGCGGGGGATCGGCCGCGGCCTCCGCCTACTTCATCATCATCATCATCATCATCATCATCATCAGCAGCAGCAGCAGCAGCAGCAGCAGCACCACCATCACAATCATCATCATGGTTAGCGCCATCATTATCAGCAGCACCATCCTCACCAACAACATCAATAAGTTGAAGGCTGTTCGGTATTCGTTGTTCGCGTGCCGTTCGTGGTGTATACCCCAGACCCTCGATGCCCGCCCTCTCCGTCCTCGCTCGCAATTGCGTGCCACGTGTAGTTGGCGGGCTTCTAAAGCAGCAGGAGGAGGGACAGGAACAGGCATTAAGCGAGGAGCGGAGGGGGGTACGAGGAAGGAGGGGGACAAGAGGGAGGGAGGAGGACTGAAGGCGAAGAAGATTTCGCCTGCGGGGAGGAGAGAGGAGCAATCATTGTGGCGAGCAGGCCCTAACTGGCGAGTCGGGCGGGCGGACCCCAACGGGCGGGTCGGGCGGACGGGGCACTAAAGCAGGCGGGAAGGCTTCCGAGCACGCGGACGGGCAGACTTTGACGGGCGGGGCGGGCGGGCGCATCCTATCGGGCGGTTGGGGCGGGCGGACCCTAACGGGCGGGTCGGCCGGGCGGTTCCTAGGCGGGTTTCAAGCAGGCGAGCGGGCGGACCTCGATTGGCGGGTGGGGCGGGCGGACTCTGTCAGGCTGGTCGGGCGGGCGGGCGGGCCCTAGCAGGCAGCTTGGGTTGGGCGGGGCATTGAAGAGAACTTTGCAAAATGCAGTCTTGTGTTGATTGTGAGGAGGGTCTCGCGCCGAGAGCGCGATCCCCTGGCGTCGAGGGCGCTGCGCCGGAATATTTTGCAGGGAAGGCCTGAGCGAGAGCGCCCGCCTCCCCCACGCCTCCCTTCTTGGCATCGTTTGGGCGTGTGCATTCTGTCGCGGCGAGGACCATCGAGGAACATCTCGGATCGGCTCGCGAAGGAATGAACGCACAAAGTGCACGGAGAAAGGACGCTCGAGCGATATCAAGCTTCTGCTCACCCTTCTCACCCTCACCCTATCCCCTGACATCTGCGAGCCAAGGCCTCGAGAGGCATCGGAGTCGATGGGTTCAGGAGCACAGCGCTCGGTGCGTTCACCCTCCGATCTTTCGGGGCGCTGTCTTCCCTTCTTCATTCCTTCTTTCCTTCCTGGCCGTCGTCGTCCTCGTCGTCGCTGTCGCCGTCGCCGCCACCGGCGGCCGCTCCACGGGCGTGCCGCACGGGACGCCCAGCCGTTCTGGCACGCAGGAGACCGGCCACGAGCCGCCGCCCGGGCACAGGCGCAGCCTGCGGCCCGCGCGCGATGGCCGCGGGCGCGGCCCCCGCACCAGTCGGCCTCGCGGACGTGGTGCGGCTCGAGGCCTCGGGCCGACCCGCCGCCTTCGCCGCCGCCGCCGGGGGAGGGCCCATCGGGGGGAGGAGGAGCGACACCGCCACCACCAGGGGTGGAGGGCACCTCCAGCTGGGGATGGGGGAGGGGGGATGCCTCGCGCCGGGAGGGCGGGGGGGGGGGCACACCACCAGGGTGCCCCTCGACTGCATGTAAGAGTGACCTTTCGCCAGAGCGACCTTTGGTCCCTGGTGCGGACCATACGGGATCCCCCGATCGCTGAACAAGTCGCGCGCCAAAGGTCACTCTTGCCCTGGACGCGCCGCTCCTGGGGCCGGCGGCCTCCCCCGATGTCCTGGCGCCGCATTTTTGTCCACAGCGGGCGGTGTTGCCCTGTTTCGGGCCACGGTACTATCGCAGGTCGGTCGGGTCGGGGCTCAAGGGACGGGGTGCAATGCAAACGAGGGTCAGTCAGAGCGCCGGATCTCGTAGGACCGTGCAGGATCTTGCAGGATCTTGCAAGGCCTGACTGACCCGGGTTTGGACTGACCCGGGTCAGCAGATCCCCGATCGAGCTCGAACGATACAACAGAACGATGGGGTCGATTGTTGCGGTCGTGATTTCTGGGAATGCTGCGATCTGTCCGCAACGTTGGACCTCAGGGAGGAGGCGGCTCTCGAGGATGTATCCAGGAACGTGTTTTTGTTATGTTGCTCGATTTTCGCTTCAAAGCTTTATGAGAGCCCTTTTTGTTGAGGGCGTGCCCACTTCTGAGCTTGAGAACACAGGCGAGGATAAAAAAGCAAGCCCCGTGGAGGGGGTCGAGCCCTCCGGGGATGTCTCGAGCGAGGAGGGTCCCTCCCTAGCGCCTGCGCGGGTGTCCTGAGTGCCGCCCCCCCCCCCTCCCCGCAGTCTCCTCCCTTGCCCCTCTCCCGGTGCCAATTCGCTCTTCGGCAGCCCGACCCTCGCTCCTCCCCATCTTCCTCGTTGACCTCCTCTTCTCCCCCTCGATCCTTCTTCTGCCCGCTCTTCCGCCGGAGCGGCCGGCACGGTCGGCGAGCCCTGCGTTGAGACGTGCTCGGGGCCGAAGGGCCTTTGAGCAGGTGGCCTGTGGGACGCGTGGGCCGCGGATCCAGCCCGAGGAGGAGGAGGAGGAGGAGGAGGAGGAGGAGGAGGAGGAGGAGGAGAAGGAGGAGGAGACCTGGGTTCGCCCGGCTCGTGCGAGCGCCGATCCCGTGACAGGAAGCCGGGTGTCCTTGCGAGGGGGCGCCGCCATGGCCCAGGGGCCCGCCGGCAGACCTTCGGGCGGGCTCACCGCCTCTGGCGGGGTCGCCGGCGGCTCCCTCTCACCGAGCGCCGCGCAAATTGTATGCTCGAAAACGTCCGAAACAAAAAAACATGTTTTCGGTTACGTAGTGGATCGTAGATCCCCCGCGGCGGATCCAGGCCATTTTGCAAGTAGTGACTTTGCGAGTAGTGGGACGCGCAGGTCTACCCTCTGCACAGTCAAGGCGCCAAAGGTCGCTCTGTTCTAGGCCTCCCACTTGAGGTCCGAGCAGATGGGGTCGGAGGATCGCGGCGCATCGCCGAAGCATGGGCGATGCGAATCGATGTGGATCTCGGTGTTCTCCTCGTCGACGTTGCTGATGCATCGTCGACGCCGACGAGGCATCCCCGATGCAACGCCGACGTATCACCGTTGCATCGCCGAGGAGGCGCGATCCGGGAGGCCTCCATCTGTCTGGGCCCACGTGGGACTGTTTAGATCACTGCTGAGTTCTTCCCATGGCGACGCGATGCTTTGCTATGGCTTACAATGCTCGTGTCTGGTTGTGCTCGCTTGTCCGTGAACCGCGCGTTTGGGGTAGTCCTCCTGAGGGGCAGCGGATTTCTCGATCTGTCTTCCCTGCTTGAATCCGTTTGAAGCGACAGTCAAGACGCTGCGATAACGACCACTCTGGGCTCAGGAAGGGCCTCTGGTTTCTGGGCCGTTCCTTCGATCCAGGTCGGGGAGCCTTCTTCATGGCCGAGGCTCGCCGTGGCCAGGCAAGCTCGCTCGTTCCTTCTTTGGCGCTCCCCGTGGCGGCACGATGGCTGCAGGTCCGGGGCCTCTCCGGCGACCGCCTCTGCGGCGACCTGGCGGCGCCGCGGGCCGCCGACGTGGCAGCGCTGCGGGCCATCCTGGACGACGCGCTGCCGAGCGGCCTGGCGGGCAGCGATACGGTCCTGTACGAGGCCAGGGCAGGGACACATTGCACAAACTCGGGCGGAGGGGGTGACCTAAATCGGGGGTGATGAAAAAGGACCTGGACCTTCCCCCCCCCATGAGGTCACCCCCCATTGCCACCCGCTCGACAAACATGATTCGAATGTTGCCAAAGGTGTCCATGGCCCAAGGTGTCCCCCAGATCTCCATGGTGGCCTGGTATCCTCCAGAGTTCCCCTCACAATACCCAGAGAGCCCCAGGGGCCCCAGATCGGCGCTCAGCAACTCTAACGTGGTGATTGTGAAGCGTGCCGTTCTTGAGAGATGGCAGCGACAAATGCTGAGACCCAGTGTCAGGGCAGGGAGTCCATTAGCGGCTCGTGTGGCAGCCTGTCCGGTGCCTTCCACACACGATGGTAAATTTCGTCATGGCATACCGGCGCGGCTCTCGCGGAAGCTGGATGCAGTACTTTGGCTCGTTGTCGCGTGCGGGGGCCCGAGCTCATTATGCAGCGCCAGAGGCAACCCTGCACCCAGACAGTGGCACCGGGGTCTCGGCGTTCTGCCCCTCCGCGCAAGCCGAGGGAGGTCCGCGCAATCTAGTGGTGGGAGCGCACCAGAGCCAGAACCAGCCCACCTGCAGTTCGCAAGGTCAGAGTAAGGGTGCCGAACGGTCATTCATTGTCCCTGGGTGCGTGGCTGAATAGGGCATTCGTGGTGAGACTTCTGCTTGATGCGTTGTTGTTGTTGTTGCTGTTGTTGGTGATTTGTTGTTGTTGAACTCTCACTACTGAAAAATAATTATTGTTGATCCCCCCCGCCCGGTGCACATTATATTTTTCCGATTGAACTGCCCCTCCTGGCGCTCGCACCCGTTTTTTTTTATCCGGGAAAGTCTTGAGGGTCAAATTGTGTTGTTGGCCCCCGGTTTACAACAACAGCGGCTCCTGCCTGAGACTTCCTCACATGTTTGCCAGGATTCCCACTCCCGCCCGAGACGTCATCGCATTTTTTTCAGGAATCGCGCTCTCGCTTGGGACTTCCTTACAATTTATTCCAGAATCGCTCTCTCGGCGCTTTGGAGTCGCGCTCTCGCTGGAGACTTGCTTGCAATTTACTCAAGTTTAGCTCCCTTGCGTTGGAATTCCCCGAGATTTATTCAAGCGCCGCGCTCCCGACACTCAGGCACCCAGGAGTCGCGCTCACGCCTAGGACTCCCTCACAGATTATCTAGGCATCGGGATCTCGCTGCCTTTCGTGGCCCCGCTGCAGCCCTTCGTGGCCCCCTCGCTGCCCTTCGTGGCCCCGTTGCAGCCCTTCGTGGCCCCCTCGCTGCCCTTCGTGGCCCCGTTGCAGCCCTTCGTGGCCCCCTCGCAGCCCTGCGTGGCCCCGTTGCAGCCCTTCGTGACCCCCTCGCTGCCCTTCGTGGCCCTGTTGCAGCCCTTCGTGGCCCCCTTGCTGCCCATCGTGGCCCCGTTGCAGCCCTTCGTGGCCCCCTCGCTGCCCATCGTGGCTCCATATATGTATGCCCTTCGTGGCCCCCGCTCGTTCACCCCCGTCGTGGCTCCACCTGCATGCCCTTCGTGGCCCCGCTGTCCCCCTTCGTGGCCCCCTCGCTGCCTTTAGTGGCCCCGTTGCTGCCCTCAGTGGCCCCGTCCTTGCCCCCCCGCGGTCCAATATACGTATGCCCTTCGTGGCCCCCGCTCGTTCGCGCCCGTCGTGGCCCCATGTGCATGCCCTTCCTGGCCCCGGTGCCGCCCTTTGTGGCCCCCTCGCTTTCCTACGTGGCCCAGTCGTTGCCTCCTGTGGCCCCGCATCATTTGCCCTTCGTTGCCCCCGCTCGAGCGCGCTCTTCGTGGCCCCATGCGCATTCCCTTCGTGTCCCCGCTGTCGCCCTTCGTGGCCTTCTTTGTGCCCTTTGTGGCCCTGCTGTCTCTCTCTCTCTCTCGCTTTCGCTCGTCGTCGTCGCCGTCGTCGTCGTCGACGTCTTCGTCGACGTCGTCGTCCTGGTCGGTCCCCTGTCCGTCCCTCCTGGGGTCGGGTTGCCGCCGATCAGCGCTGCCGCTGGCCAGGCCGACGGTCCGCGGCCGCCCCGCCGCTTGCCGGGGCCCGGCCTGCAAGGAAGAAAGGTATACACCCCAAAAGGGGTGCGATAGAAGGCGAAGAGGGCGGGTATTCAGGGTTTGGGGAATACGCGTTAACGGACATTCGAGCAGATAAGAGCGAGCAGTCTTACATTGATTGTTATTGTTGTTGTTGGTGGTGTTGTTGTTGTTGCTGTTGCTGTTGCTTGTTGTCGTCGTCCCACCCCGCGACCCACCCCGCGACCCACCCCGCGATACACCCCGCGACCCACCCCACGACACACCCCGCGACCCACCCCGCGACCCACCTGCGACCCACCCCGCGACCCACCCCGCGACCCACCCCGCGACCCACCCCGCGACCCACCCGCGACCCACCCCGCGACCCACCCGCGACCCCACCCGCGACCCACCCCCACCCGCGACCCACCCCGCGACCCACCCGCGACCCACCCCGCGACCCACCCGCGACCCACCCCGCGACCCACCCTCAAGAGAGGAAAAACCACCCAGACCCGACAATTGACGATTACTAACGGCCCGGGGCGTTTACTAAACAGCTCTGCCTTGTTCGATTCATTCCTTGTGTGCGTTTACGGCTTCGCTTGTCGGGGTGATGATTATGGGGTGGATGTTCTGCCCTCTACACCCGCGACCCAACAACGACCCACCCGCGACCCATCCGCGACCCAACCGCGACCTACCCACGACCTACCCACATTGGTTTAACGAAAAATCGGCGCTTGCGGTGGGCTCGTTGTATACTTTGTGAAACTTTGGCGCCTGCGGCGGGCTTCTCCAGAGTCTCGCACGCTGCCCGGCGCCGCCCATCGCGCGCTCCGCGCGCCAGGGAGGGGCGGGGTCCAGCGCCAGAGATCGGCGCGGATTTCCGCAAATCTTTGATTTTCCATCGAAGCGCTCTGGGCTCAGGAGGGGCTCAGGCTATTTCCTCAGATCCAGGACGGGGAATCTCCTGCGTGGCCGAGGCTCGCCATGGCCGGGAGATCCCCCCCCTCGTTCCTTGTCCTCCAGTCCTCCCAGGTGGGGTCGAAGCAGGTGCGGTCTGAGGATCGCGCCGCATCGCCGATGCATCGGTGATACGGTCCCCCGCATAGAAAAGATGAGCGGCTTTCCAAGGTCACCCTTGCTTCCTTCCCCTTCGGCCCATCCTTGGCCGCTTTCGCTGGCCACGCCCCGCTCGCAAGGTGTCGCCGTGGCCCTCCGAGGCCCCTTGCACCCTGACCGTGCGTCCGTGTTATACGGGTGAACCGTACAGCTCGATGTGAAGCCCCATGTCCTTCACGCTGCTGGCGCCGCTGCCTCGGAGATGGGGCGCGAGTCTCCGACCCCTATCCGCTCGGATCCCATGGGGGAGGCCTCCGTATCCAGCGCTCCTTCTGGTGGGGCGGTGACCGGGATGTGAGCTCCAGAATTCGAAAGGGAAGTCTCTCCGATGCCTCGGCGCCGTCGGCGTAAAGAAAATCGGGCTTCACATCAAGCTGTATCGCCGATGCATCGGCGATGCCGCGCGATCCTCCGACCACATCCACTCGGATTCTATGCCGGAGGCCTCCATATGCAGCGCTCCTTCTGGTAGGACGATGGCTGTAATGTTAGCCCTGGAGCTAGGAAGGGCTCACCGCCCCGTCCTCTCTCAGGGAGTGGAGCAGCGCTCGTGGCGGCGAACAATTTATCATTACTTATTCTTGATATTATGACACTGTGCCCCCCTTGCATGCGCTTCAGTTTCGTGCTGCCTGCCATGCTTCGCGTGACGTCGAGAGGCGCGGCTCTGGCGGTCTTCGGCCGCTCAATCATTTTTGTTGCTCCTGGCCCAGAGGTTTTCCATAGCTCTTGGATTCGCATGCGGCGTTCCAACATAGGCCTTGCTTTCGAGGATCGAAAGACTTGCCATCTCTTCCTCGGCGGAAGGCGACGAAAGGCCAGCGGAATTCGGCGGAAGTGAAGCGATGTCGCCTCCGCTGGCGGAAGCCGGTGTGAGGCCCGCGGAAGGCGGCGGAAATAGAAGGTGCGCCCCCAAGAATTGACAACCTTTTTGGGCCCAGGGTGTCCGAAACCGGCCACATGACTCCGTTTGTTCCTCTTCTGGGAGGGCGAGCTCCTGGCCGGCGGGGTCGACCGGCCCTTCGAGCACGCGGCCGCCGAGGCCTGCAGCCTCACCGTGGTCTTCGGCTGGTCGGTGCGCTTCTCCGGGCAGGTCGCCGCCGAGGAGGTGGCCGCGCACGAGCCGGTGGCGATGCGCTCCTCGCGCGGGAGGCTACGGGCCCTCTCCTCCGCAGACGCGCTAACGGCGATGTTCAGGCAGACAGCTACCAGGTTTGGAAGGTGGGGTCGGGAGAAGTGAGGATATCATTACCCGTAGGTGGTCGAACATATCATTCATTGCATGCAGATGCTATTGCTCATACCCTCCATCCTCCCAACCCCTTTCTCCCAACACGATGATTGTTCTCCTCAGATGCAGGTAAGGGCGATGTAGGTTTCGGTATTGTAGGTCATGGTGGTTCGTGGCCAGCTGAAACTCAGGAACGTTTTGTTCGTGCTTCCTATCATTTGTTCTGTGCGAGTTCGGCGTCGCAGAGACCAGATTCCAACATCGCTATTATCCAACATTGCCGTTAGCGTGGCCTTGGGCCCTGGCTCCAGCTCCAGAGCACCTTCGGCGAGTTTGTCAGCGGGGCGGGGAGGTAGCAGGGGGGAAACGGGTCCTCAGGGAAGTGGGTCCCGGAGCCTGGGGCCTTCCCCAGGACAGATTCTTCGTCTCGACGATTTTGAAGCGTTTTCTGACAGTCCCGGGGCCCCGAGAGCCCGAAAACGGCGAAAAACATGAGGACCCGCTCCCGTTCAGGACCCGGTTACCCCATGGCGAAAATGTCCGCCCTGCTTTTCGATCCCCTTTGATGTCGACTTCCGTCCTACGTTGCCGTCGCCGTTTCTGCCATATCTTTGTGGAGATATTCGCCCTTCTTTCCTAAGGCGGGAATTCCCGCCCTATTTTTTCGCACCGCGATGCATTTCCAGTACAGTTCTGAGTTGGGAAATCAAACAAAGTACGGCTGATCCGGAGTCAGGGTCTTCTCGAAGAAGAAATCGGCACAAGCCTAGCTTTTCAGAGGTCCGCGCGGATTTCTCGGATCTGCACTGGAACCTCCTGATGGCGCCTCCGGCGCCACCTCTGGCGCGCTCCGCGCGCCGGGGAGGGGGTTCAGAGCAGATTCCAGACATCCGCGCGGACCTCCGAACGTTTCAGTTTGTGTGTTGTTCCTCTATCTGCCGAGGATGAGGACGAGGAGGAGGAGGAGGAGGAGGAACCTCGCCATCGCTGTCGTCGTCATTGTGGACGTCCTGGGCATTTTTGGCCTTCGTCGGCGTCGCCGTCTTGTTCGTGGCCGTCGCCTTCGTCGCCAGGCTGCCTACCCCGTTCGCTGGCCCGCACCACGTGCGCTTCTCGCCGGACGCGGCGCAGCCTGAGGTGGCGCTGCCCGCTTCGGCTCGCGCCCCGAGGCGCTCTTTCTCCTCCTCCCCCTCCTCCTCCTCCTCTTCCTCCCCCTCCTCCTCCTCCTCCTCCTCCTCCTCCTCCTCCTCCTCCTCCTCCTCCTCCTCCTTCGGTCGACCGCACGTGCTCGATAGATAGTGAAGGTGCAATCTAAATCACCCGCCAGGTTCCGACGCTTCTCAGCGCCACGATGCACGGCAGCATTGACCGAGGGGGTCATGCTAATTTTGGTGTGCGCCATTGCTCCGCGTAGTGGCACGAAGGATTGTTGAACGCAAGATAGAATCGAGTCGAGTCAAGTTCTCCTCTTGTCGGTATGTACCGTATGGGCGTGGCTGGCTAGATCGCACTAACGTCGCTGTTCAGTTTCGTCGTCAGTGTGAGCCTTTGCAGGCCTGCTGGGTTCGCCAAAAGTTCCAAAGGTTCCTCCTCCTGTCCTGCAGCGATGCCTTGCAAGTGATGATCGAGAAACTACTGCATGAATATCAGATATCCGCTTTCGGATGTCCGCGCGGATTTCTCAAATCGGCGCTCGGGGCCCCCTGGAGGCAGGTCTCCAGCGCCGCCTCTGGCGCGCTCCGCGCGCCCGCGAGGTGGGGTCCAGCGTCAGTCTTAGAAATCTGTTTGGTTATCCGAAAGCTTATGTATACGCAGTTGTTGCTTCGTCTAGATGGGCTTAAAGTTGCTGGCATTCCGACCCAGTTTGCCTTGGTGCACCTTCCTAAACATTTTTTCGGGGGCATTATTTTGTGGATGTTTGACGACGCGGGCAGTGATATAGACACTCCTGCGCGTGCCAATCCAGTTTTGGCTCACACGCTGACAAAAATTTGGGTCAGATGGCGAGTGCCGA
>CAUYUJ010019726.1:1084825-1119825 GCA_963575745.1 Prorocentrum cordatum
CATCTTGGTCGCCTCTTGGGCCGTCTTGGGGCGCTCTTAGGCAGCGTTGGGCCCTTCTTGGAGGCCTCTTGGGCCGTTCTGGGGTCGTCTTTATGGGGCCTCTTGGGCCGTCTGGGAGCGTCGGAAAGCCGAAAAGGCGAGAACGCCCCAATCCTGCAAACATGCAAGGAAAATCAATGATTTGTGCCCTTGGGGGGCCCTCTTGTGAGACGGCCTGGAGGCCCCTTGGGGCGCCTTAGAAGCCTCTTGCGCCATCTTGGGGCCATCTTGGGCGTCTTCGAGCGATCGTTCGGCGACTCGGAGCCCTCTTGGACCGTCTTGGGGGCCTCCTGGGCCGTCATGGAAGCCCTGGATAGCCCCAGGGAGGCGCCATTGCCGCCCAGGGACCCCCCGGGACCATGGCCAGTGCACGCAGCGAGGCGCTTCCCGAGGAGGCGGGGGCCCCTAGAAGATTACAGAAACCTTGCCCCAGACAGCACTTGGCATTCTACCACGCCTCAACGGGCCAGGGGGTTACTGTGGCAAAAATCGCTACTGAGAGCCAGCAATTTTGTACACCGCCACCCTCCCTGGAGGTACAGGCAAAATTAGTCGGCGAATGTCTGTTCGGGAGCGAAAGAAGGACGTACACGTTCCTGAACCCACGCTGATTTCGAACATACGCGTTGAGCGAACGTTCGTATCACGAGGCTCGTCTGGCGGACCTGGGGGGTGGGTGGTCGGGCGCGTACGTCCTTTGCTTGCCGTGGCGCACAATTCTGAGGATGGGCACACCCTTCAGGGGTGCCCTCGCATCCTTGCCTCCTCGGCCCACCCTTGGCCCAATTCGCTGGCCGCGCCCCGCTCGCACGGCGTCGGCGTGGCCTTCCAGGGCTTTCGCATCCTCATCGCGCATCCTTCTGATGCGGGCCGACTGCACACACTGTCTTAGTTCTAATTCTAGCCCGTCCAGAAATGAGCCCCAGGGGAGTGGAGGTGATGAGGGAAGCGGGGGAGCATGCAGAAGAACAAAGGGCGGGTAAGCCGCCATATGCCCCAAGAGGGGGAGGATGTAGGAGGAGTCGTCGTCGTCGGAGTAGGAGGAGGAAGAGGAGGAGCAGGAGGACGAGCAGGAGGAGGAGCAGGAGGAGGAGGAGCAGGAGAAGGAGAGGAGATGGAGGAGGGCGAGGACGAGGAGGACGAGGAGGAGAAGAAGGAGGAGGAGGAGGAGGAGGAGGAGAGGCAGGGGGAGGAGGGAGGAGGAGGAAAAAGAGGAGGAGGAGGAGGAGGAGGAGGAGGAGGAGGAGGCCAATGGCGAGCTTGGGGGCCCCTTGGGCCGTCTTTGGGGCCTCTTGGCGGTCCCGGTCCTCTCGCGTATCTCCGGGAGCCTCTTGGGGCCTATTGGGGATCTCTTGGGAGTCTCTTAGCGGCCTCTTGGGCGCCTCTTGGAGCGTCTTGGGGCTCTCTTGGCGCGCTCTTGGGGCGCTCTTGGGAGCCTTCGGGCCGCTTTGGGGGCCATCTTGGACGAGACCTATCAAAGAAGGGGGGGTTGTCAATCAGCGTTGCCCCTCTAGAGTGCCTCGAATCGCCTCTTGGGCCCCCCAAGATGCCAAAATCCTTCAAAACCCATGGAACATCCATGTTTTATGCTTTCTCGCCTTGCCGCTCTGTTCTAATTCTTCGAGAATGCTGTGGTTTGTCTGTGGGGGGCCAAGATCCTTTCACTTCTGGCTGTTCTCTCCTGGGCCTCTTGCTGGCCACCAGGGGGCCAGGAACACTTGAGAAACGAGCACCATTAGAAGTGAGCACCATCAGAAGCGAACGCCGTGCACGCCCATGGCGCAGAGGAGCAGCAGCAGGAGGTCCTCGACGGCATGGACCCCGCCTTCCACCGGGCCGTCTTCCAGCGGCCCGCCGTGCAGCTGCTGCCCTACCCGCTGCAGCGGCTCCTCCTCGGGCGGGAGGCCGCCGCGGGCGGCCCGAAGGCCCTGGGCTGGGGGGCGTGCCCGAGGCTGGCCCCGGACCCGAGGCCGGCGGTGCGAAGGGGGGGTTCTATATCGGAGGTGGACAGACCTCCTACCCTGACACGTCGATTAAGGAATTGGCCGTTTTCGGTTCGCGAGATGGCGTCGCGGCCGTCATTTTTGCGGGTCCAGGTCCGTCGGTTTCGGCCCCAGGCCGTTTTCACCAAGGGGAGGTTTACTAAAGGGAGGTTTGTCCACCGCTGACTGTAGGCCTCCCGGACGGGGCCGGAGCCGACGGGGTCGGAGGAATCGCGCCGCATCGCCGAGGCAGCGGCGCTGCGGCTCGATGTGGAGCCCGATTTGCTTCACGTCGACGTCGCGGGTGCAGCGCCAACATCGGCGATGCGTCGCCGATGCATCGCCGATGCATCGCCGATGCGGCGCGATCCTCCGGCCACATCTTCTCCGACCCTATCTAGGAGGCCTCTAACAATGGAGTCCTGAGGGGTGGGGTCCTATGGACGAGGTGCCTCAAACGATGTAGATCCACCATTGGGCCCCTTCCTGTCCTTGGGAACCCCATCCCTCAGGGCCTCCATCTTTGAGCCGACGGCGAGGGCGAGATCGGCGTCGGACCTCAGGGTGGTGGACAGGCATCGAGGCAGAACGAAAAGGCACAGTCACGCACGTTTGGAGGTCCGCGCGGGTTTCTTGGATCTGCTCTGGGCCGCCCTGGCGACGCCTCGGGTGGCTCCCTTGGCGCGCGCAGCGCACCAGGGAGGGGGTTTTCAGCACAGATCCAAAAGATGTGCGCGGACCTCCGAACGTTTACGCTTATGTCGCCTTCTTTTCCTCTGGAGGACGAGATCGGCCTCGGACCTCGGAGCGGTGGAGAGGCAGCCGTCGCTCTCCGCCGCGGAGCTGAGCCACGTGCTGCGGTGCACGCAGGAGGCGGCGTCGGGCTTCGCGGCGTCAGGCCTCCTCCAGGCTCCAAGGGCAACGATACAGGGCATAGGCCCAGGGGAGGTACGTCGACCCCCGATCACCCATGGATCGCCGATAGGGGATCTGGACCCAACAGTCCCAGCCCGCCGAGGAACGTGCGGTCTCGACGTCGGGGACCCATCGCCGATCTATCGGCGAGGTATCGCCGATGCCGGGTCGATGTTTCCCATTGCTTACCAAACCACCCCAACACCCCAACCCAGCCCGAAGGTCCCACCCCGCCGAGGAACCTGCGGACTCGACAGCGGGGGCCCATCGCCGACCTATCGGCAAGACATCCCCGATTCGAGGTCGATGCTTCTCACTGCTTACCAAGCCACCTCAAGACAGCCCGAAGGCTCCAGACCTCCCTAAAGTTCGGGTTGGGTTTGGGGGGGTTCTCTGGACCCCCCTGGCGCTCGGGGCGTGCGGCCCCACTGCGTCTTCTCGATGTTCCAGAACGTCCCCCCCGCCCGAAATCGGCAGGCCCAACGGCCACTTCGGGTGGGGTTGGCCTGGCTTGGTGGGTCACCAGTGCCTCCCCCATGCGCCCGCAGGCATCTCCCGCGTGCCTTCCCTGGGTTGCCCGCAGGCACCTCCCAAGTGCCTGTTTTCTGGGCTGGTCATCTGTCAGCGCCTCCCCTCTCTGAGCCGGCTCCCCCCCCTCTCCTCTTCTCCTCCCCTCCTCTCCTCCTCCGCCTCCTTCCTCCTCTCTCCTCCTTCCTCCTCCCTCCTCCTCCTCCTCCGCCTCCTCCTCCTCCTCCTCCTCCTCCTCCTCCCCTCCTCCTCCTCCTCCTCCTCCTCCTCCTCCTCCTCCCTCTCCCTCCTCCTCCTCCTCCCCTCCCCCTCCCCCCCCTCCTCCTCTCGTTGGCCCTTGAGGCCCGCGCGGGCCAGCGGCCGAGGCGGCCGGCGGACGCTGCCGCGCTGGAGGGGATCCTGGCCAGGAAGGCCCGGGTCTCGGCGCTCTCGGCCGTGCAGACCCTCGCCAGCTCCACGACCTCGCTGGGCTACGAGAAGCCCCGAAGAGCAGAAGGAAGGGCGCCCTCGAGGGAGCGAAGTTATTCGCGCTTCGCGGTTCGGCTCCGATTCCTCCTCATCCTCCTATTCTCCCCTGGGAGGCGGCGCGAGAGTGCGAAGTTATTCGCACTTCGCGCTTCGCGCAGCGCGAAGCTCGAAGTGGGGAGCCCTTGAGAAAGCGGCACGGGCACGAGCTTTGTGGACCTCTGTGCGGGTCGTGTGGTCCAGCGCCGGCTGGCCCCCCTCCCCTGGCGCGCGGAGCGTGCCGGGGGCGGAGTCGCCGCCAGGCGGGGGGTTCTCAGCGCAGGTCCAGGCAAGCCGCGTGGACTTTCGGAAGTTGACGTTCTCTGAGATCCCACGTGGTCTGGTGCCAGAAGGGCCCCTGGCCCAAAGTGCCCCGCCATGGGGATCAAGTTGGGACCTCACGGCTTCCTGGGGGGCTGCGAAGTGTGAAATTCACGCCACGTTCGTGGGCTCCTGGGAGGTCCAGCGGAGTGGGGTTGTACGGGGATCCAGTTGAGACCTCGCGAGCTCCCTGGGAGGCTGCGAAGTGTGAAACTGTCGCCATTTTCGTGGGCTCCTGGGAGGTCGCGCGGGGTGGAGTTGTACGGGGGTCCCGTGGAGACCTCGCGGCTCCCTTGGGGGCTGCGAAGTGTGAAATTCACGCCACGTTCGTGGGCTCCTGGGAGGTCCAGCGGAGTGGAGGTGTACGGGGACCCAGTTCAGACCTCGAGGCTCCCCGGGGGGCTGCGAAGTGTGAAATTGTCGCCAGTGTCGTGGGCTCCTCGGAGGTCCTGCGGAGAGGAGTTGTACGAGGACACAGTTGAGACCTCGCGGCTCCATGAGCGGGGCTGCGACGCGTGCAATTGTCGCCACATTCGTGGGCTCCTGGGAGGTCCAGCGGAGTGGAGGTGTATGGAGACCCAGTTGAGACCTCGAGACTCCCTCGGGGGGCTGCGAATTGTGAAACTGTCGCCACATTCGCGGGCTCCTGGGAGGTCCAGCGGAGTGGAGTTGCATGGGAACCCACTGGAGACCTCGCGGCTCCCTGGGTGGTGGGGAAGAGTAAGACTTCAGGGTGGGTCCGGCGGAGTCAGTCGTCACGCAGATCCCGTCGAGACCGCTCAGCTCCCTGGCGCTCGCGCCGGCGAGAGATGCAATTGACGGCATCTATTCGCATCCAAAAGGCAGGAGTTCTCATAGCGGTCGGCGCTGTCCCGTCGTGCAGCGCTCGGCGCTGTCGCATCGCAGCTCGCAGGAAACCGCTGCGCCGCGCAGCGAATAGCGCTGTCTTTTGTCCGCGCGGTCTTCCTGCCTCAGTTGCCCCTGGCCCGCCATGCCACCCCGTGCGCTTGCTTCGCCCGGCGCGACGCGCTGTTCTGCTGTAGATCGCATGGCGCTGTTCTGTCCAGCGTATGTAGCGCTCGGCGCTATGGTTTTTATTGAACATGTATGTCCCCGATCACCGTCCTCCATATGCTTTTGTCTCTGTCCCTGTCTTGCCATACCTGCACGTTTTGGTTGGTGTGTGTGTGTCTGAAAGTTGATTCGCACTGCTAGTCCTGCAGCATGTTTGTTTCTATGGTTTGAAAAGGTTGGGTGAGTCACCTGTTAATGCTTGTCAATGCGGCGCCTGTGGAAGTCCTCAATTCACTTCGAGGGCCCAGCGAGGGCTTCTCTTTCTATATATATATGTACACATATATAGACGCCGCAATCGGAGAAAACCTCCGCCATGATTTTCTGCATACGCTGAACCTCGGAGTCAAACAGTTTACCTGTGGGCCCAACGATGCCCATACCCACTGCCCCATGTGCCCATGGGGTCTTCCAAAAAACACATTTACCCCAACCCAGCAGGATTCAGGAAGAGTTTTAGGAAACCTGTGCTTCGAATTTGCACCCACGATGGCAAAGTAATTATGCGATGCCCATGCAACTAGAAGTGTATCGTCTACCCACTGCCCCCGTGGACTCCTTCGAAGTGCTGTTTTTTCTGTTCTTCGACATCTGGCCCGCGGCCTGGCAAGCGGTCGGAGAGCCGTCGGCGAGCTCGGAGCTGGCGTGCAGGGCCTGGCCGCAGACCCGACGGCGCGCGCCGTGGCGGCGTCCGCGGCTGGCGGCGCGGTGGCTCTGGGCACCACGGGTTCGGGTTTCGGGGTTCCTTGGGATCCGACGCAGCACAGAATGAGCAGCATCGCAGAGATTCGTGAACGGACCTCATCGTTCTGCGACATTTGTCGAGTCGGATCGATTTGCGAAGCCCGAAACAGGGCGAACATTGTTACTCGGTGCCGGGTCATGACCCGAGAGCCCGAGAGCCGCCCAGGCTCACGTAACGGGGGTCAGCGCTAACGGGGTCAGCCAGTCCTCTCTGGTTGACCCGGTTTGGGAGCCACGAGGGTCGACCACACGTAGCAGTGACCCTTCGCCGGAGTGACCTTGAGGGCGAGCCCATTGGGGTCCCCCGATCGCCGAACGCAATGCGACAGTGGCGTTTTGCGCGCTTGAGTACCCCCGCGGCCCTCAAAAAACCGCGCACCAAAGATCATTCCTACCCAGGGCCACTCTTGCGTGTAGCCGAGCGGGGCCGCTTCCCCAGAGGAGGAGGGGGAGGAGGACGCGGAGGAGGAGGAGGAGGAGGAGGAGGAGGAGGAGGAGGAAGAGGCTGCTCCCCCGCCCTCCGTGGACCCGGGCTTGGGAGCTACTTCGTGGTTGGCCTGGGCTCGCGACGGTGGCCCTGGCCGGCCCGGGCTTGCGCCGACCCGTGTCAGTGCGTCCCCGAGGCACTACCGGGGCGGTGGCTGGCTTCGTGACCGGGGGCCTCCTTGGAGCTGCCGCCGGAGTGGTGCCGGCGCTCAGGGCAGGAAGACCCTAAGATCTTGGCGTCGCAATTTACGCCACACCGAGTGATTGTGCCTCGTCTCGTGCCCTAGGATCCTCACGGATCGATCCGGCTCGAGACATGAAAGATGGGGTCTGGGCCTTTGGTCGTGATTTTTCGCGGTGTTGATTTGTTTCGCAACGTAGGGTTTTAGGGAGGGTGCGGATACTGCTGCACCCTTTCCTCATTTTTGCCTTTTTGAGCCTCCAGGGGGGGGAGGGGTCCTCGTCGCCACGACTGTATCCGCTTCTAAAAATTCTGGTCAGAACGCGCCGCGGGAGAGGTCCTGGGAGCAGCGGTACACTGAGGTCCGACGTCCCGAACAAATAACAACATCGCAGAAAAATCACGACCGGAACCATAGGCTCAATCTGTCTGTTGCATCTTCAAAGCCAGATCGATCCGTGAGGGCGCAGGGGCCTGAAGCCAGGCAACTTCGCCCGCTGTGACAACAATGCGACGCCAGGATCTCATGGTATCGGTCGGTGCCGTTTCCCATACATACGATGTGCGGATTCTTTTCAATGCGCGGTCCCTGGAAGTCCCGTCCTTCTCACCATGACCAGCTTTTTGTCCCGAACCCGGGGCTGGGGTCCTAGAGGCCGAAAATTTAGAAAGACCCCCGGCCTGATTTGTCAGGACGTTTATGTGTGTGTGTATGTGTATGTGTGTGTGAGTGTGTGTGTGTGTGTGATTGGGCTGTTTTCTTAGGATGCAACTCCCAGAAGGTCAGATTCAGCATCGGCGCTGGTGTATCCGCGGTCGAAAACCGACCTAATATGGGCTAATCCCGCTTCATCCTGTTTAGCCCTGCGTTATCAATCCGGATTAACCCTGCTCACCAATCCCAGGCTGAATCCGGCTGAGTCCCGAATGATGCCCCCTGGTCGGGCCTAATGACATTCGTGCTTACGGAGACCTCGCAGGAGTTTTCTCCCAAAGCTTCCCCCAGGCGTTCTTCACGTTCGGCTTGTCCATCCCGATCGGGGCCGCCATGGGCGCCGGGGCGGGCTGCTGCGCGGGTGGCGCCGCCGCCGGCTCTGCCGGCCTGGTGTGCGGAGGGGCTCTGGGCCTGCAGGCGTGCCGGGCGCAGGAGCGGCACCCGCAAGAAAGCACGTCTTCGACCACGTGTCTCGACCGAGCACGTTTTTGGCAGGCCGCCCTCGTACTGCAAGCCCCAGGACAGCGAGAGGGGCCCTCCTTCGCTCTCCGCCCTCCTCCTGGGGCGGGGGAGCAGCGCTCCCATGCGGCGAAAGATTGATTCCCCCCCCCTTGTGTTGGGTTTCGTTTTGAATCGGCAGAGCACCGTGGTCTCCGCCTCTCCGCCTCCCGCCTCCCTCCTCCCGCCGTCTGCCTCCTGCTTGGTTCTCGGCCCTCCCGTGCTGGGTCCTCGCCTTGAGTCGTGGGCTCCTGGGAGGTCCGGCGGAGTCGGAGGCCACACGAGGAGGAGGAGGAGGAGGAGGAGGAGGAGGAGGAGGAGGAGGAGGAGGACGGAGGAGGAGGACGGAGGAGGAGGTCGGAGGAGGAGGACGGAGGAGGAGGAGGAGGAGGAGGACGGAGGAGGAGGAGGAGGAGGAGGAGGAGGAGGAGGAGGAGGACGGAGGAGGAGGACGGAGGAGGAGGACGGAGGAAGAGGATGGAGGAGGAGGAGGAGGAGGAGGAGGAGGAGGAGGAGGACGGAGGAGGAGGACGGAGGAGGAGGACGGAGGAGGAGGACGGAGGACGAGAGCAGGCTCAGAGCGCTTCCCCGAGGCTTGCAGAAGCCTCCTGCGCTCTCCGAGGGAGGCTCCTCCGACCTCGCTGCTCCCTGGGTGGATGCGAACTGCGCAACGGACACCACTTCCGTCTGCTCCCGGTAGGTCCATCGGAGTCGGGCGGCACGCGGACCCAGACGGGACCTCGCTGCTCCCTGGGTGGCTGCGGATGGCGACGCTGTCACCACTTCCGTCGGCTCCTGGGAGGTCCAGCGGAGTCGGGGGCCTCGCGCACCCAGGCGGGACTTCGTCGATCCCTGGGAGGCTGCGAACTGCGTACACCTTTTTCGTTGGCTCCCCAGAGGTCAGCGGAGTCGGGGGGCACGCGGACCCAGACGGGACCTCGATGCTCCCTGGGTGGCTGCGGGTGGCGACGCTGTCACCACTTCCGTCGGCTCCTGGGAGGTCCAGCGGAGTCGGGGGCCTCGCGCACCCAGGCGGGACTTCGTCGATCCTTGGGAGGCTGCGAACTGCGTACACCTTTTTCGTTGGCTTCCCAGAGGTCCAGCGGAGTCGGGGGGCACGCGGACCAAGACGGGACCTCGATGCTTCTTGGGCAGCTGACTTCAGTCAGCGCGCGGCGTTGTTGCATCACAGAGCGCAGGGCGCTGGAGCGTCACGTAGCGCATGGCGTTGCCCTCAGTTGCCCACTCCCCCTCCTTCTCAGGCGCCCGTCACTTGCAGCTGTAGCTCAAGCGAACCGAGAATATGTAGCGTATGGCGTTGTTGCTCTCACCAGCGTTTCTTTTTCCCCTCGCAATCCTCCTTGTCCTCCTCCCTTTTCCTCCTGCTAGTTTTCCTCCGCCTCCTTCTCCTCCTCCTCCGTTTTTTTCCCCTGTTCGGTGTTGCGCAGGTGTGCGACGTGCGTGGCCCGACATGGTATCGCCTCCCCCAGCGTTGCGTAAGTCGCAATGTGTTCTTTTGTATGAAGCGTTCACATTTATAGCCGCCTCTCGTGCAGAAAGGGTTGGGTATTTCTCGGGTGTGGGTACTCTTCCCCCCGCGGGTTGTCGTCGTCGTCGGTCGTTGTCGGCAGAGGGCAGTCGTCGTTCGTCGTCGTCGTCGTCGTCGTCGTCGTCGTCGTCGTCGTCGTCGTCGTCGTCGTCGTCGGTTCGCTGTCGCCAGCGACACTCGGCCGCCGAAGAACGTTTAATCCCCAACTCTCTTGTGTTGGGCTTTCGTTTTGAAAAGAGCACTGTGGTATCCATTTCTGCTCCTTCTCATCCCCCTTCCTCCTGCCTCCTCCTGCGCTCCTCCCTGGGTGGATGCGAACTGCGCAACGGACACCACTTCCGTCTGCTCCCGGTAGGTCCATCGGAGTCGGGCGGCACGCGGACCCAGACGGGACCTCGCTGCTCCCTGGGTGGCTGCGGATGGCGAAACTGTCACCACTTCCGTCGGCTCCTGGGAGGTCCAGCGGTATCGGGAGGCACGCGGACCCAAACGGGGCTTCGCTGCTCGTTGGTAGGCTACGAATTGCGTAGCCGTCAGCACTTTTGTGGGCTCCTGGGAGGTCCAGCGGAGTAGGGGGCAACGCGGACCCGTTTGGGACCTCGCTGCTCCTTGTGAGGTTGCCAATTGCGCAACTGTCGTCGCTTACCGTCACCAGTTTCATGGGCGCCAGGGGGGTCCAGTGGGGTCGGCCACGCGCACCCATTCGGGACCTCGTGGGCTCCTGGGAGGTCCAGCGGAGTCGGGGGCCACGCGGACCCAATTGAGACCTCGTTGCTCCCTGGGAGGCTACAACTTGCATAACCGTTCCCTTTTTCGTAGGCTAATGGGAGGCGCAGCGGGGATGAAGGCAGCGTAGATCGTGCATATATCGCGACGCGTTCTTATGTATGGAGCGTCCATGCAAGTATTCGCCTCGCGTGGAGAAGAGGTTGGGTACGTCTCCGGTACTTCTTCGCCGCACGGAAGTGTCGTGACCTTGAAGCTTACATACCGATCACTAATATCATACCTCCGCAATTGCGGATAGGAATGAGGGGTCGAGGTCTCGACGCGACGCGACTTTTCAAATTTTGGGCATGCCTTGTTGTCAAAGGAGGAATAATGTCCCTTTGCTGATCGGCCCTGGGCGTTTGCTAAACAGCCCTGCATTTTTCGATTCCTCACTTGGGTACGTTTACATAACGGCTTCTCTTGTCGAGGTGATTCTGATGGGGGGATTGTGTGCGTTCCTATTTCTCGCAGCCGAGACTGGCGCCACCAATGGGCGGCCCCCGCGATGCCGCGGCGCCCCCTGGACGGGGTAGTGAAACAAGTGAAGCAAAGCATTCAATGAAGAAGCCCGCCGCAGGCGCAGATTTCTGAAATGTTCACAGTTCCTGCATCTCTGCGCAACCATGACCCGCCCCACCCGTTGGCCCCGCGGCGACGGCCCCCCACGACGCCGCTGGCCCCCCGGGCGGGCTACTGGAAAAAGTTGAACGAGACATTCAATGAAGAAGCCCGCCGCAGGCGCCGACTCGGCGAAGCCAAGACCAACGCCACCCTTGGGCGCCGCGGCGACTGGCCCCCCATGACGCCGCGGCCCCTCTGCGAGGGGGCCCCTGGGCCCCTTCCCCGGAGCCCCTCCCCCTACACCACTGGCGTCACCCGTGGGCCCCGCGGCGACGGGTCCCCGCGACGCCGTGAGCCCCCCCGGCCAGGCTCCGCCAGGCCCTTCCCCGCGCCAAACATGGAAGCAAAATATTGAGGGTAATCTTAATGGTACTGATCATAACAATAATACTACTAATAATGCGAATCATACGATTAATAACAATCTGGTTGTTGTTGTTATTTCCCATAAGGAAGAGCAAGGAAAAATAGACAAGTAGTAATAATAGCAATGATAATAAGCATGTGTAATGTTACTAGCAATACTAATTCGGATAATACTTGTAATCGGAAGAAGCAGATAAACGCGACGACGTTTGCCTGCCAACGCGCGCACGACTTGAAATGGATTCGCGTGAGCGGGCACCCCTCACTCCAAGTTTGTTGCCTTCGGCCCATCCCGCTACTGTGCCTGGGGGTTGTTGAATGTTCGTTACGGCGCCTCTGGGAGGCAGTTTTGAGGCCTCTTGGGGGGGCGTTTTGGGGCCTCTTGGGGTCTCTTTTGGGCATCTTGGGGGCCTCTTGGGCGCCTCTTGGGCGCCTCTTGGGATCTCCGGATGTTTGGTTCGTGTTCCCTCTCTTGGGCGCCTTTTGGGGCTGTCTTGGGGCCCTCTTGGGCCGTCTTGGGCGCCTCTTGGGCCGCCTTGGGGCGCTCTTATCTTAGGTTGTCTTGGGGCCCTCTTGGAGGCCCCTTTGGCCGTTTTGCGGTTGTCTTGTGGGCCTCTTAGGCCGTCTTGGAGCGTCGGGGAGCCGAAAAGGCGAGAACGCCCGAATCCTTCAAATTTTGAGAAGCATTGATAATTTGTTGTGTCTCTTGGGGCCCTCTTGGGAGGCTTCTTGGGAGCCTTTTGGGGAGTCTTGGAGGCCTGTTGGGCCATCTTGGGACCATCTTGGATGTCTTGGGTCGATCTTTGGGCGTCTCGGAGCTCTCTTGGACCGTCTTGGGGGCCTCGTGGGGCCCTCTTGGCCCGTCTTGGGGCTATCTTGGGCCCGAACAATTTATGCAACAAGTCGCGGGGGAGCCACGGGGACACTCGGAAAGCCCCGCCAAATTTTGGCAGTTTGGGGTCGGGGCCCATGTCTGACTCCTCGGAATTGAGGACTGAGGCTCCTGGGATGAGGCAAATGACCTGAGGACACGCCCACTCCGTGCCCAGAGGCAAGGTGGCAGATTAGCAAGCATGCATTCAAGCGCAATTTCGCCCCCCAAAAAACAAAACAACAGTCTGTCAAATTCGGTTTCGGGGCCAGGTGGGCGGCCTTCTGAGAAGCGACGGTGCTCTTAACTCCTGACAGGCATGCGGCCATTTACAAGCTTTCCCAGTTTCCCCAGGACGCCTTGTCGGAAGCCGCCAGGCTCTGCGAAGAAGACCCCATGTCAGGATGAGGCTCCTGGGAGGTAACATTCAAAAGTGCGCGCTGGTATATCCCTGGTCGACAACCGGCACATTCTGTCTTAATCCTGCCCAATCCGGGTTATAATCCCGCTGAATCTGGCCTAACCCCGTTCAGTCCGATTTGATCCTGGATTCAATTTTTGGCCGAGTAGCCACTCAATCGGGTTCAATGTTTCTTGATCGTCCTGCCAGCGACCTCCCAGATGTTGCCTCCCAACCCATGGCTTCTAAGAAGTCCCTCTTCTTCTCAGAAGCCCGCCCCCCCCTGTCGCGGCACCCCCTGTGTTGGCGCCGAGCAGGAGCGGCGCCCCAACGACGCGATGGTGCGGCCGGCCGTGTCATTCGAAGGGGAAAAAGCGTCACAAACATAGATTTTCGGAGTTCCGCGTGGATCTCTCGGGTCGGCGCTGGAGCCCGCCTGGCGGCGCCTCCAGCGCCGCCACTTGCGCGCTCCGCGCGCCAGGGAGGGAGTCCAGCGCTGACCCAAGAGATCTGCGAGGAGCTCCGAGGGTTCACGCTTGTGTGTGCTCTGTTCTTCTTCCAGTCCTACGACAAGGACGACGGTGACGAGGCCCTGCCGCAGCGATGTGTCAGCTACGCTGGGCCGCTCTGCTGACCTGGTTCGCTTGAGACCGTTTTGCGCAGTGCGTGGCCTCAGGTGGCGAAGCCACTGCAGCAGGCCCGCAGCAAAGCCCTGTGAGCGAGTGCTATTCTGCATCGTTAGAGCCCGCGGCCCCAACGTCGCGATATCATGCGTGTTCAATGTTCCTCGAACTCCTCCTCGAACTCCTCCTCCTCCTCCTCCTCCTCCTCCTCCTCCTCCTCCTCCTCCTCCTCCTCCTCCTCCTCCTCCTCCTCCTCCCCATTCTCGGAATTTGTTCAAAATCCGTTTCTGGATCCCGCCTGATGCCATCCCGGCAAATTTTTTGAGCCGCATCCACAGCTGGTGGCGAGAACCTCCAGAACCCGACAGAAAACCCCGAAACAAAGACGTCGACGTCGTCGACGCTAACCGTCCTTCTCATCCTCTTCCAGCTCTGGCAGCTTCCGTGTTTTTTTGGCAAATGTTTGATCAAAGGAGTTGGTAGCGTCAGGTTGGCACACACAAAGAAAAGAGTATAGACATTCGACTTGGTCAATGTGGCCTCAGTACGACTGCAAGCACGTGCAGGATAACGAAGGGTGCATGATATTGGAAGACGAAGAGAAGCTCTCCAGGCCGCAGAGTATGTATGTGAGCAGCCAGTCAGCTTCCTCCTCCTCCTCTTCAGCGCTGGCCTCCCCCTGGGCCGCGCCGTAGCCCGTCGGGCCACCGACCTGTGAAGCCCCTCCGCGTCTCTTTCCTCCTGTCGGCGGCGAGTGAGGGGGGGGGAGGAATGAGAATGGGCGGGCCCCCTCAGAAGGCTCGGAAGTCCTCGGGCCTTCTGGGAGGTTTCTTCAGCTTTCCCCAGGGACACAGGAAACCAGAAGGCTGGATGGGTTCTGGGAAGCCCCGCCGCCTCAGAGAAGGCCTCCTCCTTCTCACCAGCTCCCCTCGCTCGCCTCTAGGTCTCCCAGATGGGGTCGGAGCAGAAGGGGTCGCAGGATCGCGCTGCATCGCCGATGCGGCGCGATGTGGAGCCCGATCTTCTCCACGCCGACGGCGCCGGTGCGTCACCCACGTCGCCGATGCATCGGCGATGCATCGGCGATATGGCGCGATCCTGCGACCCCATCCACGCCTACCCCATCAGGGAGGCCTCTATCGCCGCGGATCCTGCCGCGCGAGGCCCAGGAGCGGTCAGCCCAGATCCACCACCGCGCTTTTCGCGCGCGCCCAGGGCGGGCGCTCGGCCAGTCGCGGCGGCGAGAGCCCTGGACGCCGCCAGGGTTTTTTTCGTCGCACAGAGGGGAGGGGGGCAGGGCCCCTCCGCCTTCATCCCCCCCCCAAGTAAACCTAAGGTGTGGTCCTCCCCCCGAAAAAAAACAAAAGAAGAATAAGACAACGAACAAGAAGAGACACAAACAATAACAACAATAAGCATGCGAATGCGAATGCGAATACTCACACCGACGAAAGTCATATTACTACACATAAGACCGCCCTGCGGGTGATAAGGAGGTTGGGGGGGGATTGAGATCAAATGCCCACCCTGACTGACCTCCAGCCTGTCACCTTGATCTCATCTCTCTGCGGAAGAGATGGATTGGATAAGATAAGATGGATTGGATTGGAAGAGATGGATTGGATAAGATAAGATGGATTGGATTGGCCCGCCGCAGGCTCAGAAACAAATGAATTGATAGATTGGGTTGGGTGGATTGGATTGGGTGGGATACGATAAGATGGAACAAGATGGGTTGGATAAGATAAGATGGATTGGATTGGACAAGATGGATTGGATTGGACAAGATGGATTGGATAAGAAAGCCCGCCGCAGGCGCCGAAAAACATGAATTATGAAATAAGCGACACGCGTTAGCGCCGGGACACGCCGACGGTACACTGCAGGACACCGACGGGACACCGACGGGACACCGCGGGACAGGGGCGGGACACCGCGCGGCCCCGAACGCCGGGTCGCCAAACATTTGGTCCAGCCGCGCCTCAGCCACAGGAGACTTTCCTCTCCCCCGCCCACGCAGCCTCGCCTCGCCCGCACGCACGGCACGCACGTACACGAAACTGAAATCGATTTCCCGGTAGGGGGGCTCTCCGTTCCACTTCGATCTCACCCTCCAACCTCCGACTAATACTAGAGGGGATAAGAAGAACCTAGAGCATGGTCCTCCGCCGGACAGTGCGGGGATGGGATGGAGCGGCGGCTCGCTCCGCCTCCTCCCCCTCTTCAACGCTGGTGTCCTCCTCCTCATCATCCGCCGCGCCGTGGCCCGTCGGGCCTGCGAATTGTGGAGCTCCCTGTCCCTGGCATGGGCCGGGCGGGGGGCCGACTCTTGCGCGCCTGTGCTCATGACCAGCCGGAAACAGCAGCGCGGGTTGCCAGACCGAGGTTCGAGGATCGAGGTTCTCGGGCACTTTTGTGCGTTTTGGTGTTGCAGGAAGCACTATCGCAGTCACGTGTCGTGTATCCGTTTGTGAAGCTCTGGCCAGAACGCACTCCTGCACAGGCCTGGAGGGCCGATGTTCGACCGCCAGGCCCTGACCTCCAACGAGGTGGGATCCTCGAGGCGGAGGTCCTTCGTAATGTTTAGCCCCCAGGCCGCCGACCCGAGGCAAAGAGCCACTGCTCCACCCGCTCGCCCTCGCCCTCTGTCCGATGCTGCTGCCACTCGCGACTCCTCCTTCCCTCGGCCCTCATCCCTTAGTTTTGGCTTCCGCTTGGGCCGTGGGTGCACCGTGAAGCGCCTTCGGGCCAGCTCACCCGAGTTCGTGTTCCGCTCGCACGGGTGCCCCCTCCCCCATCCCTCCTCCTTCTCTCGCCTCCTTCCTCTCTCTCTCTCTCTCTCTCCCTTCTCCGCTCGCCTCTCTCGCTCTGGTGCTCTGCTTCTTCCTCCTCCAGCCCCTCTTCCGCGTCCACCTCCCTTCAACTGTTGCTGGTCCAGCCCCTCCTGCTGCTGCCCATCCCTCCTCCCTCCTCCTTATCCTCTCCCCATCGCCCCACCGCTTCGCCAGCCTCTTCTTCTCCCTGTCAAGTTCCTTCTCTTCTCCCTCTCCGCCTTCCCCCATACGCACCAACCTCCCTCCTCACCCGCAGCCTCTGTACCGCTATGGCCCTCGAGCTCCTATCTGATAGTGGTTCTTCCTCCGCTGTTCCTCGCGTGTTTCCTGCTCCCGCTTCTCCTCCTCCCGCCTCCCTCCTTCCCGCCTCGCCGCAGGTATCCCCAGCAAGTGTCCTTTCCTCTTCGAATATGGACCCCGTGCGTAGAGTCCAGCTCACGTCCACGAGGCGGAGCTATTTGACCCGGGTGTACGACGGTAATTTCCCAAAATATAGATAGTCTTAATCTCAGCCGAGCCGAGCTGGTGCATTTCGGTCATGACCTCGCTTCGCGATTGATCCTATCCGATCCTCCTGCTTCTCGATGGGTGCACGCGCTGGCTGACGAGCGAGCGCCCCGACGGGGGCGCCACGCCAAAAGCGCACAGCAGCTCCCGCCCGCGGCCCGCGGGCCCACTTCGCCGGCTCTGCAGCCATGGCCCGCTCCTCCCGCCCCATGGCCGCTTCCTCCTCCTCCTCCTCCTCCTCCTCCTCCTCCTCAATCCTCCTCCTCCTCCACCTCCTCCTCCTGCTCCTCTTGTCTGAAGCACTTTGAAAACTTCGAGATGTTGCAGTGGCATGTAGTCACACACACACCCACACACCCCTGTTCCAGTGCCTGAGTTTGTGTGGTATGTCCCTGGCGGTCCCAGCAGTGCCGTCCGCTCCCGCGGCCTCGGCGGGCAGGCGGCGCGAGGAGGGCGGCCAAGGCGGCCGGCCCAAGCGAGGCGCCCAGACCAAGAAGAGCAGCCGCACAGTCGATCAGTCCGAGATCGACAGCCTAGTTTTGAGTCGAGCCTGTCCCTCTACAGGGGGAATATTCAAAAATAGTCCAAAAATAGTTGGGGGATTTTTTTTGGTAGTATTTTTTCCCATTTGGGAATATTCTGGGGTATTTTTTATTTTTCGTCGAAAATCCCCCTGTAGGGGGACACGCCCGACTTAAGCCTAGTTCAGCTGCCCACAGATCCAGAAAATCGCCCCCAGTCATGATGCAGTTGATCCTACATGTATGCATGCGGACCCGCCAGCAAAAAAGCCAGATCGATGGTCACCGTGACCATGCCCGAGATCGCACTTCGTGTGCAGTGCTCGCGGGCGAGGGTCAAGGCCTGGGCCGAGAAGGCCCAAGACCTTCGCGCCCGCGTGGAGGAGGGCGAGATCCTGGCCATGGGAACTATCCCGATCGCGGTCCTCGTCGGGCTGGCTGACGGATGGGTGCTTGGAAGCAGGAGAGTCCGCTTGCGCGGCTAACGCGCGAAGGCTCGTGGTGTGGAAGGAAGAGGTGCCCAAATTGTCGATGAAGGACGTGCCGATGTAATTCCTTTTCGTGAAAGTGGCCCCAGCGTACAAGGAGCAGGAGTTCAAGCTGCTGATGTCTCAACAAGAATCGCTGCACACGATGGTCGCCCGCTGCGAGCAGCTCGGGGGGTGCTGAAGATCGGAGTCGCGCCCATGAACCATTTGGAGCGGGTACTGCAGACCTTCCTTGCGGGCGAGGAGATGGACGTCTAGACAGTGACTATCAGAAGCTGAGCATGCACAGTTGTGATGCGACGTCGGCGGGTGACGTACGGGAGCTCCCAACATCATGTGTGCGACCAGCAACGTCGAGTTGCTCAATTGGTGCACTGACTTCGATTCCGATTGCGTCTACTTGTCAGAGTGTGACTATTTTTTCGGTTGCTCCCACGGCTTCGACTTCGATCAGAACACCGTTGGACCCGTGCACTTTTTCAACCACCAGGCCCGCGATTTCGGTCAGATCGAGTGGTTCGACCAGGCTTGAGGCGCGCCCGCCTCTTGTGCCTGGTCTTTCAGGCCCCTCCTTCCTTTGAGCCTCCCCCTCTTCCTCCGCCTCCGAATCCTCGACCGCCGAAGCGAGCCAGGAGTGAGCGAGACGCCCTCGGCAGTTTTCGGAGTCCGGGGTCCTGGGAGATTCTCGCTGGGTCGGCTGCTGGGCCTTGTTGGTTCTCAGGGCAGCTCGCGCTAGGGATGTCTGGGGTTCCGAAACCCTGTGGGCAGAGGGCGGGCCTTGTGGCCCGAACACGCGGCAGAATTGTCGGTCCTAGGGCTTTGTCAAGTCTCGAGGCAGGGCTACTGCCCCGATAGGCGTCTGATGCGATCCTCCTCCTCCCTTTTTTTTTCCTCGTTCCTCCTTCTCCTCCTCCTCCTCCTCCTCCTCCTCCTCCTCCTCCTCCTCCTCCTCCTCCCCCTCCCCCTCCCCCTCCTCCTCCCTTCCTTCCGCTCCACGAGCTGACGTTCTCATCCTCGCGCTCCTCCTCCTTTCCTCCCCTCCTCCTGCCGACGCGCAGGCCGCCGGGAAGGGACTGCTGTGGGCTCGCAGTGGGGTCTCAGGCCTCCGGGCCGCTCTCCCGCTCCAGGTCGGGGAGCCCCTTCGGGGCCGAGGCCCGCCGTGGCCAGGGAGGCTCCTTCGCTGCTCATCCAGCGGTCCCTGCGGTAGCACGGCGACTGCAGCTCCCTCTGCGATCGCAGAAGAGAAGACGCCATCAACACAAACGGTTGGCGTTGCGCGCGGGTTTCTCCAGTCTGCGCCGGGCACCCCCCCAGCGGCGCCTCCGGCGCCGCTCCTGGCGCGACTTGCGCGCCAGGGAGGGTGGTCCAGCGCAGATCCAGGAAATCCGCGCGGAGCGCCAACAGTTCATGTTTATGTATCTGTTGTTCTTCTACGCAAGCTATCATTGAGTTGTTTTCTGATGCCTCGCACTCTTCCCTTCTCCGACCTGCTTCTCTAAAGGGCAGGCCATTCTGGCATTCAGCACTCTTGGACTCTGCCATCGCGTCGAATGCCGTTCGCTCCGCCACCTCGGCCCAGCCTGTTGCAGTGCTGGCATTTTCCCCTGGGAACGCGAAGCACGCGGGCCGCCGAGATGGTTTCCCTCCTCCCTGCCTCGCTCCGCCTCCCCACCTCCGTTGCTTGCCGAATGTGCCCCAGTGTCCAAGGAGGCGCTGGACAGGTCAGCGGCGTCGGTGACCCGTGTACTACAGAATGGACGGCACCCCAATCTCGCGGACCTCACTTGCGATGTTTTCGACCTTGAGGTCGAGTGCCTCCATGGGTGGATCCACGGGCACTGGCCCTAGTTCAGAAAATTGTCCACCTCCTCCCTTGGGGGAACGAACTATGACATAAACATTAAAGCTCGGAGGTTCCTGCGGATATCCCGCATCAGCGCTGGACCCCCTCTGGCGGCGTCTCGGGCGCCACCCTTGGCGCGCTCCGCGCGCCAGGGAAGGGAGTCCAGCGCCGATCCGAGAAATCTGCGCGGACCTTTGAGTTCTTATATTTATGTCATTGTTCGTTCCCCTATCCCTCCCTCCCTCCCTCTCGCTTGCGCCTCGTCCTTGCATTGCTGCCGTCCCTCGCGCCCCTCCTTCCCGCCTCCTTCCCCCCGTCCGCCCGCCCAGGCGACCCTGGCCATGAAGGAGCTCCGCAGGGAGGCCGAGCATCGCCGCAAGGCGGGCGGCTCATCGCCGCCGCCGCAACCGTCGCCGTCGCCGCCGCTGTGGTCGTCGTCGTCGTCGTCGTCGTCGTCGTCGTCGTCGTCGTCGTCGTCGTCGTCGTCGTCATCGTCGCCGCCGTCGTCGTCGTCGTCGTCGTCGTGGTCGGCGTGGTGATCATGGTGGTCGTCGTCGTCGTTTTCGTGGTCCCCGTCGTCGTTGTCGTCGTCGTCAGTGTGGTCGTCGTGGTGGTGGTGGTCGTCATCGTCATCATCGTCGTCGCCGTCTCCGTGATCGTCGTCATGCTCGTCGTTGTGGCCGTCGTTGTCGTCGTCGCCCTTGGTAGCTCTAGGCATCGACTCTGGGTTTGCACGCGAGCAGAGAAAACACGATTAGCATGTTATTTAAACACTCTTTCCAAGTGCAATGTGTTCACCAGAAGGCGCCATGCGATCTGTGACTGGCATTGGAGAGCAGGAACGGAAACACAACGAGCGCATCACTATTCTAGAACAAACCGTTCGGTGTAACATCCACCCCCGGCCGGTGCTTGCCTCGCTGGCCCGCCTGGGCAATGGACAGCCCTTCCATCAGTTGGAACGTGGTTGCCGTTCAAGAGGTTGCCTCGGGAAGGAGAGGGCCAGAGTTCGACCACCATCCCTTCCTCTACCACCCACACGTCGAAGGCGCTTCCCGGGAGCGCGATGGACACCGCAAATATGGACCCAACCGACGGGGGGGCCTTCGGCGAGTACTATCGCATCCACTTCAAGCCCGTAGATTGGTTATCACTGGAGGGTCAAAGGGGTCAATCGGGGTGCCTGTCTGATAACGATGCCCTGGAGCGGGTGATTTCTGTGTGGCAGGGAAGAGCTATTTCAGGCGCGTTGTCCCTGGTATGTATTTGACAGAACGTGGACAGGTTTGCCTATGTTCATCCATGGGGCCGAGGCGGCAATCGAAGAGCTGCTGGCGCAGGATATCACAGTATGTTGAACCTGGGAGCACAATGGTTACGTACGCTGTTTTGACTTTCGCGATCGGGTCAGCCGTCTCCTGGAATTACCGCTTCACGACGGCAAGGCCCCCCCTCTTATGAAGGAGTTCGAGACCATTTTCGCCGACTGCAATGTTTTGGTGGCCGAGTCACATCGGGAAAGAGAGGCGATTGCGGAGCTAGTACTTCGATCGCGACTGACAGCTCGAATGTGGACGGAGCTAGAGTCCGCCGTCTGCGCCAAACACGGTGGCCGAGGGGAAACCGTGCAACGACAGCGGCAGAAGGCGGGCCTGCAGTGAGCATTTTCGTCAATCTCTAGATCTGTTTATCTTCCCGAGGCTGCAACTCTCGATGTGTGAACTTTTTCAGAATATGCCCCAATCTTGTGTGAAGCAGTTTGGAAACTCATGGCCTGGACCAATCCACATGCTTTCTGTCCCTTAACCGTTCTAGTTCGTTGGCATATTCTCGGACCTCCTCCAGGCACAGGGCCCTCCATTGGAAGGCGGCAAGTCTCGTGGACGCATCTCAGGTACAACCAATTCCTTTCGACAGACTGGTACTTTTGCCTGAAAAGTATATTGTGGATCCTTGCTGGGGTGTTGGGGGTTGACAGCGCCACTCTAACTAATGAACGGGTAGCCTTCGCTTTCCATTTACAGTCATCGCGCGCTTGCGTGGCATGTTAGGGCGCCACTGGGCATTGGGATGAGTTTCTTCCTGACCATCGCGTTCGACAGCCAGGGATCCGTGGATCCTTGCCTGTTTGATCTGTGCCTGCGGTCGCCCATGGCCTTGGCCGTGTTGGGCTCCCCGCTCGGCTTCGCTGCTTTGCTCCGCCGGCTCCCCGCCGGCTGGCCGCAGCACGCCTAGGTCGAGTTGGAACCTCGGCCTGCCCTCGCACTTTGGCATCGTTCGAATCGTGCTGGGCTTGGAGCCACCTTCGATGCACGGGAGAAGAAGAAAAGAAGGAGTCGTCGTCGTGGTCGTGGTCGTGGTCGCGGTCGTCGTCGTCGTCGTCGTCGTCGTCGTTGTGGTGGCGGTGGTCGTCGTGTTCGAGGTGTTCCCTCCTTTCCTGCCTCCTCTCCTCCCTCCTCGCCTGCCTCCTGCCTGGATTTGAATGTTGCGCTTGGCTGCAAGCAGATTGCGGCACGCTGGGTGGATTTCAGGCCAAGTGCCTTCGCAGCCTCTTGGCAGTGCAGCCAGCATTCGTATACTTCATTAGCAATGCGAGCGTCCAGCATGAAGCACAAGCGCCACCATTGTCAATTATACTGTTAGGGCGGCAGCTCAAATTGTTGGGAAATTATTGATGCTTCGCGTGCCCCCACCAGCCGCAAGAGAGGGTCGTCTCCCACCCGGTTTGAACGTGAGCCGCGGCTTGTTTTCTCTTTTGTCTCGTCCTTGTTTCCCGTCTTTCTCGCTTTGTTTCGTCTGTTTTACCCTCGTGTATTTCTTGCTTTTCGCTTTCGCCGCGTTGTTTTCGCCACCGTTGTGGCCCCCTTTTTCCGCGTGCTGCCTACGCTTGGCCTGCACTTTCACGACTCTGTAGACGGCGCGCGGCTGCCCGCGTCGTTCGCGAGCAAAAAAGTATCCCCACCAGCCCATCCAGAAACGATGCCCATGAGAGCTGACAAGGGGGAGAGAGGAAGAGGCACACGTAGTCAAACAGCGAGAGAGGATTGGGAGGCTCCGTGGCCATCTCGAGCCATCTTGGAGCGCTCTTTGGGGCAGTTTGGAGCATCTTGGGAGCCAGCTTGGACTTTCTGAGCAATCTTGGAGGTCATCTTGGGCTCTCTGAGGCCGCTCGGGGGCCTCTTGGGGGCTTCTCGGGTGCCTCTTGGAGGCCTCTTGGGGCTTCTTGGTGCGCTCTTTGGGCCCTTTTGGGGTTCTCTTGGGAACCCTGGAGGCCCTCTTGGGGCCATCTTGGAGGCTATCGATCCAAAGTCCAAAGAGGAATCTTTTCTATCCGTCCCCCCCTCGGGGGACACGATCCTCGTGAGGGGTGGCCAACAATGGTCCTCCCACGGGCCGAACAAGGACGCTCTACCTCGTCGCGACCCCCTCCCAAAACACCCCAGGGAGGGGAGGGGGAGGGATCTCCTCCCCGACGGGAAGAGGGGTTGAGAGACCCCCGTTAAATTACATGTCGCCCAATGGGCTGGTGGGATTTAGCAAAGACGCCTTCGCAATCACTGTCGAATACGATGGTGTTGTAGCCAGGTCCAGGCGCACTTTTTTACAAGCGTAGAGGAAACCCTGTGGCACGGAGGGGAGGAGGGAAGGGAGGTGGAGGGCGGGGGAAGGGGGATGGGGACGAGGGGGCGCGCGCCCGAGCGCGACGACGCAAATTCGCAAATTAATCGGGAGCCCCAGGCCGTTCGGCAAGGCGCTCACGCAGAGCGACCCGCCACTCGGCGTCGGCGCCCCTGCGCGCGCCGCCGGGAGCAGCAAGAGCGAGGCTGCCCGCGCCGAGAGGAATGGGACGCGCCCGCCACATGGGCGGCTCGCGAGGCGGCCCCACCGCAGGGCTCAGCAGGCGCAGCGCAGGCAGGCGACCCAGCTCGGCCCCTGCGAGGCCACGTGCGCGCGCCACGCGCCACCGGCGAACAGCGCCTGCGTCTCTGCGGCCCCTCCCTGCCACAGCGCGGGAGCCGCGGCGCGGCCCTGGCCGCAGGGCTCCGCTGCGGCGGCCACAGTGGCGGCCACGGCCGCCATCCGCCGCCCGGGGATTCCGCCTCCCCGATCGTTGGCGGAGGCGCGGCGCCGTCCAGCGCCGCTGCACCCGGGGGGCGCCGCGGCCGTCGCTGCCGTGGTTGGCCTTCAGGGCCGCCAGCTCCACCTCGGCGAGCATTTCCTACAGCACCTTCAGCGCGTGCAGCTGGACCGCGCGCGCATGCAGCAGGTCCGTCGCGGGCAGGCGGGCCTCGGCCGCCTCCCCTGCCAGGCGGATCCTCTTCCGAGACCCCACCGCCGCCGCCGCCGCCGCCGCGTCGAGGTGGCCCTTGACCCAGCGCGCGACAGCTAAGCCTGTCTGGCAGTAGGGCTCCAGGAACGACCACAAATCAGCGTGCGTCCAATCGCGCGGCGAGGCACCGCCGCGGAGGGCCACCATGCCGTTCTGGACATACTGCGAGTCCGTGATGACCTCCACGGGTGCGCCTGCCAAGCTCACGGCGCTCAGAGCCGCGGTCATTTCTGCACGCTGCGCCGTCTGCGCGCCATCGGCTGGCCCGCAATGCGCCGCCACGGGCGCCCCGGGCCGCTCCAGCCGCAGGCCCCAGCCGGCGCTCTCCAGGAGCGGGTCCGTCGCGTGCGCGCAAGCCCCGTCCGTCCAAGCCCGGCAGCGACCCTGTGCGCCTGGGGAATCGCGGGCGCAGGCAGCGCGGGGGACGGCGAGGGCGCGCTAGCCGCGGCAGCCAGCGCCGCCAGCCGGGCGCCCTGCGGGAGGACGCCAGACTTAGCCACCGCCGCCGGTAAGCGCGCCCCAAGGGCGGTGGCCGTCAAACCGTTGGCAGCCAAGGCGCACTCTTTAATGCGGCGGGGAAGGCGTCCCTTGAAAGACTCAGGGAGATCGCGTTTGCAATGGACCAGCCAAATGTACACCCGCGCGCGGAGTATCACAGGGAACGATCCCGACCGCCTGCAGATTTGATTGGACCCTGTTCCCGAGGAGCGGGATGCACCTATCATGGATACTGTAGCCACTGAGGCTGACTACGATAATCTCCCTCGCTCTGCCCCTTCGCCTCCCTCCTCCGTCTGCCCTTCCCGCACCTGCCTCTCCCGAGGCCTGGATGCGCCGTCGGCTTCTTGCTTGTCTGCTTGCGCAGGGACATCGCCTCAGTGAGCTACTGGTTGCCACTGTCGCAGGGGAGACATGGACAAACACGCGCAAAGAAACGGTATCCAACGTAGGCGTGGACGTGACGTGCCCCAGATGCCGTGCAGCTCCAGAGCCTTCATTGCGAAGGCCTTACTGCCCGTGCCGCCGACCCTGAAGGAGGCGACGACAACGACGACGACGACGACGGCGACGACGGCGAAAGACATTTAGAAACGTCAGGGTAATTATTGTTGTGGCCCTCTGGTGGTTCGCTTGGTAGCGCTCGTGGGGATCGTTTGGGCCTCCTCGGGGCATCTTTTGGGTTTTCTGGGCGCCTCTTTAGGCATCTTGGTGCGGAATTAGAAATGGCCGTTGCTGCTTTTTCTCTCGGGGGGTTCTTTGGGCCCAGTTGGGGCCTTCTTCGGCCGTTTTGGGTGCCCCCTGGGCCGTCTTGAGGCTGTCTTGGATTGTGTTGGTGCGCTTTCGACAACTTGTTAGGATCTTGGTGCGATTTGTTACGTTTTCTGGGCCGTCGCTGAGCGTCGGAAGCCAGAAACAACGAGGACGTGACACACATAGAAAAACATTTTGAAACATGCTTGAGTTTCGGCTCTTGCACCCTCTTTGGGTGCGTCTTGGGGATCTCTTGGGGCGTCTTGGTGGGGTCCGAGGCCGTCGTATCGATAGTGGGCTGTGTCAGAGCCCTCTTGGAGCAAGCCGCTATGCAAGTGAGCTTGAGGCGTCTGGGAGGCAAGAAGTCGAAAGGGAAAGCTTCCCCATGGAGAGGTGCTACCCCCTGGGGGGGGGGGCTCACAACCCCGAGGCCCCCAACGCCCCCCATGGGACCCCCCGCAAGGACCTCCCCCCGGGACCCCCAATGAAGGAACTTCCCCAGAACCCCCCGGGTAAGTTTGGCAACTTCGTGTGTGTGTGTGAGTGTGTGTGAGTGTGTGTGTGTGTGTGTGTGTGTGTGCGCTTGTCTGTGTACGATGTGATGTTCGCGCTCTTATGAAAATGTGTGCGTCTATCATGTTGCAGTCAGACAAGAAATCTTCGTCGCAGCTTCTAGACCGCCGACTTTGTGTCGGAGACGATGTTGAATTTCGACTACCAGTTGATCCCTCTTATGGGTGACAACAAATGGATTCCATTCAGTAGCAGGTCACACATGAGTTCCTTGTGTGGCCGATTGCAAGAGTTCCTGTTTGTAGCGGCTTACGCGTTGATCCATGCCATCGCGGAGTGCAACATCACGCCTCTGGTTGCGGATTGCATAAGATTTGTTGTGGTGAATTGCAAGAGGATTCTTCCCGTGACCGAATACAAAAAGATGTATTGTGTGGCGGATTGGAAAGAGGGTCTCTTCGGTGGCAGGTTACTCAAGGATTCTGTCTATGACGGGTTCCAAAGGTATTCATTCTGTGGTGGAATACAGAAGGATTCCTTCTGTGGCGGGTTACAAAGTGTTTCCTTTATGGCCGTCCCTGATAGTGAACGCGGGGATACAATCATAACAAACCAACATGCAACATCATGTATCATGTAATTGTTATACTTTCAAGTACTTCCAATGTTTTGAGCCTGCTTTCACTTGTCTCAGGCTCGTTCTTGCGGCTCAGAAGCGAGGCCTTCTCGAGGTCTTGCAGTCCGAATTGTTTTCGCCCGAGTTCGATCTCGTCGGTTTCCCTCGGGACGTGCTCCTTGCCGCCAGGGGCACTCTGGAGGTTGGGGGGCAGGTTCTCGACCCACCCAACAGGCTGACCTTTTGGGACCTCCACTCTCTTTATGTTTGTCTTCGGTGCGGTCGCACCGCGGCTGTTTACGGTCGCCAATTAAGTAGATTAGTGCAAGCCAGCCACGCACAAGGGACTGGTTGATATCAGGCGAACTCGCAGGGCCTGCACCCGTGCTATTCGGGCCCGTTTCGCGCGAGTCGAGACCTTGCTCGCGCTCGGGTTGTGTCGGCCGCCGTCTCGGAGGCAGCCATGGCTGCCCACAGGGAGCGAAGCCCGCCACCCTCCCCGCTTTTGGAGGCGCCCCTCTCCGCCCCCTCGATCGCCGAGGTAGCTGGGTGGGTTCCCTCGCTGGAACCTCGGGGTGGTGGGCCTTTCTCTTTTCTCCTCCCCTCCCCCGCTCCCACGTACGCCGTGTTTCGCAAAACTTCCAAAAAACGACCAGGGATGATCGCAAGGAGAATCAATCTGCAATCCGCCACAGGGGATGTCTTTTTGTGATCCGCCACAGAAGGGAACGCCTTCGAACCCTCCATTAAGAAAGGGATCCTTTCGTTATCCGCCACACAAGATAAAAAACTTTTACTCCGCCACAAGAGGAGTTCGCTTGCGATCCGCCACACAAAGGACTTCTTGTGGAATCTGCCACAGAAGAAACCTCCTTGCAATCTGCCGCAGAAGGAGTATTCTTGTAATCGGCCGCCACGGAAAATCAAGTCCTTAACCGCCACGGATGGAACCAACACGATTTACAACCTGCTACAAACGCAGTCAACGTGTGGCCGCAACAGGAATGAACCCACAACCTGGCACGGGAAGAGCCATGAGTAGTTGGTAACGTCAAGTCAGTTCTGTACTTGCCACAGGAATCAACATGTCACGGGCAACACAGGAGTTCGTAACCATATACAAGTGGAATGAATTGGCAAACGTTCTCGCAAGAAACCATATACACATCGGCAAGAAAGGCATCATGCTGTAAGCTGCAACAGAAGTTGTCAGTAACTCGCGTCAGCGGGAATCAGTTGTGACCCGTCACAGCCTCAGCACGAGTCGCCACAAGTATGAGCAACATGTTTCCGCCACGCAAATCAGCAAACTGTAATCCGCCGCAGAAGAGAAACAGTACCCCATATAGCCATGTGTATCTACATAATGTGGAACACAAGGCCGCAGTTTGCAATCCCCAACTAAAGGCATGTG
Organism: Prorocentrum cordatum; assembly: GCA_963575745.1. Lineage (NCBI taxonomy): Eukaryota > Dinophyceae > Prorocentrales > Prorocentraceae > Prorocentrum > Prorocentrum cordatum. The sequence goes on from CAUYUJ010019726.1 coordinate 1,112,331, forward strand.
TTGTAGTCCGCCACCGAATAATCCATTTCGCAAGGCCACCACCAACGGGGAATACATGTGTGACCCGCCACACAAGAAGTCATTGTGTAGCTCACGAGGAAGATGAACAAAAACTGCGAAGGACAAGGAACGGAGGAGGAGAAAAGAAACGTTGTAAAGGGACACCAGAATTTTGGAAAGTAGACTCGGAAAGTCACGCGGGAGGAGAGGCAGGATGGAAAGGGCAAAGAAGGAGTCGGCGGAGAAGGAAGAGGGGCATGGATGAAAGGGCAACACCATAATCAGTTTGTGAGGCCGCCACACGAGGGAATTGACTTATAAACCGCCGCAAAAGGAATCAAACTGCAAGACGCAACGGAATGAATCAAGTCGTAGGGTTGCCTCTGAGGGAATTGATTGGTGAAGCCGCCATTTCCGGAATCAATGTGGAACTTGCCACAAGAGTCATCAATGTGTGAAGCCGCCACAATTGATATTTGCTCGCGGACCACCACATCATCATACCTCCCCCTGGTTTCGGCCCCGCCGCCTGGCGCTTTCCTGGATAGATTGGCGCCTCCGGCACCGGGAGGCTCCAGGAGAGGTAGCTATGTGAGCTGATTCGCTAACGTCCGCTTTACTATCCCCCCTTTCCGTCCGACCCGATTGCATCTCTCCCCCCCTTGCACCCACGACCTGCTGCAAGGCCGCTTCGGAGCGCCGGAACGCCAAGCAGAGGGAGGTGAATGCGTTGAAGGAGCAGAAGCGAACTGCCAAGGAGGCCATGATCAAGAAGGCCTGTGGCCAAGAGGGAGCAGCAGGAGGAAGAGGAGGAGGAGGAGGAGGAGGAGTAGTAGGAGAAGGACGTCGAAGAAAACAACAACAGCATCATAAACAAAAGTTGTTGCACCTACGCGCGGATTCCTCGGATCTTCACTCGGCCCCCTGAAGGCAACTTCGGCGTCGCCTCTGGCGCGCTCCGCGCGCCAAGGAGGGCTGGTCCAGCGCCGATCCTGGAAATCCGCGTGGAGCTCCGACAGTCCATCTTTGTATGTTGTTGCTCTTTGTTTGCGTGGAAGGAGGAGGAGGACGACGACGACGAGTGGATTCGATCGGACCTGATGACAGCGCTTTCCCTTAGTCTAGAACAGTCTGGGTAGTAGCAAACATTTCATCTAGCTATTGAGCCTCGCCTGTGGTGGGGTCGGGGTGTTTTCTTTGACACGTGCCCAACTATTCTTCGTGTGGGGGCGGAGGACGAGGAGGATAAGCAGAAGGAGACGCAGGAGGAAACGCAGGAAGACAATCAGGAGGAGGAGGAGGAGGAGGAGAAGCAGCAGCAGGAGGAGAAGCAGGAGGAGAAGCAGCCAGACGAAGAAGAGGAGGAGGAAGAGTAGGAGGAGGATCAGCAGCAGCAGCAGGAGGAGAAGCAGGAGGAGAAGCAGCAAAACGAAGAGGAGAACGCGGCGGAGAAGCAGCAGTAGCAGCAGGAGGTGGGAGAATGCGCAGGAGGGGCCTCGGGAGCCCTGGCGCTGGGATATCTGGACTCGTGGGGCGCTCTCGGACGCCTCGGGAGGCCGTGGAAGGTCCGCCTCGAAGAAGGAACACGCAACTGCATACACATGAGGCGTTCCAAAAAAAGGCCTTGCCTTCGATGACCGAAGGAGTTGTCATCTCTTCCGCCGCGGAAGGGCGGCGGAAGTAAAACGAGGCCGCCTCCGTCGGCGGAAGCCGGCGGAAGACGGCGGAAGTAAAAAATGCGCCCCCGAGAGATGAAAACGTTTTGGCGATCAGGGTTTTCAAAATCGCCCGCACAAACTTCCGGAGCTCCGCGCAGGCCCACAAACTCCGCGCGGAGCTCCGTAAGTTTCTGTCTGTGCAGTTGCTCCTTCCCCTGGCAGCACGGAGAAGCACCTGCACGCAGCTGATGACGTACCTGACCTCAGACCTCCACGTGGGAGGCGTGGGCGGTCGGGCGGAGCTCCAAGGGGTATCTGTGGGGCGTTTTTGGAGGTCGCCGCGAGGCCTCGGGGGAGACGGCGCTGACGAGAGACGCGGGCCACCGCAGTGTTTGCGCGTGGGTTTTTTTGTTCCGCGCAGTGTGTTTTACGTGCGTTGTCGAGTAACGTGTCGACGCAGGGCGCTCCCGCGGCGCTTCAGCGGCCCGCTCCCTGCCGTCTCGGGCGGCGCTCACGAGAGACTCGGGCGACGGTGGTGTTTGCGCGTGGCCGTTCTTGTTCTGTGTAGTTTTTTGTACGTAGTGGTTTCGAGTAGCGTGCCGACGCAGGGCGTTCCCGCAGCGCTCCAGCGGCCCGCTCTTTGCGGACTCAGGCGAAGCTGACGAAAGACGCGGGCCTCCGTAGTGCTTGCGCGTGGCGTTTCCTGTTCTGCGCAGTGTTTTTGTACGTGGTGTTTGCGAGTAGCGTACCGACGCAGGGCGCTCCCGCGGCGCTCCAGCGGCCCGCTCCTTGCGGATTTTGGCGTCGCTGACGAGAGACGCGGGCGACCGCCGTGTTTGTGCGTGGTTTTCGTTTCTCTGCGTAGTGTTTTTGTACGTCGTGGTTTTGAGCAGCGTGCCGACGCAGCGCGCTCCGGCGGCGCTTCAGCGGCCCGCCCCCTGCGGATTCGGGCGACGCTCGCCAGAGACGCGGGAGACCAGAGTGTGTGCGCGTGGTGGTCCCCTTTCTGCGTGGTGTTTTTACCTAGTGCCTTCGAGCGTGCCGACGCAGGGCGCTCCTGCAGCGCTTCAGCGGCCCGTTCCTTGCGGACTCGGGCGACGCTGATGAGAGACGCTGGCGACCGCGGTGTTTGCGCCTGGCTGTTGGTTTTCAGCGTATTGCTTTTTACGTCGTGTTTTTCTGGGTCTCGTACCGTGAAAACACATGACGCGGAACACGACGCAAGACCACTACGCGGAAACACTACGCGCCAATTCCACGCGAAATTTCTACGTCCATTCGCGACGAGAAATCCACAACGCAAATACATTGCGCAAGTACGCTACGCAAATACACTACGTTGCGCGTCCCTTGGCAGGTCGAAGTGCGGCGTGGCATAGCGCCGAGAAGCTCAACCCAGCCCTTGGCGCAGTAGCGCCACCATGGACATCTCTGGCGCTGCCATTGCCCATCGCCCGATCGAGGTGTTTGGAAGCGTCCCCAGGGTTCGTGTTCCGGGTTCGTGGTTCGTGGTCGCAGCCGATCATGGAAATTCATGACGCGGGAACACGACGCAGAAACACTACGCGGAAATCTTACGCGCCATCTCCACGCGCAGACTTACGTCCATTCCCGATTCAAAACGCACTACTCAAAAACACGACGCAAAATCATTGCGCAAAAAAAGCATTGCGCCCCAAGCATTACCTATGTTGCCACGAAAGGTGTGAAGGGTATGCTGGATCTGGTGCTGGGCCGCCGTGCGGATCCTGCCGCTAGTGCCTTCGGTGCAGCTCCGTGTGGGACCACGAAGCGTGCAAGGTGTGTGCCGAAATTGGGCACGGAGATGGGAGGGGGGGAGGAGGGGCTGAGGAGGAAAGGAAAACGCGGGGCGCTGTCTCTTCAAAACGAGGGCGTATACTATGTACGTCTATCATGTCACCCTTAGGCACACCTCTCGCTGCAAGCCTTTGAGCCTGATTTTGTGCGGCGCGAAGACGCGAACCCCCTTTAAAAAGCAACCGCCCTCCATCCTTGCAACGGCTGCAAACTTTCAGGACGTGCGCGACGCTGCGGGGACAATGCTGCACCCCATTAAAAAAAACTAGCCTGGCGAGGAACCCAACCCATTTTCAAAACGAGGCAATGATGCACGGGACCACTCAACACGTAAGAACTTTTGAAGGTACCTCGGGGCGTTTCGACAAAAACTTCAACAACAAACTCAATGTTCTGCATTCACGCGCGCGCGCTCGCGACTCAATCCGCACGATGAAAGATGGCGACGAGCGCGCCGCGGAGTAGGCGGACGGTGGCACAGGAATGAGGAAGAATGATATCTGCAGGGCCGATTACTGCGAGCAACATCGCCCCGTGCTACATTGCGTTACAGACAAGCGCCATGCGCTATAGAAGAGAACAGCGCGAGGCGCTGCGCGTCGCGAGTGCCCGAGCGCGACGCGGGCGAGAGGCAGCCGGCGAAAACGTGGGAAGTGGGCCGAGGACAGCGCCACGCGCTAAGCGACGCCCTGGCGCCCCGCGTTCTGCGATGCAACAGCGCCCCGAGCTATTTGGCAGGACGCGCCGCGCGCTACGCGGGTGCTTGCTGCGCATGTTAAACCAGACGCAGACGAAAGCACAAGCGCGGTCTGCGTGTCCTCACTCAGAGACGTCTGCCATAGCCCGCAACACCGCCCCTGCGCCGCGGCTCCGGCATTGGACGAGCTTGCGTTCAGCTGGAAGGCCCTGGCGAAGCACGCGGGGTCGAGGCCGGGGGCGGCGCGACTGCGCCGCAAACTACGCTTGCTCGGCTGGATCGGGCTACGCCGCGCGGAGGAGCTCCTCGACAACAAGCTTCGCAGCGAGGGCCCTTGCCATCTCCCTGCATGCCCTCGCGCGGGTCAGGAATTTCTTGAGCTGTTTGCGCAGGCCGGCGGGCGGCCCGCGCAGGAGGAAGTCGACGGGGGGTGCGCGCATCAGCAGGAGGTCCTCGCTGCGCGTCGCGCGCGAGAGGGGGACGTAGAGGTCCAGCCACAAGTCGTCGTCGTCTTTCTTGATGTTGGCGAGCCATGCTCGTGGTCAAAAGTCGGAAATGAACAGAGGGCCCGATGAGCAACCTCACCTGCTTCTTCGGCCACCGGTACAACAGCAACCGACCGATAAAATGCATGGTATTATAGCTGTCAGAGGGCCCGATGGGCCACCTCGACGGGCGGTAGCGATGGCACAAACCGAAGGGCAAGGGCACGTCAGCCTTGCTCGCAGTCAAGAGTCGGGAGTGATCAGAGGGGGTGGAGTTCCCTGTGGGGCCACGACACGTGTAACGGGAGTGCCGAAATGGACTCGAGTACGCATGCGGACCTTGCCACTGGAGCTTTTGATGGAACTCCCGATGGGGCCACGAAACGTGTGAGGGGTGTGCCAAAATGGACCCGAGTACACATGCGGACCTTGCCACTGGAACATTCGGTGGAGCTCCCTGTGGGGCCACGAAACGTGTCAGGAACGACATGGAGTGGTTGCAAGTTTTTTAGAATCGAATGTGCACGACTAGGCGAGAGCCCAATTATGTGAAAGGAGCCGCCTTAAGCGTTAAAGACGAATGTGCGCGGCTCTAACCCGAGAGCATCGTTCGAAAAACAGCCCTCTTCCATCTTCGTAGTTGTTGACGTTGAAGTTTCGGCGACGGATGCTCGCGGGGCTAAGGCGGGAGCCCCAGTTTGTGGCGTTCTTTCGTCCCTCTAACTGATGCAAGGTTTAGAGACAAAAGTGGGAGACACTAGCGAGAGCCCCCACTCCACCCGTGTACTGGTTGCAACTGTCGAATTTCAACTTCATAAAGTTGATGCTTTTCGTTGGCGGAACGCTCCGTACGTCCTACAGAGACGCCAGGGGGCGCGACATAGAGGAGTCATCTAGGGAACGGATGGAGAGGAGGAGAAAGGGGAGGAGGACATGGCGATCCCTCCTCCTCCCAACCCTCCCCCTCTCTTTCCTCATCCCCTCCCCCCTCGTCCCCCTCCCCCTCCCACCCTTCCAATCTCGTCCTCCCCACCTTACGCCGTGTGTGCATATATATGTATATACACACAACTAGAACCACGCGCGCGCTACGCGCGCTTAGGTTCTAGTCGCAGATTAGACACGGGTGCCGCTGTAAGCCCGGGTGTGGTCACAACGACGATTTCCAGCGTTCTCGGGGCCATGCCATCGACGCAAAGAAGCGCGTAGTCAGAACGTTCTCGCTCTGCCGCGGCCGCCTTTGAGGGGTGGGAGGGGGAAAACAATTTGTGAAATGATAGGGTATAGCGATGCCCCGCTCGCTCTGGCGGGGCCTGTCTGGCGCTCTGGCAGGGCCGTCCCAAGAGAGGAGGGAGGAGCACGAAAGCTGAGGGGTGAGGGGAGGAAGAGGAGAGAGGAGGGAGTGGAGGCAAGGGGAGGGGGCGGGAGGGAAGGAGGGACGAAAGGGGAAGGCCCGGGCCATCTGGGTCGTCTTGGAGCGCTCTGGGGCCTTCCGTTCCCGCTCTGTGGCCCAGCTTGGGCCTGTCCTGGGGTTTTCTTGGGCCGTCTGGGGCTCTTCCTGGACTGTTTTCGGGTTCCCTGGGGCCGTCTTGGCGTTCTTTTGGGTGCCTCCTTGGCGGTCTCGGGGCGGTCTTGGGGGCGTCTGCGGTCGTCTTCGGGCATTGGAAGCTCGAGAACGCGAGAAAGCGTAAAACATCAAGCAAACCAATGCAAATCAATGGTGTGGGCCTCTTTGGGCTCTCTCGGGACGTCTCTCGGAGCTCTCTTGGGCCCTCTTGCAGACCTTTTGGGCTGTATTTTGCCGTCTTGAGCTCCTCTTGGGCCACGTTGGAATCATCTCGGCCGTCCTGGAGCGCCCTGGGGCCTCCCGCTCCCGCGATGGGGCCCATCTTGTGCCTCTCCTGGGATTATCTTGGGCAGTTTTGGGCTGCTCTTGGGCAGTCTTCATGCTATCCGGGGCTGTTTGGGGGCTCTTTCTGGGGCCTCTTCTGCGGTCTTGGGACGATCTTCGGGGCGTCTTCGGCCGTCTTCGAGCGTTGGAAGCTCGAGAACGCGAGAAATCGAAATACATTTGAAACAACTGCTAGACATCAAGGATATGGCCTTCTTCGGGCTCTCTGGGGACGCCCTCTTGGGGGGATCTTGGAGGCCTCTTGAGCCGTTTAGGGGCGTCAGGGAACCGAAAAGGTTGAAACGCCCAAATCTGTCCAAAACCTAAGATAAAGCATTGATTTTTGCCTCTTGGGGCCCTCTTGGGAGTGCTCCTGGAGGCCTCCTGGGGCATCTTGGAGGCTTGTTGGGTCATCTTGGAGACCTCTTGGGCCGTCTGGAGGCCATCTTGGGCGCCGTGGAGCGATCTTCGGGCGTCTCGGACCTCTCTTGGATTGTGTTGGGGGCCTCTTGGGGCCCTCTTGGGGCGATCCTGGAGGATCTGGGGGAGTGTCCCGGGCGTGTCTCGGGCGTGTCCCGGGCTCCTCTCGGGGTACTTCTGATCCAGGGACCCCCAGGGGCCGCCCCGCGCGCGCGAACCAGAAATACTGTTTACCAGTTACCGGAGATCTTAGCACGCCTCTGGCCCGTTGGGCCAGCGAATCTATACATATGGATCTTGAGCTCGAGCTGCCTCCCAGAGGCCTCGTGCACGAGGCCTCTGGGAGCTTCTTGGTGCGTCTCCGAGGCCTCTTAGGGTGTTTTGGGGGCCATCTTGCGCGTCTCGGAGCGGGCTGTGCGTCTTGGAGCGGCTTGTGGGCGTCGCGGGTCCCTCTTGGAGCGTCTTCGGGCTCTCTTGGCGCTTTCTGGTGGGGGCTGCACGCACATTTGCGGTAGAGGTCGCGGCC